>CM024521.1:63499162-63925021 GCA_014182375.1 Eucalyptus virginea
GGGACAAAACCCGGATTCGTAGGCCAACAAAGCAGGCCGATGGAGAGAGTTGAAGCGGGAGCTCAGAGACACTGGGGGCCATTTGTATGTCATTTTGCTGTTTGTTCGGGAACTTTCTCTATGAAAAGAAGAAGGAAAATGCAGCTCATGAAAGTTTAATGGAAACTCTTCACAAGTTTCCCTGTGAACCACTTTGACGCGTGTTACATAAATTACCTTACATTATTTAGCAAGTGTTTGTGTCGTTTTATCCATGTTCCTTTTCCCACTTACATTTTTGCCTTAACCCCCTGTTTTCCTCTGGTCTATACTATAAATGGTGGTGATGTGTTTTATGTGCTACCATGGGATTTGATGACTTCATTCACAAGCAAAGATGCGCCCTTCCTCATGTCATATGCATCCTCTCCACGCGCTGTCCATTTTGATTTACTGCGAGAATAATAACTCAATATGATTTATAAATTTTTGAATGAGTAAACTCCATGATAATTTATAATTCTTTGTTGTTAGTTATTTTTTGTAGTCCAAATTATGGTAGATTAAAGACCATTGCTCAAATATTTTTTATTTTTTTATGATTAAGAACATTGATTTATCCGGAGAGAAAAGTGGGTATGTATTTGACCATGAGTCGGGGGCCGATTTCGAAACGGAGACAGTTACCATTGTTGCCAAATTATATTTCTGCAACTCCAGTTTTAGATAATTCCTTTTCTTTTTGGAGCACCACGCTCAAAGAGAGTTGCTTTTGCTCATTACCCTTCTCTGGCTGCTCTTGCAACTCTATCTAGCGCCCTCTCTCCCTCAACTTTTTTGTTCGTGGATCTTAGAAAATTAAGTTTCCTGACGAGAAATGCTAGTCATAGTAGAATTGATTTTACACAATTGACATACAAATTTATTGTGTTAAATTTGATTTGTTTATTTGCTACATGGGTTCAAGATTGGCCAC
Source organism: Eucalyptus virginea (assembly GCA_014182375.1). Classification (NCBI taxonomy): domain Eukaryota; kingdom Viridiplantae; phylum Streptophyta; class Magnoliopsida; order Myrtales; family Myrtaceae; genus Eucalyptus; species Eucalyptus virginea. The sequence continues at coordinate 63,500,118 of CM024521.1, forward strand.
GCTTTGCATATTTGATTGGGCTTCATTGACTCCACTATATATAGTTTTTTCCCAATTATTCGTAAATTAATCTTTGATCGACTAATTTGACCTATTAAATTTTCGTTTACCCACAATCACTAAGCTAAATTCCCATCAATTTGACTATGATGTTACGTGCTAATTTTGAAAAGTTTCACGTAATGTTTTTCCAAAACAATAAAGATAAATTCAGGTAGATAAATGGCCATATGAGGTCATATTCGAAATAATTTCGAAAACAAGTCATTTATTCTTTTTTGTCTTCTTCCTTCTCCAGCGACTGATTAGAGCCGAAGTCTGGCAAACGCATGCTGATTAAACAGAAGTGAGATGTAGACAGCGTACTCCCAAGTCACGTTGCTTTTGCATTGGGATTTTGTTGGGTGGGGAGTGGACAGCATTTTTGTTTTTTTTTAAAATTTACGATTAAAAAGGCTACACTTTTCTGCACATGAACTCCAAATCAGGTTTCGACCAAAAAATGAAAAAAACTCAAATCAGGGCTTGCGTCTGTTGCCATTCGTGGACCAACGGCTTCCTACGGCTGGTCGGCTCAAGCTACACAGCCCCCATTCGGATGAGCAACCACGGATTTCTCCGATTGCTTGACTGGGATGGGTGATGCCAGATTTGGAGGTCTCCACACTGGATGAACACCGATGTAGCCGACCGCGAGCCACATTGGAGGTGGAGATTTCGATGGGATGGTGCCCGTCTATTCCTCCCAGTCCTCCGCCGTGCTTCCTTCGCTGGGATCACGCTCCTTTTCAGCCTCAGTCAAGAGGCCTTGATGAGGCTGGCAAGGACAAAAAAGAAAAAAGAGAAGAAGAGGAAAAATTAATAAAATTCAAAAAATATTATTAAAATTGTTCATGTTAGTATCGATTAAGTTGGCATCCACATAAACACTACTTTCGGCCATTGAAGTGGTTAGATGAAGTGGTTGATATGATTGTAAAAGGTTTAAGATTGAATTGACAAAATGGTTGATAAAAAAATTGGCTGGTAGGCACTTGTGACAATTTATTTATTTATTTTTTGAGCAACTAGCATATTGGTATCATTTAACAAATTTACCCAAAACCGGTACATTTATGACAAATTCTACTTTTTATTTTCGTTGAATTTTACTGTCCAATTATTAAGTTAAATAATACGTGATAGTTAAGCGGTATACCAATTTCGAATTTATATTTCGTTGTTATAGTTTATAATTTTTGTGATTTTTTTGTGGTATTAATCAATTTAGCGGAGTATATATTTGTCATAAATTTACCAGTTTTTGGTTTTTTGCAGTCAAATAAATTAGTTTTGGATAAATTTATCATAAATGTACCATTTTAGAGTTTTCTATGGTCGGTCGGGATAAATTTATCACATGTGTACTAGTTTTGGGTTTTTCATGTGCAAAAAAAAATAGTTTGGGGTAAATTTGTCGCATGTCTACGGTTGGGTTTTTTATTAACCATTGAAAAATAAAGAAAATTTTATGATTGAATTCCATATAATTATAATATATTTACGACTTTTTTTGGTGATTCTCCCATTTTATTGGGTATAAAGCGAAGTTAGTGAAGACCAATGTTATGATATGAAATTTAATTGCAAACCAATAAAATACCTCGCAATGTGATGATTACTGGCATAAACATATCTGCTCCAAGAGTTGAGGATGATTCCAAGTCGTCCTTTAGAAGTGAGTATTGAGCCTCCGGCTTTAACACCAAAAAATGGAATGAGTTGTAGGATGCTTTGGATATTTGTATTATAATATGTAAATTTAGGGTTTTTAGTGATATAAAAGAATATTAAATATTTTTTCATAATGGACATAATTCAGAGTTTTTTTTTATAGTATTAATCCTATTTTTAACATTATCCAAAATATAAGATGGAGGCATAGATGATTTAGAACATCAAATAATGCACATTCTTTTAAGGGAAGAAGCTATAAGAAAAATCTCAAATCATGTCTATAGTGACATATTTACCTTGATTTTTTTTTGTGTCGCAAAAACTTCAAATTATGTCCGTTGCGATAAATTTACTTTTAAAAAAAATTTGTAATATAATAAATCCCAAACTTATATCGATGCAATACATTTACCATCTATTAATGTTTCATTAAATTATTTTTTAGCCAAAACAATGATGTTTTATAAGCTGGGGAATCTTGATTTTTTTACCCTCTGTCAAAGTTTCACTAATGAACCCATTAAGTAAAGTCGCCCAATTATGTTTCATGGACCCAAGAAGATGGCCGAATCATCATGAAAACAATTTGACATGTTGTGTGCCTCCAATATAATCTAGCAATCAAGCCATTGCACGAATATTCGTGAATTATATGACGTCGATTGATTTCTATCCCCTATTTCAAAAGTGGAATAGGATTTTTTGTATAAAAGTTCCACCATTACATTTATCAATAGGACGATTAATTTAGAAAGAAGCTGAGACATTACAAATTAAGTTCGGATGACATATTCTTATTATGGTTAAAAAAAATTGATTACTTGTATAAGTCTCGACGTGCTAGTTAAAAATTTCACTTCTTAGACTTCTCATGCATGACGTGTCTTCTAATATTATTTAATAATTGACTGGTTCGAGTTATAATTTTGCTATATTAGTGATACGCTCCTCCATTAATCATGTTAGACAGATCTGTTTGGTAGATTTTATTAATTGACTGAGAAAAATGGAAGAGACTATCTTGAGTAAGATTGCAAGCTGCATGTTCTAATCATAATAGGCCAATAAAACGTGAGGACCATTAAGATTTTTTTTTTTTTTTTGGTGATCCGGGAACTACCGTGCTGAGTGGCGTAAACCCAGGGCGAAGTAGGAACTCACCTCCCACGGGCTGCAGGTGAGTCGCGCAATGGGGGTGAGAAGTTTGAACCTCTTCCCCAGGTTGAGGGGCGAGGCGCAAACCATCTCGTCCACCCACGGATGGGTTGAGGACCATTAAGGTTAATTGCAAGCAAAAATATAAAAGTTCCTTGGCAGGTAGTCAGAGGCACGAATATTCAAACATGTCAAGCAGGACATCATTACAAGTAAGGCAAAATTCAATATAGGATATTGAAAAATTCATCCATTTAATCGACTACCTGAGTCCTCAAGTTTAACCAAGAAAACTAATTTTAATTTGCGAGAAAATTACAAGGTAAAATGCATATTTGAAATGATTTACATGGAAATAGACATACAACTGATGATTTATCAACATTATAATTCCTGAAATTAGACTTCCCGTTTAGAAAGAAAAGAGCGCTCGGATATACACCTGAACCGAAACCTTATTTGCTGTCTTGACTCTTTGTGTCTCAACTAAAAGTCAGAGTCCACAACTGAAGGTCTAAAGTTCTACAAGATGAGTGGATGTGTGCAAAAAAAGGAGATTAAGAAAGGGTTCTTTCCTTCAGTCTCATTCCTGCCTGGAATCTATCACAATCCACTTTATTAACTCCACTAACATGATAACAGGAATGTTGCAATCCCGAATCGCTAGAAATCTCCTTTGAATCAATCGTTGTCTACAGGAGGAAAATCTTGTCGCCACCCAAGTTCACAAGGACAGGATCAATTATAGCATTTAATTATGCAGTTTTCGCACTACACGTGAAATCTGCATAATTCGATAATTTAATTACAGTCGGTCTACGAGTCCCCTTCCAGGAAAGTCTCTCCTTCAGTCTAAGTCAATGACTAACTTCAGACATATTTAAAAGCAAATTAGGTGATTGCCAAGTGTACCATTGCAAACGATTTGCTGAGACCAGGGGGACCTAGTAATATATGCAACCGGGACCACTCCATTTGTAATTTATTAACTCAAGGAAGAAGATAAGTAGGCAAGATTGTTCTATTACATAGTGGACGGCAAATTAATATGAATAGCACTAAGCCATAGAAATGATCATTCTTGGGGATAGCGCTATATAAAATAGTAAGATTCGCCGTCTAGGGAATAGTCTGTTATTGGCCATTATATTAGTACGTATCTGGATTGATCTGCCCTCGGGAAGGTCGCAAGGAAGTAGACTACTTTAAGTTATTTTCAAACGATGCATTGCATCGCCTTCTTAGAATGACAGTAACGTACAAACAATGAAGGATAATTACAAATTATAAGATTGTTCATGTTCCTATAAGTTAAGGAGAATTACCATACATGAGGATAATTTATAAGGACATATAGTTTGAAATCAATTATTGAGGACTATTAGCAATATTAGAATATTTAATTGATTCCGCATATTTCTCGGGATTAGGCATATTTCTCCTTTGGTAGAGCATATTCTTGATTAATTATATTTGATATTATATTATTTTATTACCTTAGATATTATCTCATATAGTGTATATATAGGCTCACGTATTACTCATTACTACATATTAAAATTTATAGACATTTTTTTATTAATCTCTTCTACATTTTTCTTAACTTGAAATCAGATGCACTCCATAAATTTCCCCCATCTTTCTACTTTATCATTCTTAGCTTTGCATCGATGCAAACCTAGTAAAACAAATCCACCCTGATAGTGTTCACCCAAATGTCTCATTCGCGTTTGACCAACTGTCATGGCGTGTTACAACGTTGGCGACGCATCACCAAGTTGAGCTTTCTTTTCCACTAAGGTATTTTTTGACGCTATGAAGACACAGCTTCCCACAATAACCTGTGCTCGGTAGTGCCCTCTTGTTGTAGTTACGCTAGCCTTATTAACCACGTACTATCTTAGCAGCAAAGTCAACAGCAAAAGGAAGCATGTTGTTTGGCTTAAATGCCTATGATTCTTTACTTTTCACTTTGTGTTTCGAGAAACCAACACCATCACCAAACTCATAGTTGTCAGACGAGCAACCTACTGAAATCTTCTCACCAACGAAAGCTTGGAGCCATCACGCACCACTTCATCTCAGATACGTTGAGCTTATTTTAATTGAAGATTTTTGTGACGTTTGGATTATCATCAAATCAAGTTGATTCGTTTCAATTCATCATCTTGTGTTTGAGGGGATATTAGTAATATTATGTTAAATTGATTTCGCATATCTCTCAGGAATATGCATATATCTCTTTTGATAGATCATATCATTTGATTGATTATATTTCCTTAGATATCATATCATGATATCTAAGGAAATAAATAGGTTCATGTATTCCTCATTACTACATATGGAAATATACATAAAATTCTCTATTCCTCTCTTCCGCATTTTTCTTAACTAGGATGATTACCAAGAATGGCGCATTATCCTCATGGGAATAAAAAAATCGAGAGACGAAAACAGCATCTTCTGCTTCAATTCATCAATGGAAGCATGACGTGTTCGAGAGCTTCAGACGGGAAAAAACAAGGAGACCTTCGCAGCCCACTTTTTCACGCTCTGGGGATCTACTATTCTGGGGACAATGACAAAGTGGAGATCGAGATCTAGCCCAAGCTGCTTGATTCGATTCGCCACTCCAGGTTTTTCCTCGTCATGTTCATCAATAACTAAGATGGCTCGCGGTGATGTCTGAACATGCTAGCGGATATCCTTGAATGCAACTAGAGGTTCAGAGATCAACTGGCGTCGCCTAAGGCCGACGACACCATCTGAGCCAATCACGACGCTGCGCGAATCGCAGTGTCAAGGATCTGAAAGGGACAGAGATGGCCGCCGACAGGGCGTCATGGGTCGGTGATTGGGTGACAACAGGGGACGCAACGACGTTTGGCGATAGCACAGCGAGGTGAGGCGATGTCAGTGGCAGTTTGACAGGCGGCGGCGGAAGGTAACGGTGAGGTCGTGTTGAGGACAATGGTGCAAAGGTGGAGGGGAAGACTGAAGAATTTATGTTATCCATGTTATATTCGCATATTTATCAAATATTGTATGAGATATTAAAAATCACATCATTATCATATCCGACCTCAATTCTGTTTAACAAAAAAGTCAAAGTAACCAAAAGCAGCCTAAGTGTGCAGTATTTTCATGTTAGATTAATCACTTTATATAAAGGTATATTATTAGTTGTAAGTGCAAATAAGCCATGATTGTGCAAGTTTACAACCCTTAAAATAGAAAAATAAACCACAAGTATTACCAGCCTCACGAGAGCTTTAGATAATCCAAGAAATTTAGGTTAAGTACCCAAAAAAAGTCCTAAACTTTTTTTGCACTAGGGCTAATTCAGTTTTAGACTTTTCAATTGTATCAATTAAATTCTAATTTGTCAATGTAATCTATTTGATTAATTTTTAACCAGAAATTGTTGATATAAACACAGCGTCTTCGTGACGTACTAATAAAGACATGGACAAATTTTAAAATTTTAAAATGTTTTTATGAATTTTTTCTGTCTTTTATTTTTACGACTTTTAGAGAAGATTCAATAAAGCAAATGATAGATAATAGAAATTGCTAACCTGGCCTTGAAAATCATTGCGCGAATGACGATGAAGGAAGAGGTGAAGCAATCCGGAGTGGACCACGACCGGCTCCTCGCATGCGCGGATGACTTTCCTGACTTCAACGGCGCGAACAACCCGTGGCCGGCCGCCTCCAGCGACACAAGCATGCCGCAGTTCGGATCCCAACCAAGCACCGGCAGCTCTTGGACGCCTGAGAATGCCGCATACCCCCACGCCCCCGCCTTGCTCCACCACGAAGGCACCACACCCCATCGCGTTCGCAGTGCTGCACACCCTCCATGACTCCTTCGGCAGCGCTTGAACGCGACGCTCGTCTCAAGCCTTTCCAAGACAACGAAAAAACAGAGCAAAAATGTTGAAGGAAGAAACGTAGTTGTAGCTGGAAACATGGAAACGCCGGAAATCAAGGTGAGCAGGAGAGGGAGTAGGCTCTTACGATGAAGCTTCGGTGTCCACGGTTTCCGCAACATCTGGAAAATTGCATTTACAGAGTTAACCTCGGTATGATATCGTGCGTCATAGACGTGTACCAGGAATCTGATAAGGGCCTGCCACTGGGGAGTCGAAACAAGTGATTGGTTGAGGAGATAATACCAGAATCTCATGAGGGCCTGCCATTGGAGAGTCGGAACAAGTGATTGGTTGAGAGACAACCTCGGCATGATATCATGTGTAGACGCAATGTTGCGGAAGCTGCCACCCCAACTTTCGCAAGGGATGGCTCGGGAAAGCAACTCGTTGCCGGGGAAAGGAGAGCCGGAACCGATGCATAGGACCGAGATAGGTGAGAAGATCGATTTGAGGTAGGAGAGAAGCCAAAGAGCTGTAAGGACGGCGGCTGATCCTCCTATGGAGTGGCCCGTGATCACAATCATACAGTATTTCGAACTTCGGATCCAGAGGCTTACAGAATCTCGACATACTGGCGCGGGGACATCTCAAGAACGGCGAAAATCGCTAACCTGGATCTGGAGATCAGCACGGATGATAATGAAGGAAGAGGTGAAGCACTCCGGAGTGGTTTATGACCGGCTCCTTGCCGTAGCAACGGCATTTCAGCAACGCAAACAGCCCGTGGTCTGCTGCATCCAGCGGCGCCAGCATGCTGCAGTTCGGATCCCAACCGAGCACCGGCAGTTCTTGGATGCCAGAGAATGCCATGTACCCACGCCCCCCGACTTGCTCCACCAAGAAGGCACCACGCCCCATCGCGTTCGCGGTGCTGCACAGCCTCCACGCCTCCTTCGGCAGCGGCGTCGAAGCCAGGAAAGTCCCCAATATCTCGCTGGTCTCGAGCCTTTCCGAAACAAGACGAAAAGATGAATAAATAAAAGAAGAAGAAGATAAAGTTGAGGAAGAAGGGAGGAGGAGAAGGGAGGATTCGTTACGATGCAGCTTCGGTGTCCATGACGATAAAGATCGATCCGGGCAAGGCGGAATCAATATCAAATATCAACTCTGCTTTGCTTTGCACTGGAATGATCCCGATCCCAGCACTTGTGTCGGGGCCATTTATGCTCCCACGTGGTAAACTTGCAATACTCCCCTTCCCTTCATTAGCTGCAAAACTGTGGTACCGATTGATGTACTCGCATTTTGGGCCAGTTAATGGATCGAGCACTATCGAAAGAAATGAACTTTAATTAATTTGCTCACTACTCGAAACTGAGATAAAGTATTTTGTAATATGGTTTTTCAAATTCTTCTGGGAGGATTTTGGGTCAGGTTTCTTTATCTATGAAAGCCACGACTTGAATTTAATTAATTTATTTATTTTTTAATAATGCGAAACTATAACACCACGTGATATGTGATTTATGTGCACTCGAAAGGCTTAGATAATAGCAGCGTTTAGGTTTGAATTTTGAGTTAATATTACAAAAATCAAAACCGATACTGTCAAGGTGACAAATGGATGATAAAATCCTAAATTAGTACACCCGACATTTGTTACATGTCATCCAACTCCGCAATCCAATAATAAAATTTAACTAAAATTAACGGAAGATGGTAAAGTAGATTAGTTTAGTTTGATTAGTAGTAGAACTATTAAAATGAGTCTTAAACTCATAAATTACCCGTTTAATTATAAATGGGTCATATATGAGTCACTTATATTTTGAAAAGAGTACTTGAATGGGTTTAAAAATTAAAAGCCTAAAATAAATGGGTTTTAAATGAGTTGGACTTAGAACCCATTTTCAACCGAATGCTCAAACTTTCTCATTCCCTATTTAGCCTTATAGAAATATTTTTTATAAAAATCAAAATTATAATTATTTTTTATATTTCCTTTTCTTTTCTTTATTCTTTCCCTTTTTTTCCCTCTCTTCTTCTATATTCCTTAGCTGGTGGCTAGCGCGGCGACAGTCGACAATTGGCTAGGTGATGCTCAAGCTCGTCGGCATCGAGGAGCTCGAGCTCACTATCGTTTGGCAACTTGGCAAGACTCGAGCTCTTCGACGTTGGGCGAGCCTCAAGCTCACCTATGGCTGGTCGCCGGCCATTGTTGTGGCTGCTGACCAGCCGAAGAATAAGAAAAGAAAACAATTAAAAAAAATTAAAAATTATATTTTAAAAAAATTATTTAAAAAATTAAAATAATTATAAATTCGATTTTTAAAAAAATAAAAATAAAATATTAAAAGGAGTTATGAAGGAAAATTTAATCATATTTTTCATACCAAATGACGAAAAAAAATTTCTAATTTATTTTCAAATTTTAGGCAAAAACCAAAAATTATTATAATTTTCTTGAAAAAAATACATTTTGGAAAATATTTTCTAAAAAAAAAAAAAAAAATGGAGGCTTATTTAAAAAAAAATTATAAAAATTTTCAAATAGATTTGTATTTGCATGAAAGTATTTTAGCAATACCATTTAAAAAATCATAACAATTTTTTTTCTTAGGTTTAATTAAATGAATCGGATATGGATTGAAAGTGGGTAGGGTTGGGTATGGCTCAAGAATTCTTTCTAGGATAAATGGGTCGTAGATGGGTTAAGTGGATCGATTTGGATCAAACTATTTATGGACCCAATCCAAACCCGTCTCGACCCATCCGTTTGTGTTGACGCCAAAAGTTGATCTATTAGGCCTTGATCTAAAAGGAGTTCATTAGGCCCATTATGAAATAGGGCTGCCAATTATTAGATATACTAAAGCTTTGGAATTAGTAACTGCTCGGGAGTGAGAAGATAAGAATGAAGACAGTTCCAAAGATTTGTACCAACGATAAATATGGAGTGAAGCAGTGATCAACGTGGTACCCAAGTTTGTGGAAGTAATTTTTAATTCGAAAAGCTAATAACTACTAAGGAGCGGTTGTTCTTAGATTAGCCTCTAAATAGCCAAAGGAATAGAGTTGTAAGGACCTTTTGATAAATCCACAAACATAAGAATAATTGTCTTTTGGCTATCTTTTTCGTTTATTGCACATTTATCTCTTGTTTATCCTTTAGTTTATTGCAAGTAAGGTAAAACTTTTTACTTCCTTTCTGAAACTACACAGGACCCTATCCCAATAACAAAAAACAAAAGACTAGCCGCTTCATAAAATATATTTGTAGGGGAACATTTTCCCGACGAACAGTTTGACATGTCTAGTTAGTAGCCTTCGGTATTAAGGCTTGAATTTTCATGTGCCAGCACTAGTACTATAATAAATCTTGGGAAATTTCGCAGCAACTCACGGGAGGTCAGTAAAAAGTACTTTTGGGCAAGGGCTTTCGTTTTCTTTTCGATATCGCGTTGTCTTTTATTATGTCGAATGTTTTATGGTCCCGTGTAACGATTTACAATATTAGAAGGAAAAAATTTCAACCGTCCAATGATTTGAAAAAATGTAACTGACCAACAAATAAGAAAAATTATTGACTATAAGATTGCTAATGTTACTATTGGTTCAAGAAAACTACGACATAAGAGGACAATAAATCATAAGAACAGTTGAGGAATGTTATGATCATAGAGTTAAATCATTAAGAAAAGAATAACAAGATCTACAATAAATTCAGGTTAATTACGATTTTTCATGGAAAGTAATGCTCAGATATTCAACCTTACAAGACTTTAAGGTTAATTACTACGTGTGATATGTGATTACTAACTTGTCCTCTACAAGGGCTTACTGGAAATTACAATCATTAACGACAATTACCAAGCACCGCTACCATTATTAAGAGTCAATCAGAAATGAAATTGGAAAAAAAAAATGGAAGAAATGGACAATCAATCGGGACACATCAAAAAGTTTTAAAAGAAAAACGAAAAGGAAGAAATACTGATTGATGAAGTCAAAATTGTTGAAATTGGTTGACGGCTTGAGAGATAGAATATAGCCTCATCGACGTGGGTGACCTTGGGCTTCTTCACAAACAAACAAGTTCGTTCCCGCGAGTCGACTGTACAAGGGGAAAATCACGAGCGAAGGGCTTTCGACTTCGATCAAGCTACCGATCGGGGAACCCTAGGGATATGGAGATTTTGCATCCCTGCGATTCAAAAGAGGGACCTTTTTCGTTTGCTTGATTTGATGAGGAGTGGAACTGTCTGATCTGATGGGTTATTTAATTGAGATGATGGCCTAGGTAGGCCCGTCCGCTCATGTTGGGCCTAAAAGCCCGGTCCGCAAGATAAGGGCCCATGGAGGAACGGTTGCGATACGAGAAGTTGCGTCTTTTGGAGAAGACGTAAGAGAGAAAAGAAAAGGGAACATACCCTTTCAAAGTACGCACGTTTTCTTTTCTTTTCTCCCTCTCCCAAAAATCAACGTAAGTTTTTCTCCCCTTGAAGCAACAGTACGCTCCTTGGTAGACCGGGATAAGATTCTTCCTCGATATTCTACATTGGTGTTTAATCTGTGGATAATAAGGTACGCTCAATTTAGTGGTATGTCTTTGATCAGTGATATATGTTTATTCTTGGGCTCGTCTTCCGCATTCGTTTTAGGGGTTCGATTTAGTATCAAATCCGTTTTAGGGAATCAGTAATTCCCAACATTGGTATCGGAGCCGTAGTTCATGTTTCCCGATCCCCTTTTTATGTTATTGAATTATTTTTTGTGGTCGAAATTCGAGAAAAACCGCTATCGGTCGATCGAGGATGGAAAAAACCCGATACTTGCGTACTATTTGCCCTATTTTGTGATTTTTTGCAAGTTGAAATTCGTTTTTGATAGCGTAGGGTTGAAACTCTCGTCGATATGAGAAAAAAGAGTGGCGGATTGCTGCTGGAGGCCGCCAGATGCGCCGCCACGCACAGTTGGAACGAATGGTTGCACGCGCCGATTCGGTCCCCGTAGGCGTGTACGTCGCAGCACCGTTTCGGCCCCAGGCGCGTGCGACGCACGCGCGGGGTGCTGGCACGTGCCACACACGCATTGGCTGACGTCATCGTGATGTCAGCCCCGCACACGCGTGGCACATGCTAGTTAGTTTGTCCGACCAACCCATATGGTCCGACCCAGCCTATCCAGTCCAATTGGTTTGACCTGACCCGTCCGGTTCGACCGGTCCAACCCGGCCCGTTCGATTCGACCCAACTGCCCGTTGACTCCGACCCAGCTGACCGTTGACCACGACTGTTGACCGTTGACAAAAAAAAATGTGTTTCTTTTTCCAATTAAGTCTATATGGATTATATGTAATCCATTATTTGTTTGTTTTTTTTTTTTTTTTTTTGGGACAGGAGGAACCGGCTTGCATTGGCCTAAACCCCTGGCTAGCGGGGAAACCACCACCCCGACGTCACGCTTAAGTCACCATGTAGTAGCTAAGACTGCCTCCCTGCTTCGCAGGGGATTCGAACCTTGGTCTCCACCAGGGAGGTCCAAGGCCCTACCATCCACACCACCTTGGTCGGTGGTGTAATTCATTATTTGTTCTGCATTTGTTGCATGAACAATGCATCTCCTTAAGTTGCACACACATATTCGCGCAATTACCGATAAACAAAAGAAAATGCTTTCTAAGTTAATAGCTGAGCTGACTGATCATCAATGGGAGAATGTTGACTTAATTGATCATGTTCTTGAAGTCAACGAGAAAATACAAAATCTCATATGGAATGGTCGTCCCATGTCATAATATGAGATAGTACGATTTTTCATGAACACTCTTCCACCAGAATGACAAGGAGTGTTGAATCACTTATAAGAAGTCAACAAAGCTACTTCGTATAGGAGTCTTGTGATGGCTTTTATAAATTAATATTACTGAATTGTTACAAAAGAAAAGATCAAGAAGTTGAACAAAAAAAGATCTTTCCCAGTTCATATATTGACTTGGTGTTAGATGTTTTTGACTGGTCTTTATTTAGTATGCTTTAAGGACATATTATGTAATGTTTTCTACCTAGTTGTTGTTGATGTGGCAACTGATATGTTGGTTGTATTATGTGAAAGCATTATTATCATATTATTGTTTGATATCAAATATTATTTGTTTTTTGTTATTGTTAACTATTGTGGGTAGTTCATAGAATTTTTTTGTAATTTCAAAGAATTTATTTTGCATAGAATGTTATACTAATAATAACTCCAAGTTAAGATTTTAAATGATGATTGGAAACATAATGACATTTTGATTCTGAAACCTTACTTGAAATTATTTATTAATATGATGGTTTTGTGCAAAATTGATGCATAAATGATAGGCATTAATAATTCGTGCATATATGTCTGATATGTTCAGATCAATGATTTCAGCAACTAAGAACATAATTGTTGATTTAAACAAAGAAGACAAAATGAACGGCGAGAATTGTGAAATATTGAATATGAAAATTCAATATGTGTTTGAAAAGCAAGAAGCACTAGAAGCTCTTGACCATGTTATGGAAGAACTTGAGGATGTTGTGCGCCACCTTGAGCTAACAGATGACTGTCTCAAGACATTTGAGAAGGAAACACATATTTGCTTTATTGCTTCCAGCTCAAAAGGAGCTTCGAGTTCTAAGTACAAGCGCATTGATTTGTTTAATATGTCGAAATGCAAGGGATCAAGTCCTTCTTGCAAGAAACCAAGAGTTAATCAACATAAGAGAGGAAAACGTCATCGAGTGAAGAGTATTTTTAGGCCGAAGTGTTACAACTATGATCAGAAGGGTCACTATGTTCGCGACTGTCGTGAGTCAAAGAAGGTATACACCCCATTGTACTTTTAAGAACTTTGCTTATGTGTTAAGTTCTGTATTCTTAATTGAGTCTAATCCTTTGTGGATTGTAAATTCAAGAGTGACAGACCATGTAGCGAAGGATAGAGAATCATTCATGGAATTCCGACGAGTACCAACTGGAACTAAGTGGATTTATGTAGGAAATAACTCTAGAGTTGAAGTAAAAGGAATTGACATCTGTCAATTGAACATACGTGGTGGACGCACTATGTTCTTACACAATGTGTTGTATGCTCCGGAGATTCGTTGGAATTTAGTGTTTGTTTTAGTGTTTGTTAAGCTTGGTTTTAATATGAACTTCCATAATAGTGGTATGGATTTGTATTTGGATACAAATCACTATAATTGTGGTTATTTTCTAGATGGTTTAATTGTATTAAATATTGACTATGGTAATGCCAATATTTGTTATTCCCTTTTCACGTCTCCTAATTTATATGATAATGATGTGAATGTGTGGCATACTAGATTTGGTCATATTAGCCAACAACGTATGAATAAATTAGCTAAAGAGGGCTTGTTGGGCAACATTGAAAAAGTTGATTTACCCATGTGTGAGTATTGCCTAGTAGGGAAAATGACAAAGAAACCATTTGGAAAAGGTAAAAGAGTTGAATTTCCTTTGCATTTAATCTATTCTAATGTCTGTTATCCGATGAATATGAGAGGAAGGCATGGGGCTGATTATTTCATCACATTTATAGATGGATGATTATACTCGATTCGAATATGTCTATTTGATTTCTCATAAATCTGAAGTATTAAGTTGTTTCAAAAGGTTTATGAACTTGGTAGAAAATCAATTAGACATGAAAATAAAAGTATTGAGATCCGATCGAGGTCGAGAATATTTGTCTGATGAGTTCAGAAAGTTATGTGATGAAAAGGGAATAGAAAGACAGTTGTCTATTCTATATACTTCTCAACAAAATAGTGTTGCGGAGAGAAGGAACATAACCCTATTGGAAATGGTTAGGTCCATGATGGCACATGCTAACTTACCTATCACTTTTTGGAATGATGCGTTATTAACTGCTACCTATATACTTACTCAGGTGTCTTCCAAATTAGTTACTTTTACTCCATATGAGTTATGGATAGGCAGAAAACTGGACTTAAGTTTTCTTAAACCATAGGGTTGTGCTGTCTATACTTATAAGCTCTCTCACAAGTTTGGGAAATTGGGTCATAGAGGAAAGAAGAGTATTTTCATAAGATACTCTGAATACTCAAAAGGGTATGTGTTCATAGGTGAGTAGGAAAGTGGAAGTATAACTGAATTCAAATCACGGGATGTCGCATTCTTAGGAAATGAATTTCCTAAGAATGGCGAAATAAGTGAGGATTACTCCCTATTTGAAATTTTGGATCAAGATAATAAACTTAATGGAGTTCATTCAAGTGAGAGTAACATGAGAAGTGATGAATTTAATTCAACTCACTCTCAATTACAACCATATGATAAGATGATATCGTCATATATAATCTGAGTGGGAGCATGATGGGGAATAATGTGTAAAGTGTACAATCTCCCATACGGCGAACAAGTCGCAAAAGTATTCCTCGTCGACGTTTTGACATTAAAGGGAAAACTTTTATGGTTGCTTCGCAAGATGAGGATGAGCCAAGAAATATTAATGAGATTCTAAATTGCCCTAGTAAAGAAAACTGGATGCATGCAATGGAAGATAAAATGGAGTCAATGAAGTCAAACCATGTTCAAAAGGACACAAAGCTATTAGGAACAAATGGGTTTTCAAAATAAAGCGTAAAGTTGATGGCTCGATAGAAAGACATAAAGCTCGCATTGTGGCGAATGAGTATAATCAATAAGAAGGAATTGATTATGAAGAAACATTTTCTCTTGTAGTGAAATTTACCTCAATTCACATTATTCTAGCAATAATGACAAATATGGATCTTGAATTACATCGAATGGATGTAAAGACTGCTTTTCTCAATAGAGAATTAGAGGAAGAAATATATATGGAACAACCTGCTGGTTTCATTATGGAAGGCTAAGAAGGAAATGTATGTCGACTTTTGAGATAGATAAATGGCCTTAAGCAATCGTCGAAACAATGATATATACGTTTTCATAATGCTATAATGACATATGAGTTTAAATGATTTATGAGGATTATTGTGTATATATCAAAAGATCTAAAGATCAATTTGTGATCATATCATTATATGTTGATGATATACTAATTGCCGGAAGCAATATGGAGTTTGTTAACACTGTCAAGAGTTTGTTATCTTTCAACTTTGAGATGAAAGATATGGGTGATGCTGCATACATTCTTGGAGTTAAGATTTCAAGAGATCGTTCGAAGAGGTCATTATTTCTTTCGCAAGAAACAACATTAATAATGTTCTTGAACGATTTTGTATGTAAGATTATAAACTCATAAATACTCCTATTGTAAAATGTGAATGATTGAGTCATAAATTGTGTCCAATGAATCCACAAGAAAAGGAACAAATGAAACATGTTCCTTATGCTGGTGCTGTAGGATGTTTAATGTACGCTATGATATGTATAAAACATGACATATGTTTTGCAGTTGGGATGGTGAGTAGATACAAATCCAATCAAGGTCAAGCACATTGGAAGGCCGTTAAAAGAATACCGAGGCATCTAAAGGGAACTACTGATTATAAGCTGAATTACCAAGGAAAGAATCTTCGGCTTGAAAGCTATTCAGATGCTGATTGGGGAGGAGATTTAGATGAAAGAAAATCTACCTCTGGTTTTGCTTTCTTACTGAATAATGTTGTCATATTTTGGAGCAGTAAGAAACAAATGTGTATAGCCTTGTCCATGATAGAAGCTAAGTTTGTGGTATTATCAACAGCAGTATAATAAAGTGTTTGGCTTAAGAGATTTTTGGATCATTTAGGTGTTATTGGATATGCTGCAAATCCATTATTAGTTAACTGTGATAGCCAAGTAGCTATTGCGTACACCAAAGATCCAAAATATCATGGCAAGACCAAACATATAGATATCAAGTATAATTTTGTCAAGAATATAGTTGCACGAAAAGATGTGAACTTACAGTACATATCTACGCATAGAATAGTAGTAGATCCTATAACAAAACCAATATGTGTTTTGTGGTCATGCAAAATCTCTAGGACTGCATAGAAGCTGATGTACTAAATATTGTAATTTCCATGTAGTGTTCACATTTAATAAATTTGTGTTTTTTCATCATTAATGCCTATGAATCTTTGTTTGACGTTTATGCATCTTAATGCTTAATGCATTATATTAAGTTGAGAAAGTATGTCGGACAAATAAAAGATTAGCCCACTCATATGGGTAATCACCTCTATTTACTGTGTGATAAATAGAGATGGGACGATTTTTAAAGCTTATTATTTAGGTGATAATCGAAAACTCAAGCTTAAAATATATATGTCGCCTTAACTAAGTGTTAAGATGATGACATAATATTTACTATGTCCGAAAGTAAAATAATCAACATATTTTACTTTATTTGTCTATGATGCCAAATGTGAGTTCTGATGAATTCTGTGAATGAGTAGATATGTGAACTCAAGTTAGACATTAGGTATGTCTGAACTATCATCTGTACGGTATTGATGGTGTAGACATACACTCCATGGGAAAAGAGTTAATACTGTAATACGTATTTCATACTACGTATGCATGAGACGACCAATAAGAGTGGCAAAAGTTTGATCTCAACTTTTATACCGTGTGAGACTCTTGAGGAAAAGAGTTCCTCAATTTAGTGCCATCATAACTCTTACTTATTCTTAAAATTTCTATTCAGTATTTGCTATCTTAATATATTACCAATGATCATGTATTGATTCGATCTAATGGGACATTTCTAGAAAAGCAAGCTGAACTGAAATTGAGAGTTTGAAGAAAAGAGGAAGATCGAATATGGAGAATCACATTCTAAGTTTTGTATTCACTGGTCGACTAATTATGACTGTCTTTGAGATAATCGTAATTGTGAATACAATATATTATTATTTAAAATGAGATCAAGAGAGATATAAATGTGATCGATCAATTTAGGGTATTGTATACTAAATCTACTCAAAATGTGATGCCCATTATGAGTTGTTACATATTCCTAACAAATGCTTTCAAAGTATCTTGGTCGCACAGGTCATTCGCAGTATGAATGTTGCGAGAGAGGTAAAGAGGATCATTCGGCTTTACCATGTGTGAGTGGGAGATGATGGGTTATTTAATTGAGATGATGGGCCTAGGTAGGCCCATTCGCCCATGTTGGGCCTAAACACCCAACCCGCAAGATAAGGGCCCATGGAGGAACGGTTGCGATGCGAGGGGTTGGGTTTTTTGGGATAGGTATTATGTTGAAGAGGTATGTTTTTTTGGAGAAGACGTAAGAGAGAAAAGAAAAGGGAACATACCCTTTCAAAGTATGCACGTTTTCTTTTCTTTTCTCCCTCTCCCAAAAACCAACGTAAGTTTTTCTCCTCCTTGAAGCAACAGTACTCTCCTTGGTAGATCGGGATCAGATTCTTTCTCGATCTTCAACATTCGTGTTTAATCTGTGAATAATAAGGTTTTCTTTTCTTTTCTCCCTCTCCCAAAAACCAACGTAAGTTTTTCTCCCCCTTGAAGCAACAGTACGCTCCTTGGTAGACCGGGATCATATTCTTCCTCGATCTTCAACATTCGTGTTTAATCTATGAATAATAAAGTACGCTCGATTCTATGGTGTGTTTTTGATCGGTGATACATGTTTGTTCTTAGGCTCGTCTTCCGCATTTGTTTTAAGGGTTCAATTTAGTGTCGAATCCGTTTTAGGGAATCAGTAATTCCCAACATGATCGATCTATCAAATATGCTGAGGATGTTTTCTGTTCTTCATTTGTTTGTTCGTTGGAGACGACTAAAAAACCCGAATGACCGGGGCCGTGGATCTAGCTTGATAAATTGACCCAACTCGAGTTTAAACATGAGATATAGTTACATGAATGAACTTTTAGTTTTGCTCAATGTGCAATGTCACCTTAGAACTTTTAATCTATTGAATTTGATTCATAAACTTTAGTTCAATATACAATCTTATCTTCGAGCTTTTAAATTGTCCAATGTGATTACTGAGGTTTTAATAAATGCTCAACCTATTGATATCCTTGAATTCCATCTAGATCCCGCATTTAGACTTAAATGAGATTTGGAGATATTGAGAACTTGATTAGTCTCAACTTATTTTCACCGCTATACACTCTGCATATTCGTCCATAGTTCAAATTGGAGCTAGTATTGCAATGCATCCAATAATCTGCACGATACCATGACTTCTGAAAGGGGACCTTTGCCCATAGATCCAGGATTTATGAGGGTGGCTCGCGTTTGAGGTGTCCTAACAATATAGTAATGATATCAGAACAGTCAAATGGAATTGCCAGAAAATTACCAAAAAGGTTCGGGTTTAAGTTAAAACTCCAGCGAGACTGGCCCTTTTATTTGGATTCAGGCACGGTTCGAGCCATGGGACGACCCAAAAGAAACCAAATGGTCAGATCTTTAATTTTCATATTTCAACCTGTCTGCCATTTGTGTCTTTAGCAAAACATTCTATGGTTCAACATGACTTATGGTCCACTCCCAGATATGTGCATTCTGGCTTTCTGCATATCTCTTGCTGACCAAGCTTAAATCAAAATCATTCCAGCAACAATGTCAGCCCCCAACAACATTACGGCGAGAAGCAACTTCTTCAGTTAGCTCATTTCTAAGTCAAGAGTACAGATTAGACACGAGATACCATCCAGGATGCTGTCCACAGCATCACTGATGCGCAAAGCCGACTCCTCATTCTGGCACTGATTAAAGTGCTCGAGCTTCTAATTTCAAGTGTAGCTTCACTAGGAGTGTCGATGCGCAAAATACCAGCATTGCTCGATCCATCTGTAACATTGTTTTCTTGTAGAGATCCGCCAATACCCATCTCTTATAAACGAGCCAGGAACCTTTGCAAGTCTAGAGCCCCCCAAAGCCATGGGGGCTCACTTTTTGAGCAGGATAGCTCATCACTAGGTAGAATCCACCTTCTGGCATCACTCATAAAGAGGTTTTCTTTCAATCTTCTGATGCTCGAATTTTGGTCTTCAAGTTTTTCCATTGTAATTGAGAGATCAAGTCTGCTGTGATTTCTAGTTCTGGATCTTCCTTCAGGGTGGGCAGCTTCAATGTCTCATTCAGAGAGTAGTGAAGGACTGAGTACGAGTCTGCAACTGGTGATATGATCAGCTGCCTAAAATCTTCAGGTAACTATCTTCAATAGAAAGTGCAAGAACAGAAAGTTCATTGATCTGAAGTACCATCATCAGAAAGAGAATGTAAGGAGGATTAGGTGATATTACCACAACAAACTTCAGCTGTGAAAGATTGAATAAAGGTTGAACCTTCTTCAACCTGAGGCCAATCCATGAGATAATATGTGCAAGCATTATAATTTCACAGTTAATGGACATGCATGAATGCAAAGCAATTGGACCGGTGGAGTTGTTCAGTCTCATGAAGAAAAGGCAATATAGCTGATGCATGGTCCTTACACTATTCCCGAAAGAAATGAACATCGAAGGACGTTCATCTTCATCTCCTTCGGATCAAAAGGCAAGAGAGCTATATCACTATCCATGCCCTCCTGCAAATTGAACAAAAGGTTCTGCTCATTGAATGGTTCTATTTGCTGAAAAATAGGAAAGAGAGAAGCACTTTCCGTTGTTGGATGAGTGATATAATATATTAGCACCTCCCAGATAAGTAATGATTTTTCATCCCCATGCCAGCGTCTGAGCAAATGAACAGCTGGGCCAAGTCACAAACTCCAGTGAGGACAAAATACAATGCACAGCTCCTGCCAATGAAGTCTGCACCCATTCTAACAGCTATCAGAGGATACGATTAGGTGACAAGTTGCACAGTCAAAAGAAAAGGTTACCGTACAATAGCTTAGGCGAGTAAAATTGCAGTATACACTTGTGGCCTTTCTCCATTCAAAAGCTCGACATTGGCAAATAATGGCTCACAGAGAACAACTGTGAAGGACATGAACTCAACAAAAAAATCTGCTTTTAGTAGGGATGCAAATGATCAGTTGGAGACTTCCTAAATTTATAAATCATATGCCCTTGTAAGCATACCTTTTCTTGCCTTTGTTTGCACACCAACTCAGGTATTATGTCAGTATATGCCAATAACTCTTCTGCTACCGATGAGATAACAAATATGGGAACCTATGGAGAGAGCAAATGGTATTACAAGAACTTATTTTAGTTATAGGACAAAGAACTCTGAAGAACCACTTTTTGGAAAATATTGATGCCTTTTTCATTCTGGAATATCTCATTCAGAAGTACATTGGACATAGACTTCACTTGAGCAGTAAGAGTGACCAGAACTCTAGTTTACAAGACTAAAACTGCATGATCACCCAGGAGAAAACACTGTCAGGTTGACCACAGCTCATGTTTTAATAGCAAGACAATAGGAGGATTAAGTTTGTTGCTCTCTGTGGTTCTGAAGCAGAATATCGAACTGCTGTTTGAAAGTACAAAAGGAGTTCCCACATCTTTACATTGCAAAGCATATTACCCAAGCAAGACGAGTAAACTGAATACACAATCTGCAGAATCAGCAACTCTCGTCGAATTAGATAGGTTTACAGCTAAAAATGCAGCGACAGCCAATTGGACTGACTAATACACCATCAAATCCTAACCAGATGAAGACATGCTCGGGGCATCCAATGCAAGTGCCAAATATTGAGTGATTATATTTTGTTCAGGGTTTTAGCAGAGGGTTTAAACATAGCACACTAATTTATCACCTGACTTTTTGAAGGTGCAAATAAAAGAAACAACGTAAGCATCAAACTCTATGCTTGTAGCATCAGCTTATCTGATATCCACTTTAGTAAGAGAAGACTGATGTTACAGTATGAATCTAAATGCAAACCAATGGAATACCTTACAATGTGATGATTCCATGCAAATAGATATCTGCTCCAAGAGTTGTAGGATGATTCCAAGTCGTTCTATAGGAATGAGAACTGAACCACCGGCTTTAACAGCATCAACTGCACAGGAGCTCTCATCAGCATAAAGTTCAATTTGTCCATTTCCTCTGAGCTCTCATCAGCATGAAGTAAGAGCTCCTCCAAATCACTGGTTTCATCACAGTAAACTCACAGCTTAATTTCTTAGATGCCAAGTGTCAAAATCTACCATATTAGAAAAAATGAAGAGCTGGAAGAATCAAATGGCACTACACTATATAACCATGCATTTGGCCGGAGTATTCACAACCCAAGAGGAAATATACTCAATAAAACAGGTTATTTCGAAGTTGAAGAATCCTCGGGAGCAGTGTAATTACTACCGCTATTGGCAGTTTCCAGGAACTCAAGAGATGAAAAATCTGAATATTTTAGCATGTCGCATGATCGAAGAGCGTTATAATTAAACTCCAAAGCATGACCAAGAACAAATTCAGAGTTCGAGACAAATCCTACCAGTCCATCCAGATATCTTATTGTCCAATTACAGGTTCCTATTTCCAACCTGGAGCTGATTAGTTTGATACTTATTGTGCCATTGTAGCATGCCACTTCTGCATATTTGAGTCTTTGAACCTTCTTAACACAATCCTCTATGTCAGCTGCACTAAGAGGCACTCTTCATCACTGTCTCTTAAAAGGTTATCAAACAAACGAAAATGCAGTTTCTAGGAAGAAAAGTAAGATGTAATATGCAATGAGCGTGATCATAACCCGAAAGACGCAAGGATACCACTACTTCATAATCTTCAACGCTGAAGCTTCTGACCACAATATGTGATCCTTTCCCCATTTAATTTAGAGATGCATGACCTATCAAGAAAGCCATCTAACCAGAAAAAGGCATTTTAAGCCTTGGCTCCAGGACAAACTCCCAACATCAAACTATAATCCGCATCTCAGCAGATTATAGCATCTTACAAAAGGCACATCAAGCCAACTGCCTGTTAAAAATTTTGGGCTCCATCCCAACTTCGGGAGGGGCTATGTAGAAGAACCAGTATATGAATTTCGCAAATAGTTACAATGAGGATCTAAGCCATGATAAACTATCAAGCCACATCTTGTATGCGATTTAGCTACAGAACAGAACTACTACATGAAGGTTGTTCCTTACCTATACAATGGCATCCATCCACCAAGTTCAATCTCATCAGTGCCCAATACTATCTCCTTCAATGCAGAAGGAAGCAATGCCAGCTCCTCCCACTTCATCCAGTGAGGACTACTGGATTCTTCAGATCCATAAAACCGCCCAAATTCCTCATGCATTGAAACAAGGTCCTGCATAATAAGTTTCCCAAGTTTCACTGCCACCTCAGTCACAAACACCTAAGGTAAAAGCATGAATCTTTAAGCATGTCACAATCTTTCAACACACAAGCCCAAGACCAAGCAATAATTAAACTAGAACTCAACCATATACGTAAAAATTACTCCAAATTCAATCAATGAGACGAAGATTACCATCGCCGAGAAGCCCTTCGCTCAAATAAGAAACGGCAACCCAAGCATCCCGGTGGGGCTCGAGATCAACACTGCATCAATGAACGAGAGATTCCACAAGTGCAGGTCTGCCACGGTTTTGTTCCATGGTTCGGAACAAATGAAAGCCTTTGCATTGATGGGTTTCTAAACATTCTTCCGCTCTTCATTCCCAGATTCACAGCCATCAGATTTATCAACTGAATGTTCCATATCTTCTTCATCTCGCACAACAGAAAATCCGGGAGGTATAGGGGCAAAGCAGGGAGAGCAGACAGGTCTGGGGGACAATCAATAAGATCCTAAACCCACAGACCCTCAGCATGTGACATGGGGAAGAGTAAAACCCTTTACCTCTGCTCAAGCATGTCTGCATAAGAGCATATATGTCGAATTCAAATTAAACCGAATGCAAGTGCCAGATGCGTCAACTGACGAAAGAAAGTGTGTTACAATACCAGTTAAAGAGAGACTTACCAACTTCATGAAGCCAGACCAATGTGAAGAATTTAACAGGTAATTCACACCAATTTTTTAATTAGAATGAGGAGATTTAACACAAACGCGGAACTCTTGTTCTTGGGCGGAGCTCAAGCAAAAGAGAGTAGATGGTTTTTGGTTTTTGGCTTTTGGCTTGTCACTGTTCAGACGAGAAGGAAGAAAAGAACGGAGACGAGCAAGCTCTCAACGTCCACTCGATTCCTACTGTTCTCGACTCTTACAATCGGGTCCTCGCGAAAAGATAAAAAAATTATAACCTTTGTTTCGCCAAAAATGAGCGACGTAAAGAACAAGAACGAACAGTCTTTGTGAACGAGACCCAAGAACGAGAAGAGGAGCTGTACGCAGACATCAGTGGAAAAACGGGAGCAGTACCTCGAGCGCGACGTTGGGGGCCGCGGACGGCCGACGGCGACCGGACGGCGAGATGCAAGACCGTGGTGTTGGTTGCGCGAGAAAGAGAGAGGCAAAGGCAAAAGCGAGTAACCGACCGAATTAAAGAAGAGAGAGAGAGAGCCAGAGAGACGGGACTCGAGCGCGGCACCTTGGGCGGCGGACGGCGGCCAGCCGGCGAGACCACGGCGGCTGGCCGATGGCTGGCAGGCTGCGCGAGAGAGAGGGAGGACTGGCGCGAGCGTAGGGGCGGGAGATGAGACAGAGAGGGGCGAAAAGAAGAGATAAATTGAGAATTAAAAACCTTATTTAGAAATTTTGCTTTGCTTCGAAATAATAAATAAATAAATAAGGAAATCTGCAAAAAAAGAATAAAAACACAAGGCCTAAGAATTGAAAAAAAAAGTTGAGAAAAAAATATATAATTTGGTAAATTGCCAATTGAAATGTTATTCATGAAATTGAAATCATTTTCAAATGAAATCCAAAGAAAAATATTTTCGGTCACATATTACTAAATAAAAGAAAATTAATCATTTTTCAGAAGCATTTTCCTTTATCATAATATTTTTTTCCAAACAAAGTTATGAGTTCATTATCTATGTGATGAAGCCATTTCTTTATTGACATGCTTAGATATGTTGATAAGAGAATCTCTAATATCATAATAATGTTCTAGAAGGAAAATGCAAACCTCCACAAGTATTTCAATACAGCCCCCTAAAATGCAATTATCCATGAGAACACGATGGAAACCTCAATAAATTATGGTAAAATCATTCAAATCGCAATGAATAATGAATCTATTTGAAGAGCTCCTAATTCATGTGAGTGATTTGAGGAGGAAAAAATTTGAATTGGTGGTTCGAATGGCTTCATCACAATTTTGAATTTGATTGTGTAAAAGTCTCTAATTTTTTGCCAATATTGAAATTGTATCGTTCTTTTTTCTTTTTCGTTTTGTTGGCTAAAACTCATTCATCCTTAGTCATGGATTAATTGGCAAGTGAGGATTAATAATAAAGTAAAGATTAATTAATCATTTAGGGTTGACGAATTGCTATCATGAAGTAATTCATTTTATTTTATTTCGGAAGATCGAGTTGCATTGACGAGTGTGGTTAATATAGTTAAAAATCATATTTTCTAATCCAAATTAATAAGCGGCTTTATACGAGACCTTTCCAAGTGAAGGCCAGTTGTAATTTTGCATGAAAGATGTGCTTTTTTTTTTCCCACATTAAGCTTGCAACCAAAGTACTACACGAAGAGGATTTCCTCTCACCTAGTGTTAGTTTCTCTCAATCCCCCAGGCGATAGTTCTCCTCTTTCAAACCCTAGAAGCCCAAAACTGGATTTCGCCTCCCATGGTAGCACTAGCACTAATCTCACCTTCTCAAATTGGGAATTCGGCTGACTTCCACCAAGCTTTCTCCAGTTGGAATCAATCGGTAATGCCCTCCTTAGCGTTGAATCCATCATCTCTATTCCCTCTCCCCTCAAGAAAAATCAAGTATAGGAATACTGGAAACCACCCTTCCACTCATACTTGAACCTAGAAACCCATACAAGCACACCTTTACACAACCATCCCAAAAAACCATCTAAACCAAAAACCCCAACTGCAGTGAACTTTGTTAAGAGCTCCCTCCACTCCATAACTTGGAAGCTTCTAGCTCTTCTTCCTCACATCTACCCCTTCAAGCAACTGGATCACCGTAGGCTACAAATGGTAGGGGCTTCTGAGAACCATCTAATGCTGGCGAATTTGTGTAGGAAAATGAGCAATATGTGGTTTGAAGAGGATATCAAAAAGCTAGCAACAAAAATCCCTGAAGAAGAGAAACAGGAAAGTGAATTGATCCTCTATGGAAAACTTTATTATAAACCCAATATCAATTTTCAAGCATTTCTGATTATGATGAGGAAAGCATGGAAACTAGATTCAGTAAAATGTGAGCAAATAGAGCTTGGGATTTTCTCTTTCATTTTCAATTTTGTTGAGGATAAAAGAAGAGTATTGAAGATGGGACCTAGGTCATTTGCCAGCAATCTTCTTGTTCTGTAGGAAGGAGGCCTAGATATTTCAAAACATTGTTATGAATACACGCATCACGCTTTTTGGGTACAAATTATGGGGCTCCCTCAAGCTTGTATTAATGAAGCCTCTGTGCAGCAAATAGCAGAAAAATTAGGCAAGTTAGAAGAAGTAAAACTTGAAGCAAAAAACAACAACTCATGTAAAGCTAAAAAGGCGAAAGTATGTTTAAATTTGACAAACGCACTAAAAACTAGCACAATTATCAACATGGGAGACAAAAAATGGTGGTTAGACTTCAAATATGAGAGAGAATTCCATATTTTTACTACTCATGTGGGCGTATAGGCCATTATGCTAACTATTGTCCAGAGAGTTTTTCTAAGAAACCGGCATGGCCCAAGATCAACCTAGAAGATATGGTTCGTGGCTCAAGGCGGAAGTGAGGGAACCAAGCCCGTTTTGGAAAGTTTTTTTTTTTTAATGGAAAAATAGAATCATGTTTTGAAGAAGAGAAGACAATGCTAACCTCACCAATACTTTCTATTGATGTCACTACAAGGAAGGAAAATGCAACATCAAGTGAGATGGAAATTATCCCACACAATGCAGAAAATGACATCATGGAAGAGGATAATATGGCATCAAACAAGTCCACAAGCCGGGGAAAGAGAACACAACAAATGCAAGTTCGGCCACTCGACTTAGCAAGCCCAGTGAAGTATCCAAAAATTTTTAAGAAGGAAAAAACATGACAAAAAATTCCAATGGCCCAAAAACAGAAGTATATCCAACCTTATAAGAAGAATATATCATCAGTTACCTTACCTAATGATGAGCATCTACTAGATACTCCAATCCAGGTGTGGGAAAGGGAACAAGAACCGGCTTTAGTGGCTAGCCTTAATAAGCCACCCAAGCATACATGAAGTTATTGAGTTGGAACTATTAAGGGTTGAGCACACCATTGACAGTCCAGTATCTTTGAGCCTTAGTGGCTCTAGATAGGCCCGACTTAGTTTTCCTTAAGGAAATCAAGAATAAAAACAACATGGTGACTCACATAAAATAGTAATTGAAATTTACATATTCAATCATCATTGATCCTATTAGAATTGCGGGAAGACTAGCACTTTTTTTGGAATGAGGAGGTGAAGGTAGAAGTGGAATCTAGTTCTAGGGAGTTAATAGACATCACTTGCAAGGACATTAACAACAGATACCTAATGAGGATATCTTTTCTTCATGCCCCTACAAACTACTAGGAAAGATTACAATTATGGCAGATTATTTGCTCTATTATTTCATTCAATACTCTCCCATGGCTTTGCTTAGGAGATTCCAATGAAGTATTGTACCAATGGGAAAAGATTGGAAGGCGAGAAGTGGACCGATATAGGATTGTGGCGTTTCGAAAACTTTTGAATACATGCTCACTCATGGATATTGAGAGCAAAGGATGCACCTATACATGGACAAACAACAAGGAATGAGATGAGTTAGTGAGAAAGAGATTGGATAGGGCCATATGTAACCTATAGTGGAGAGTTCTCTTCTCAAATGTAGAGACTTTTGCATTACTAGCTATAGGGTCAGATCATTGCCCAATCCTACTTTCCTTGGACTATAATGGGTGTGAAGAAAGAAAATTTTCAAGTTTGAGGCCTACTAGTTAGAAAACACAAAATGTATAGAATTATATGCAGAGCTTGGGAGAATGAGAGCTTCAATTACCTAAATATTAAAGCCAAGACAAAACAAGTAGTTGCAGCGATGGGAAAATGGAGCAGGGAGAAATTCCAGAATGCAATGAGGCAGATCCAACCACCTTAGAATAGACTTACTAAGCTTTTCTCCTGTGTAGAAGATGGACCAAATAGTGAGAAATACATAAAAAATGTAAAATAGATTGAAAACTTATGATGACAAAAAGAAATGTTCTGGTTCATGCGATGCAAAATAAATTGGATGAAATGGGGAGATCAAAACACAAAATTTTTTCCATATCACAACATTACAGAGAAGACAACGAAACAAGATCTCCATGTCACAACTTGATGACCAGCATTGGAGCTAAAACCCATCAAACATCAAACAACACATCAGAGCTTTCTATACTTCATTATTTACTTTGGTGGGTTATAGAGAGTACTAGCCCATATTAGACCAATGCACACAAGTGGTAAATGATGATATGAATGAGTCTTTGATCAAGCTAGTTTCCAGAGAAGAAGTTAAAAAAGTAGTGTTTGAAATGGAAGCTACAAAAACCTTAGGGCCAGACAGGCTAAATGGATTATTCTACTAAAGCCAATGGTTGGTTATCTAGGAAGACATTTTCAAGATGGCCGACACATTCTTCAAACAAGGTATTTTCAACCTTAAATTAATGAGACCTATATGGTTCCAATTCCAAAAGTAAATAACCCAGAAAACATCCCTTAATATAGGTGGCTTAGCCTTTGTAATTTCAACAACAAAATCATTGCAAAGGTAATGGCCAATGGATTGTAACTATAGATTGTAACTCTGGCTCCCTGATCTATCTCCCAAGAACAAAGCACTTGTGTTTGTAGCCACCAAATTCAAGACAACAAGTTCATTATCTACGAGGTGTTGCATCAGCTAAAGGTGCAAAAAAGGAAGAAGAAATTTCAAGCAATCCTAAAACTTGACATGCAAATAGCCTACGACAGGATTGAGTGGGACTCCTTATGTAATTATATGTTGAAATTGGTCTTCTATGGAAGATGGGTCTCTCTAGCAAAACAATTTATATCCTTAGTTTCCTTTAGAATCAATGTGAATAGAGAACTTTCTAAACCATTCTAGCCAACTTGGGAAATCAGACAAGGGGACCCTCTATTCCCCTAGTTATTTATTATAATTGCTAATGTTCTATCCTCTCTTATGACTAAAGCAATAGAAGATGGAACTATTAAGGGATCAAACTGAACAGCAGTTGTCCAACACTAGCACACCTACTATTTGTAGATGAAACCATCTTCTTCCTAGATGAAACAACTATAGAAGCCCAGATTATAGCTTCTATCTTGAACCGGTATTGTTTTGCCTTCGGTCAAGCTATAAATCTCAAGAAATCAGATATTTTCTTTTGGAAAAATTGTCCCCAGAGGCTCAAGTCAAATTTAACATATAAATTGCAAGTCTCAATCATAGAAAAAATAGGGAAGTATCTTGGAATACCTTCAGATTGGGTCAAACCAAAAAACATATGTTTGCCTAGGTTCTTGTCAAAATTAACAAAAAAAAAAAAAAAAAAAATAGAAGGATGGAAACGAAACGATTTCAAAGGCGAGACAAAGAAATTTTAATCAAAATAGTTATTCAAGCAATGCCACAATATGCCATGTCCATCTTCAAAATCCCTATATCCATTTGTAGGGCAATTGAAAAGAGAGTGTCTTCATTTTGGTGGAGACAAAACGCAGCAAAGATTGGCATACATTGGAAAAGATGGGAAAACTTGAAAAAAAAAGAAGGATTGTGGGAGGCTAGGCTTTAGAGATTTGGTACATTTTAATAAAGTGATGTTGGGAAAGCAAGCTTGGCAATGAATCAAAACACCAAATGCGTTATGGAGCAAAATTAATGCACAAAAAGACCCCCCCCCACCTTCTTGGGAGGCAAAGTGTTTTAGCAGGAAGAGATGTCATAGAATCAAAAATTAAATGGGAAGTTAGGATGGAAGAATAATCCAAGTAAGGGAGGACAAGTGGCTGATCTTTGGAAAAATTGGAGGACCAGCAAATTGTAATGACTACCACTTGGTCAAGGATCCAATTGACAAAACCTCAAGTTAGTAGAATACCCAAAAACTAAGCGTCTATTTTTAGGAAAGAATAGTCAACGAAATTACAGCAACCCCTTTGAATTTGAACCTTGGACCTGATAAACTAGTGTGGACAGCAAACAATGTAGGGATCTATCAAGTCAAGAGTGGCTACAATATTATACATGCTTAGGAAAGTAACAAAACAGAGAAACAACCATCAACATCCTACCAAGCCCCTAAAATGCTATGAAATAACATTTAGAAACTACAGATCTTCCCAAAAGTTCAATTCCTATCGTGGAGTATTTGCAATAAGGCAATCTCAACAAGGAAAAATCTAAACAGGAGGAAGATGATACTTGAACCAACTTGCTCACTATGCAGCCAAGCTCTAGAGACAGTGGAACACCTCTTCATGTTATGCAACTAGACAAAAGAAGTTTGGTTAGACCCCAAAATGGAAGCACATGTCTCACCTATAACAATCAATAGAATTGACAAAGGGGTTTGTGATTTCCTCACCTTGAACACGAACCCAAAGTCGAAAGCACTGTTTGCGGGGGGTCCTATGATAGCTCTGGAAGGCTTGGAACACTCTAGTTTTTCAAGGAAGGAGACCATACCCAATATCTATTATTGAAGAAGCCACCTCCAAGGATTATTTTTATGTGAGATGGAAATCCAAGGGGACAGAAGGTGAGATGAGACCCACATGAGACCCACACCGGGATAGACGCAAAGGAGTTTGCTGCTGCCAAACTCCCTTAAGCTAAACATCAACGGCTCTTGGAGAATGGGGATTTGCCAAGTAGATCCGAGCTCCTTTGGTGTTGATTGCGGAAGCCATAGTTGTCCAAGAAGCCTTATCGTGGCTGAAGAGAAGTTATTGGAGAAAGGGAAGTACATCCACATGAATTAAACTGAACTCTGAACAGCCTTTGCACATGGAAGTTATCCCCAACAATTCTCAAGCGGTGGAATGTGTCAGGTTGGTTGGAAATAACTTGGGCTGCTCGGTCCATGATTGAGGACTTCAGATTATTAATGGGCCCACTACATGGGGTTTCTTTAAAGTGTGAGTCGAGAACTACAAATCAAGCCACAAACTGAATTGTAAATGCCCATCGAACAAATTCTTTACAACCGAATTGGAAAGGGAGCCCCCCTCTTCACTATGTTTAATCTTATGTCTTGATCTTGAAAGTTTTATATTATCCACCCAATCATTAAAAGTTCATCTTCTGACCTTAAAAAAAAAAAAAAAAAAAATACTACAAGAGAAAAAAGATGAAGATGATTATATTTCTGTACTTTAGAAAGTCAATAAATAGAATAAATAAATAGATAAATGGAAAGTGGGAGAAAATTCGCGAGAAAGAAAATCAGGTGATGTCGACGTTTGCGCCAATCCTCCTCCACTTTAACTGCGGTGGCTCTCCGAACTTGCTTGGCCCTCTCGGATCATGACTCTCTCTTCCAGCTTCGATCCTTCCTGTTCCCTCCTCAAATCCAATTCCTCATTTTCGATCACCAAACCTCGCGTTCCGAACTCAGAATCACGGTCCTCGTACCCAAGTTTCAGTCTTTTTCC
The DNA here is from genome assembly GCA_014182375.1 of Eucalyptus virginea. Lineage (NCBI taxonomy): Eukaryota > Viridiplantae > Streptophyta > Magnoliopsida > Myrtales > Myrtaceae > Eucalyptus > Eucalyptus virginea. The sequence goes on from CM024521.1 coordinate 63,531,639, forward strand.
ACGAGGACGACACGTTCTTGCCATCACTTGGTTTGAGCAAGAGGAAGGTGAGCCTCTCGATTCTTGCAATCTTGCTAAATGGGTGTGGCTCAAGCGCGTCGATGGCGGCGTCGCCCCAAGAATTGGAGCTGGACGGGTACTCAGACTTCAAGAATTGCAATCTTGGATTAAGGTACGCACTTGTATGTACAATGTACGACGAGGTATCATGGACATCAGACTTGCAAAAATTGCTGCGACTGTCCATGCATTGTTCGAGTAAAATTGAGGTTGATCTTTTGTTGGGATTGAAGGTGGATAAAGCAGGAGCGACTCTGCCGTTTGAGGAGCCAAACAAGGGGGGCGCAGCAATGTGGGAGTGGTGGAGAGTCCAGTTCGTCTTGCAAGCCTCGGCGAATTTGGCAGTCCTCCGTTTGTTGCGGACAAGCTCGTACAAGCCGAAAAGCCCAAAGTAGGTGCATTTGTCTAATCGCTTGCTTCATTCTAAATGTGGTATGTCTTAAAATATGGCGTCCGAAGCCTCTTCTGTTTTTGAGTGATGGACTATGTTGGTAGTTTGTTTGTAAAACAAACAAAGAGATGTTTTGTCCCACATCAAAAAAATGTGAGTGTACACATGAACGAAATTTGACATTAATCAACAATCATCATTTTTATTTATTAAAATTGAATTAATAATTATAAAATAACTATTGCGTCCTATTGAAATAGCGTGACTATTCATAATAAAGTGACGGTTATTTTTAGTTATTTAATTTCGAATTTATTATTTTGCCTAACGGTTATTAGGCACTCTTACAACCTTTGAAAAGTTGTGTTTGCTTGAATATAACTTCTTCATCTTTGAAAGGTTGTATCCACTCAAATATTTATTCAACATTGGTGTTCAATTCTTTGCAAAACTTTCAAGTCTTTTCATGATCTTCCTCTTCCCACTTTCAATTTCTTTCGAAAGAATATATAGTCATTGTTTCTAATTATTTTTCATGAGAAACTTAAAAAAAATACTAGAATTGTTATCTAGTATTCTCATTTAAAACTTTGTTATAACCAGGATGAAATTTGCCGATGACCATTAACAACTAGGGCAAATAAACCCTTAAAGAAAATTATATTACGTCTCAAAGTCTGACTTGATTGCTCTAAAAATCTAACTTCATTGTTCTACTCAATTTGAAGCCTTATTTTCTCCAACAATTTAAGGATTTATTTTGCAATAATGGAGTCAAGTGAATGAAAGTTATGAATCAAGTGCTGGTTGTCGCAAGCCTTCATCGTCTGATCCGCGCGTTCTTCGTTCATTTACAAAATCAATTGGATCTTCTGGTGGAGTTACTGAGGATCAAGGAAATTCGGAGGATCCGTGAGTCTTTTCTTTTCTTTCCTTCATTTTTTGTTATTTTTGCGCATGGTGATTGGGGGCTCGATGACAAAGAGATTTCGGCAAGAGCGATCCGCAACGAATTATGCGCACCGTGTGGGATTCGATTTTATCGAATCCCGACATGGGTTGTGGGTCGCCATGAGGAATGTGCCAAAATGCTAATATGAGAGTTCCTTCTTCTTCTCGTTCTCTCTTTTATGTTTCGTTGTTTCGTTGTTTTGTTACTGCAATTGGGTGTCTGCGATTTGATTGCTCTTCGTCTGGTAGACAGTGCTTCCGTTTAACTATGAATGCTTGGCTCGCTTCTGGAGAGTCTCAGTCGGGGATCCTTCGATTTGAGAGAATCATTTCGGGATGCGACCGGGGTTGGTTAAATCCCCACGCATTTGACTTAATTTTGCTTACGTTTCTTTGTTGTTAAGACCCCGCGCGCGCCCACACCACTCCCCCCACACACACACACAATATATATATATATTACGGATTTGGTCTCTGAGCTGGGTTCATCAATGCCAAGTTTTATCCATCGGTTGACGTACACAAATTATATGCTAAAGCTATTATTCTGCTCCGACTTTTACATTGGATTATCATCTCTTTAAGAAGGGTGGTTGTTCCCCTGGGGTTGCATTGGTTTCTAGAGTGCATGCATGTCGAGAAGTTGCAAAGATTGAAAGCATGTCCTCTCATGGTCTCGTGAAGTCATAAATCTATTGGTTTATGAGAGCGGTAATGGTCATTGTAGTGACATCGAATTTTACGGCACTAGAACTTGGCAATTTCCGCATGAACATCCGTTGATATTTAGCGTAACAGATTTGACATAATTCTGTGATCAGTGAAGAACATCAAAACTAATGTAGTCAACCCGGGGCACTTTAGGATGTCTACGTGGACTCCATGTTATGGCGAAATGATGCAGTCTTGCATGCCAAATTATTTAGGTATTAAATGTGCCATCATAATGGTTAATAGCTTGCTGGAAATTAACCATGTGAACATCCTGTACATAAGTTTGCACTCATTTTGAGCGGGTTGAATCTTTTGCTGTGGATTTTCATTGAAAAGGAATAAATATGTCGCACATCCTGACTCCATTCTTCTTCGCGTCATGGGGTGCGTCATCCCCAATGAGAAAGGCGGAGTCAATATACGTCTCTTGGATGCCTCTTTAAATAGTCTTGAAGTGGGGGTATTTGAAGGGGACCATGGAGCCAATGTGATTGGAGTTATTGAGACAAAAAAGTATCTCACTTTCATTTTAAAATGAAAGATTTGAGTGAAGTAGATACTATCTTAAATATTAAAATTAAAAAAATTAGTGGGGTTATCTTTAAACTAAAGTGATGACATGGAAAAGATAAATAAATTTAAACATCTTGACTTCAAAGAAATGAGTGCTCTATTTGATTAAGTATTGAATTAAATTATAATACTAGTAGAGCAATAACACAGTTTGGTATATTAGTAAGTTGAGTAGGAATATTAGTAATCAAAATATAGAAATGGTGGGGGGTTATATTATTGTTCTATAATAATCCGGCTATATTAGAAGGATACACTGATGCTACTTGGATTACAAGTGTGGAAGATAAAACTTCTTGATGGATTTTCACATTACGTGAATGTGTTGTTTGAAACAAATGTGTATGATTCACTCAACTATGGAATTTAAATTGTTGTTTTAGTAACAACTAGGAAAGATGCTAAATGGATTAGGAATTTGCTGTTAGATATCAAGTCATGACCTAGTCCTATGCCTCCTAATTCTATCAATTATGATAGTTATGTCACTTTGATAAGAGTTTATAATAACACCTATAATGGTAAGTCCAAACATATTAGTCTATGATATGAATATGTGAGACAATTGGAAAAATTGTACCATAACAATTGTTTATGTGAAGTCAAGTAATAATACCAAGAGACATGGTAATAATGACCTCACAAGAAACATGATTGAAACCCTTTAATTGAAATCACCAGTAATGATAACCCGACTTTTTTCTAGAACATCACTAGTTACGAGGTTTAATGGGTAAGAACAAGTTATTGAATATGATTGTTTGATACTAATGCTAACTCTGATCTGTTACGTTTTGTAGATTGAATTAAATTCTTAATGAAGTATAGTATAAATTTGTAATGTGTTAATAGTAATAGAAACACATGATATATACTTCACCTATATGAGCTTATAAGTAGTGCCACTTTTTACAAAAGTCGGGGTTATTTTCTAGAGAGCTCATGAAATAGGATCAAGCGCAAGGCCATGACTTATGTAGCACCGACACGTGACACGACACGACATGACACGTCGACATGTCATTTCTAAAAAAATAGAAAATTCCGACACGTTGCGACACGTTGTATATTAAATGAATATTTTTATTTTTAATTAATTTGATTCAAATTCATAAATAATTAATTAATTTAAAAAGTGCATATAATAAATTTATACTAATAATATTAACAAATCAATTCATTTGAAATTCGAAAGATATATTCATAATTAATACAAAACATTTTTTTAAATTTTAACATAAGTTATCGATGAAACTAATAATTTATAAGAAATTAGAATCAATTTATTTAAATAAATCCATGATTTTCTACCATAACCAAAATTTATCATTATTCAAAATTTAATATTTTTATTTTTCGAAATCATTTTTTAATTTCATTTATTTAATTTTTCGGTTAAAAAACAATCCCCAAAATCCACTCCTTCTTTCGTTCGTCCTTTTCCCTCCACCCCAAGTTTATTTTATTTTTTTCCCTCCCCCATTTGATAGTGACAGGTGAGCTGTCACTCCCCCCTCTCTCTCTCTCTCTCACGCCATCATACCTCATTTCTTATTTTTTCGGATTTCTTTATGAAAAACCCTAGCAAGCCGCCAAGCCCTTCCTTTCCTATCCTCCTTGCCGCTCGCTGCACGATCCCCTTCCCTCCTCTCCTCTTCCTCTCGTTGCCGATCCATCGCAACAGTGGCGACCCTCACCACTCTCTCTGGCCGTCTCTCGCCGTCGCGGTGGTCCGTTCATGGCTTCGTCTCACCGGCAGGAGTTTGCCTTCTCTCTGTTCGGCTCTTTCTCTAGCCGTCTCTCGCCGTCACGGTGGTCCATTCGTGGCTTCGTCTTGCCGGCGCTCGCGGCCTCTACTCCCTCGCCCTCCCTCGCCTCCACTCTCCAACAGTCTTCCGGACACGCGTCAACAAGCATGTCAATAAAAGTTGACCGCATGTCGGAAAATCCGACACGCGTTGACTGTGTCCAAGCGTGTCCGACACACTCCGACATGTGTCAGACACAACACGGAAGCACGGACAATGTGTCCGTGCTTCATAGGCTATGACAATGTGGAGTAATATAAAACTTCTCGCTGAAACAATGGGTTAGTATATGTGTGGTATGTCCGATTCTATTATATAAAAGTATAAGTTTAAAGCCGAACCATTTGTCACTTTGATAGAGTTTTGAGATACTTGCACTAAGTAAAGGTTTAACTCAAAAGAGACTTTTATGTATGTATATTAATCTCGCTAAAACTTTGGTTGTATATTTTTAAAATTTTCTTTCTATTTTTGTTTTACAAACAAAAGTGGGAGATTGTTGGTAGTTTGTTTGTAAAACAAACAAAGGGTTGCCTTATCCCAAATCGAAAAGATGTGAGTGCACATGTGGATAAGATTGGCACTAATCAACGATCATTATTTTTTTATTTATTAAAATTTGAATTAATAATTATAAAATAACTATTGTGTCCTATCGAAACAGTGTGTCTGTTCATAATAAAGTGACAATTATTTTTAATTATTTAATTTTGAATTTATTAATTTTGCCTGACGGTTATTAAACACTCTTATAACCTTTGAAAAGTTGTGTTTGTTCGGATATAACTTCATCATCTTTGAAAGGTTGTATATGCTCAAATATATTTATTCAACATTTGTGTTCAATTCTTTGCAAAACTTTTAAGTCTTTTCATGATCTTCCTCTTCCCAATTATATTTTCTTTCAAAAGAATATACAATTTTTTCTAATTGTTTCCTATGAGAGACCTTGGAAAAATACTATAATTATTATTTAGTATTCTAATTTGAGACTTTGTTGTATTCAGAAGAAAATTTGCCGGTGACCATTAACAATGTTACATAGGTAAATACATCCTTAAAGAAAGTGATATCATGTTTCAAAACTTGACTTAATTGCTCTAGAGATCCGATTTTATTGTTCAACTCAATTTGAAACCTTATTTTTTCCAATAAACTGTTATAGTAGATAACTTGGTTTTTGGTAGAAGTGCTGTAGATATTAGGCTTGGAGCCGTGTCATTAAGAGGAAACATCAAAGTGAAGTATCTTTCTACGGTAGATATTTTAAGTTTGCTACATAATTATTTTGTCGTATGCATGGTCACAGTATCAGTTTCTTGCTCAAAAGGCTGGAAATATTAGCTTCATATCTAGATCTAGATGGATAAACTCTTTTGTGAGTAAATAATTCGAACTCAATTGTCTACACAGTGCATAAGAGATGATCGACATGATGAGCAAGAGAGAGAGAGACAATTCTGGGTTGCAGAGATAATGGCAAATGTTACATGATTCTCTTCAATATTGACTGCCTTATGAGGCGTGGTTGCTCACAGTCCCAGTTCAATTTAGCTACATGTTACACCAATCATCAACCTGACATGGTCCGTTAATTTCAATATTTGGCCAGATCTAAAACCCGAATAATTTAAGAATAAAACTGAACCAAAACTCTGGTTCAGCTGCATTTAGTGTTCTATCATCACACGTGATGGTGTAGTTATAGTTATCGCTTGATCATATAATTGAATATGTAAAATGCATTCAACTATGTTTACTTGACTTTCATTCCTCCATATTTTAAGATGATGATTTAATTAAGTCAAAATTGGCTTGATTCAGGTCTTTAGGTTCTTTTCCTGTAAACCTATAAGTGATAGGTCGATAGTTTTGGCTTTGGCTCGGAGCTTCCATTTGCTCAAAACGCTCTTTTTCCAAACAGGAAAGTACGAAAGACGCTGAAGCGATTGGAGTGGCGGAAAGATCGGGCCATGGAGGCTTGCTAGTTTATGAGTTTGAGTAAATAGTGGACAGCACCAGGGGAGGGATGAAAAAGGATCGTTTTGGTTGCCTTTGTCACCTCAAAGAAGCTCTATCTGTCAAACATCGCTCACTTAGACAAGCCAGAGAACCCGCTTGACACCCAAAATAAGGACATTGGAGGAAGCTCTCCATTCTTTTGATGCTGTTCTGGGAACATGAACATTAATGTCCATCACGACATGACTATTTTCTCGATGTCGCTCTGAATACGGCCATTGATCCTGAGGTAATGCACTACTGAATTGATTTAGTTGAATAGGTGTCGATCTAACAGAACGAGAAAACGCAACATGGTTTGTGCTTGGACTGTTTGGACTGTGGCAGAGAGATTGAACTTATGACCTCTTTGGTCCAAAAAACGGGATATGTTCAGCAGAAATCATAAAACTTGTTAAGGAAGTGCAATTAAATCCTAAAACTTACAAAAAGTGCAATCAAGTTCTAAAACTTGTCAAGTTGGTTCAATTGAGTCATAAAGTTAACACCGTCAAGAAAGTTAACGGAAATTGCGACGTGGCGCGACGTCACATTTTAAATGAATTTTTTTTTATATGACTTTTTAAAATTATTTTTTATTCAAAATCTTTAAAAATTAGATTAAAAACTAAAAAGGAAAAGCTAAATTTATTTTAAAAAACAAAACTATTAAAAAAAAAAAAAAAGCCCGGAGCTTCCATCGAGGGGGAGGGGCGACGGTCACTGGAGGGGCCGGCGACGGTCGTCGGCCCTGGGCGGGGTTGCCGGCCCTCGCTCGGGTGAGGCCTCGCCGGCCCTAGGTGAGGGTCGGCCACCCCCGCTAAGTCGGGCGAGGACGCCCAGATTTGGGCACGCCAGCCCTCGTGGGGGGCCGGTGACCATTGCCCGCCTTAGGCGAGGCCTCACTAGCCCTCGCCTAGGGTTGGTGATGCTCGCCCAGATCTGGGCGAGCAGGCGTCATCCAACGAGGTGCTGTCGAATGGGTCCGAGGGGGAGGAGCAGCCGTAGCTTGACGAGGCGGTCAACGAGGAGGACGAGGAGGAGCTCAAGGCTGTCGCCCGCTCCGCCAACTCTACCGATGAGGACGACGTCGCCCCCGCCGCCGCCGATGACGCCGATGAGAATGGTGAGGCCAAGGAGGAGGTTGACCATGAGGTTCGGTTGCTCGGTGCCCAGATCTAGGTGAGCATCGCCAACCCTAGCGAGGGCCGACAAGGCATCACCCAGGGCGGGCGATGGTCGTCGGCCCCCCGCGAGGGCCGGCGTGCCAGATCTAGGTGTCCTCGCCCAACCTGGCGAGGGTGGCCGGCCCTCACCTGGGGCCGACAAGGCCTCACCCGGGCGATGGCTGGCCACCCCACCCGGGGCCGGCGACCGTCGGCCCTCTCCTCCGGCGATGGAAGCTCCAGCCTTTTTTTTGAACAATTTTGTTTTTTAAAATAAATCTAGCTTTTCCTTTTTTGTTTTTAATCTAATTTTTAAAGATTTTGAATAAAAATAATTTTAAAAAGCCATATAAAAAAAAATTCATTTAAAATGTGACATCAACGCCATGTCAACAATTTCCGTTAACTTTCTTAACGGTGTTAACTTTAAAACTCAATTGAACTAACTTGACAAATTTTAGGACTTTATTATACTTTTTGTAAGTTTTAGAACTCAATTACACTTCCTTGACAAGTTTTAGGATTTTTGCTGAGCATATCCCTCCAAAAAACTATTGCAGAATTTGGAATATGTTAGCTTAAAAATATTAATATAATCACATTCTTCCGTGTTACTCGTTGCGCATCTATGTGCCGTGTAACATGCGGTACTTACTATGATTATCTAGCACTTTTTTCGTGCAACTTAAAATGCTACTTGACTGCGAAACTTCGTCATTTAAATCTCACGCATCAGTGAGGGCATTTCAAGAATTTTGTTTGGGCATTTTTGTCTTGTGGAGAGGAGTAAACAACATATCTTTTGAGCACTTTATCTTACAAGTTAAACTTGTGTTACATGTGGCAAAACTCACCTCTTCAATGACTCTAGCGATGCATTCCAAAAAGCAAACAGTATCATTCTTTACATTCTTAGACGAAGTAAAAGGTGAGGTGATTTTTGTAAATAGCTTCCGTGCGGCATTATATCATTCTTGCGTTTCCACATACATACAAGAATTTGTTATGTGAGATTTCTCAGATTCTTTATTGTGTTAACGTCATTAATTTGTTGGAGAAAAGAGGTCCTTCTCATATTTCGTTTTCGAAACTTTTCAAATGAAGAAGGTAATTAATAATATATTAGCTGAAATGCTTGGCAAATTTGAACCTTATAAAGATTCTTTGTCCTTCTGTTTCAAGAGACGATAGCACAACCGATCCAAGAAGACAAACAAGAGCACTTTATAGAAGGGAAAGCGGTGCATGTAAAACCATTTTGTCGAAACCTAGTTGCTGGTCTGTTTTCCAATAGTATTTAAAGGAAGTTGGGAACAACGTCCTCCAAAGTACCAAATGTTTCATTTTCCTTGATATAGGTTTTAGTTATGCTAATTGGAGGGTTTCTTTCGAAGAAGAAGTTCATGCTTTTTTGAGATATTTAACGATCTTATTTTTGTGAACTTTTAACAGACGACCGATTCCTTTTATTTTTGGGCTGCCCATCTCTCCAGCCCCACTTGGGTTCCATTTGCTTCATGGGGTTGCGCTTGACTTGAAGCCATATAGGCCTCATTTAACATCGATATCCTGGTAGATTCCGTATTCTGTTTCATGTTGCATTACTTCTTTGGAGTATCTATCAAATTTGGTGAGTGAATTGATCCCACGGGTGATTTCGGAAGGCATATGGAGGATCACAAACCCTTCAGAGCATCATATTATTGTGCACTGGCACAAACAAAGATGCCGGCTACCTTGTGCCCAAGTGTTTTGTTCTTATGCATGTACATGGCTCTTACTTTCATATGGACTGTCCTCTAACACATTCGTGCTTGAAGTAATTGCCTTCATTGAAGTGATCTCAATGTGGTGGCAGGTCTATTGAAAAACTTGAGCATTTTCTATCAGAAAATGTATTAATAGTTTGTATGGACTAAAATGAGTGTTATCACCTAAATTTTGATGATCCGATTAGTTGTTTATTACATTAAAAATTAGGGATTAATTTTTAAGCCCTAAACAAAAATATAAAGTGTATAGCATATAATTCTAGATATATTTATTTTTCTTATTATTGTATTCAAATTGGATCAGCAATGGTGAATAAATTTGAATGAATGGTTCTGAGCTTAATAAACACAAGGATATTCGATTTTTTGATGCGATATATTTTTGTTTAAAATAAAAAAAAATAAAGCAAGAGGGAATAAATAACTCCGTTAAATATTTGGAACGAAAATTCATTATCGGAACAAGATAAAAAGAAATACTGTGCATATATTCATTCACAGCAAGATCAAAAGGGAGAAGGGCAAGAAAATGTCTCATATGTGGATGCATGTCGGAGCAATGTATCATTTAATAATGGGAAAATTTCAATTAAGGGCCTAAAGTGGAATCATTTTTTTCAAAAAATGACCCAAAATGGACATTGTCTTGAATAAGAACCTGAAGTGACCAACTTAGTTTCAAATAAAGGCCTCAACTTAAAAGCCAACCAAATCTTATTTGCATTTAGGGATATTTTCGTCTAAAGACTTTTTTCTCCTTCTTTTCTTAATTTATTTTCTCCTTCTCTTTCTTTTCTTCATCATCATCAAGCCTTCACCTTTTTCACTCTTTAGATCGCGTTCTCCAAAGTCTATCTCTATCTTCCTTGCCAAATTAGCCATCAACGCCCTCAACCTCATTTGTCATTGCCCTCAACAGCAATTCCAGTACCTTTGTTGAAAGATGGAGGTCAATCCAAGCCCTAGATTGAGCATGAGTGGACCAAGATGTGATGCTCAGCTCGATTCGATCCCCACATCTTGTGGTCATGGTCAAGCACGAAGCATGATGAGATGTAAGCCATTAGCTTGCTGCCCTCATTGTCATCGATGCTTGAATTCAAATCGGTGCTCACACAAGCTATGATCGATCTTAGTGAGGAAAAGTCATATTGAAGTGCCTAAGCCAAATTTATCAGAGGTTTTTGAGGAATCTCGGTGATACTCACGTGCATTGATTTGTTTAGTGAAATACATGATTTTGGGAATTTTTGAGCAATTTTGCACTTTTTTCATCTTGTTATTCTCTCTCAAATCTCTGTAGATAATATTTCAGAGTCAAAGAGGCAAATTTATTTGAACATGTGTAGACTAGAGTCATTCGTTTTTTAGATTGAGTGCTGTCTGATTCGAATCGCCACCAAAGGCGAGTATCTTCAATCACGGGTCAAAATGATTCAGTAGCCTTTGAAAATAACTAGCATGCACGACACAATTGGACCCTCTCAAGAAGCCACATATTTCACCTCAATGCTAGCTACGTCTATGAATGTTATGAATAACCCAACCCGGACCCAATAAAACATTCCCAAGAAGCTACGAGTGAAAGTTATCGTGGCATAGGCAATTTCATTGGCGGGGAGAGCATGAAACTATTACTTTAATTGCCATAATTTGCCATAATAAGTTTTTACAAGCAAATTGAATAAAAACAAAACCCACTTATGGATATTTCTTGATTCTCAAGTTCATTATCGTCATCGGAGAAGGTGAGTGGTGGCGAATAACTTAAAAACCGGCTCATGCCAAAATCGATGAGTTCTTGGGTGAGGATGCAAAATTGCATAATGCAGAGCATGCGCTTTGAAATTTGCTGATGGGGAGGCTGCAGAACTGAAGCACGAAAATTGCAGTTTTGCAAAACTACATAACTTCTCGAATATCTTTTCGTTTTCTTATTTTTCTGAATTGTTCAAGCAAGCTCGTGCGTTAGGAGTCTGATGCATTTGTCAAGAAGGAGGTAAGCAAGATGAAAAAAGAAAGAAAAGAAAAACAAAAAGGAAAAAGAAAAAAAGTCTTTAGACGAAAATACCCCTAACCGCAAATAAAATTTGGCTGGCTTTCAAGTTGAAATCTTTATTCAAGATTAAATCGATCACTCCGGGCTCTTATTTGATACAATATCCATTTTATGCTCTTTTTTGAGAAAATGGTTGCACTTCAGATCCTTAATTGAAATTTTCCCGTTAATAATATTTGATTCACAGAGAAGGATGATCTGTTTGTATCTTTTAATATATTTAGTGATATATTTATTGTTCTAAAGCAGGGAAGATGGTGCCGTAAAGAGCAGTCCACGCGTCCAAAAGGAAAGAAGAAAAGGACAAAAGAATAATATTTTAACGGAAGTTTTCCTTTCTTGATTAGACTTTAAAAAGAAGATTTCTGTCTTTTGTTCAACAGGTCAAGAAAATGTTTTTTTTTTCCTTTCTCTGACAAAGTGCAGAGAGAAAAGAAAAAGGAGAAGAAAAACGAGTAGAAGAGAGAAAAGAGAAAAGTAAGAAAAGAATAAAGAAAAAGAGGAAAGAGGAGAAGGTGGGGGCAGGGGGTTTCATCTTCTTCGGCCGTCTGCAACTTCCCACGCTCGCCACCCACCCCCGCCGCTTCCATTCTTCCGACAAGCTACTACGCCATGCAAGCTTCGACGCCATCGCCGTCGTTGCTGCCTCAAACGCCGCCGCCGTCCCAAGCTCGACCGCCTCGACGACGTTTTCTGCCCCTCAGCAACGCTTCTGACGCCCTTTGTCCACAGTCACGGAGTTGCCATCCGAACCCCGACGCCAATCGCCGTTCCCGCTTGTGTCCGAACCGAGTCGATTCCGCAAGCTTTCTAGTCTTGCAGGTTCATTGGTCGTGAGCCCGCTGCTGCTCAGCCTATCTCGACACAAACCGTTACTTGTGAATCCTTCATGCCGGTCCCGTTTTGGAAGCAAATAATCCAAACAAGGTAATTTTCTTGATCCAAATCTCATCTCGATATTATTGCCTAAGCTAGTAATTAAAATCATTATAATTATTAATATGATCCGTAAGACTTTGGATTATAATTTTAAAATATTTTGATTTTTCTTGCGTGTTGTAGTATTGAGAGTTAGAACACAATGTATTTTTTTTTATAATTATTTCAACCATTTATTCGAATATTTTGAGTGGGTTGGATATAATGTTTATATTTGATAATTGCTTGTTTTCGAAAAACACCCAAAAATCAAATTATCTATTAGATAGGATAGTTTCCTAAATTAGGATGGCATGTTTTAGATTAGATTGTATACTAGAATATATAGGATTTCTAGTTTGAATAGGATTGCATGTTTAGATAATTCTAAAATAAATTCTAGATACCATTTTGTCCTAAATAATACTTGCATGTTTAGATAACATCGCATCTTTACAATAGTCTTTTGGAGATAGGATAGGGTTTAGGTCAAATTAATTCCTAAACTAGATTAGATAACTATTCATTTTAGATAGTTTAATTAGGGTTTTTATTAACTTCGAATTTTAATATAAAACGATAAAAATAGTTTGTCCATGTCATAGAGGTTTTAATTTCAAGACAAGAGAAAACCCAAAAAAAATAATTTCTTGTTTTGGTGCAATTTATTTGATTCAAGTGTTTAATAATGGTTGCACACTCGCATGATTATCTCATTGCACAACATTGATTTAGTCTAAAATTAATTCAAACTGCTTGCGAAGATATTTTTTTGAAAATGAAAAGAACGGTAGTATAACTTAGTCCTCTATACAAATAATCTAGTTCGTAGAAGTAAAATAATTCTCCTGTTATTTTACTTAGATGTCTAATTGATCTACTATAAATAGCGATTTCTTGATAAAATTTATTTGCATACTAAAAATTTGAACTTAAGTCGCAAATTGATATAGGCTTGGGAGAGCTTGAACTAAGTTTATACTTAATAATCCATTAGATCTGAGGTTAGGTCGCGACAATAAGTGACATATGATATTATTTCAATTACTAATCAAAGCTTCGTTTCCTTTTCCCTTAGTTAATTGGCGGAATTGTCGGCGGAATTGTCATAGTTATAATGCTTGTGCTCATAGCACTGACTACACAGTCTGCGTCTTTTGTGTTCGGCCATTTCGAAATGGCTGAAACAGCTGAGACATCAAGCGAACCTTATGCGGGAATTCTAGCTTTCTTGTCAGTCAATATTCACTTTGCAGGAATGATGCGGTTGCGCATCTAACTAAAGAAACTAAAAGCGTTGACAAGTATGTCACATTACCATTCTTACCAGTCTAGGGATCATTTCAGTGTTTGGATGGGCCTATATATTGGCTCTTACTTTCAGCATTCAGGTAAGGAACTCTTCATATCAACTTATTAAGTGAAAATATTTCTTCGTTGGAAGTAATGAAGTACCAAGTTGGATGTGGAAAAAATTTGCAACTTCGGAAGACTGAACACACAATTTTACCTCTCATAGATTTCTGAGTTATTCCAACGTAAAATCAAGAAATTGAGTAGACTTTTTGTTGTTAAGCCACATCTCACATCACCACGAAACTCCACTCCACTACCTTTTACCAATATTGAAGTCAGCGACGGAGTATGTCTAAATTTGTACAAAGAGCAGGGGAAGAATGCACATGTACTTTTTTTCCCCTTCTTCTGAACATCGTTATTAAATCTATCCTTTGATATGCTTTTGAAACTGTTTCTGCTGTATTATGCCATGTTTTGCATGCTGATACTTTCAGAACTTTTGACTATCAATATGATCGGACCAATGATACGATAGGTGTGCTCCATTCCAGCTCAAATACTCTATGATGCAGTCCACGGATGGTGTCGCACTGCTTCTGCTGCAGTCATCTTGCTATTCATTAATATGGGTTCATTCTTTTTAGGTGGGCTTTCCATCACTACCAGTGCAGCAAGCGTAGTCGGTGTCTATTTCTCTTTTCTTTTGTTATGCTTAGTTTCGGGTACTCTATCTATCGACACATTACCCGTTCACCACGGCTCTCTTCAGGTATATGCGTTGTCAAGAGACAAGGGCGTCTCATTTTCATTGATATGGCAAAAAGTGCATACAAAGCACAAAGTCCCATCTAATGCAGTGTGACTTTGCGCAGCCATCTGCGTTCTACTGGGAATTCCAATATCGAAAGTGAATATAGTCTTCACTGCCATAACTTACAAATGCACGATAGGATGAGTCATAGGATACACAATTGTGATATTTGCGATGGAAGAGAAGAATTTTAAGCCTGGGCCGTTTTACTTGTGCAAGGCAAATAGATTGATTAGTTTGGTAGTGTTTCTGTAGATGTGTTATACATACTCAGTGTTTCTTCTGCCGATTCTATATCCCATTACTTAAGACACATTCAACTATGAACCAGTTGATTGTCTAGGTATGATAATGCTTTGGTGGGAGTTTGATGCCCGGGGATGGTTTAATGGACCTGCTAGGAACATCAATGCACAGAACGGAAAGGTATGGTCCGATGCTCTATATCCAATGTTTCGCTATAGTCAATTGGTTGCCCCTAGAATGATTTGAAAAAAATTCTATTGTGTTCTACCTTCGGCAGATGTCATAAGCATTCGAACTTGATAACTTCTTAGTGCAAAACATGACCACTTAGTTAACATTCCAAAAAACCATGAAACTTGAATTTGTTCAAAGCGCAGAACTAGTTTTCCTGTCTTTGCATCACTCAATAGTCCCTCATGCATCTTTGATCAATCAGTGAGAAAGTTTGAGAATTGATGTAACTACATAAGATCATCCTAGGTGCATCATATCAAGTTTTATCATCAGCATATTAATTCGTACATAAAATATTATTGTCTTCTAAGGCTCGACACACTTACAACCCACCTCAGTCCCTGGCACCATATGAAATCTTGCTCTATTGTAATATTACACTGAAACGACGAATTAATCCCTAGTCGAGTGGTGTACAATGTCAAAGAAACATATATGAGAGCCAAGTCTTGTGGCCATGGAGGTGTCGATCCTCTAGATCTCAAGGTAGTGGCTCCTTCGTGGCCATGGAAGTCGAGCTTCTGGATCAGAAGGGGATGGCCCCTTATCGGCTGGGGCAGGAGCTTGATGCCATGTTAATCGATGCTCTTAAGGGGATAAATCCGTGATTTCAATGCTCTCCATTCTTCTAGCCACATACTAAAGCTTGAATTCTTAGCCACAACATCAGCCGACACCTCTAATCCTTTAACCTTCTTCATTGCATAAGTTTCGAACTCAATGAGTCTATCCCAAAGAGAAGCCAAGTTTGCTGGTTTGCTCTCTCTCTTGATTTTATCTAACCACTCCTTTGCTTCCTCCACCATTGCCCAAAAGCAAGTGTCTTGGGTCAAGCCTGCATATCGAGTCCTCCTATTGCCCAGTTTCTTTCTAACAACTCTCTGAGCCCACCACTCCCCGAAAATTTCGTACCTCCTTGCTCTTCCATTGCCTATGTAGTGGCCTTTCTTAAGGTGCATCCCTGATCGATAATACTCCGCAATGTCCAATGGCTCCACAATAAGCATGTAGGAGTGTGATGCGTTTACCCATTTTGACCCTTTGTGCAAATCGTGTGGGAGCTCTTTCCCATCCAACTTGTCTATGACATCATCCCAAAAGGCTGCAAGCTTGAACCGGTTCATGTTTATCTTGAACTCTCTCTTTGAGGCCCCCCTCTGTTTGAAAGAATCATAGTATCCTCTTTGCTCGTTGGACTTATCGCAACAAGCTTTATACCACTCAATCTCTGCCTTGTAAGGAGTGATTTTGGATAGCCTAATGGCTAAATTAGCGGCATTTAGGTTTGGCGTGCGCCCCATCGCCATAGTCAAGCAATCTTTTTCCATTGGCGCAATGGATACCTGCAAAGTTGAATGAATCATAGAACTTCTAAACTAGAAAAATAGCACATGGTAATAAAAGCCTAAATCGATACATTTATAGAACTCGATCACCACCAATCAAAGGTGCCATTTTCCTACCTGTTGATGAGTCATCGACAAGTTCAAAGCCATCGAAAGACTTGCTTCATAGTTTGATTCAGAGGGATCTCCTTCCATGAAGCTTCTAATTAAAGATTGACTAGTCATTCTTTCAACATACCACCCATACTTAAGGTGCTCTTCAATGATACAATTCGGAGAGCTTGTCCTTAGCATTAAATGCATCATCTTGTTGACTGATATAGCGTTGTCCAAACAAACCGCGCCCTTATCTGAACAAAACAAGTAATTCCCAAACGGCCAAAATGACCTCCCTCCCGAGCCTTCCCCTGCCTGCACCAGGCACTCCATGTTGGTAGTAGTGAAGGAAAATAACCAGGCCTTTTCTTCTTCAGTTAATTGGAGGTTAGTGAGATTCATAGAGTTTGGTGACATAATAGATGTGTACCAGAATCTTATGAGGGCCTGCCACTGGGAAGTCAGGACAAGTGATTGGTTAAGAGATAACCTCGGCATTATATCGTGCGTCAACACGACGTTGCAGAAGCTACTGCCCCATCTCTCATGGAGGATGGCTCGAGAAAGCGACTCATTGCCGAGGAAGGGAGAGCCAAAACCAATGCATAAGACTGAGACGAGTGGGAAATTGGCTTTGAGCTTGGAGAGGAGCCAAAGAGCTGTGAGGAAGGCAATTGATCCTCCTATAGAATGGCCTGTGATCACTATTGACTTGGTTTTATCCAACAAGCTATTAATCTGCATACACAGTAAAGAAATCTGGTTAAACGCTTTTTGAAAAATCTCGATTACAACGCTTCAAAAGCTGCACTAAAAATCAACTTTCATTGGATCATGTTAGATTGGAAGAGTTGCACGAACAAATTAGATAGGAAATCATTAGTTGTACTGCAACTGCTAAACATATGGAACTATTTATTAAGCAAGCTAAAACAACACTAACATGTTCAGCAAATAATGATAAGTGTGCAAATACGTTTTAACGTGTATAGAATGTATTTATACGTATGGCTCTTGTATTTAGATAATCTTGTGAGAATAGTACAATTCATGACCAGGAGATCTGTCTCATGAATGAACGGTTCGGTTTGATATAACTCCAAACCAGAATCATCGGGCTACAGTAATTCGAAATTCGGACCCAGAGGTTATCATGGACCAACCGGGCGGATAGACCCATAGCCCATGCTTGATCAACGTGAATAGGCCCGAAGGACAAAATCGCGGGCCTGAGCCAGGCCAGCCCACTTTGGCCACTTCATGTAGAGTAGAAAGAAAGAAAGAAAGAAAGAAAGCTGGTAAATAAACAGTGAATAACGTGGATATCAGGAAATAGAAATTGCTAACCTGGCTCTGGAAATCAGGGCGCGAATGATAATGAAGGAACAAGCCGAGCACTCCGGAGTGGACCATGACCGGCTCCTCGCCATCGTAACCGCATTTCAACGGCGCAAACAGCTTGTTGCCTGCCGCATACAGCGGAGCCAGCATGGTGCCGTTCGGATCCCAACCGAGCACCGGCAGCTCTTGGATGCCAGAGAATGCCACGTACCCCACGCCCCCGACTTGCTCAGCCATGAAGGCACCACATCCCATTGCGTTTGCAGTGCTGCACAGCCTCCACGCCTCCTTCAGCAGCGGCGTCGACGCCAGGAAAGTCCCCAACATGTCGCTCATCTCAAACCTTTTCAGAAAAACAAAGAAAGAGGGGAAGAAAGTAAGAAAAGAAAGCAAAAGTTAAGGAAGAAGGGCGGGAGGAGAAGGGAGGATGTCGTTACGCTGTAGCTTCGGTGTCCATGATGATATCGATTCGGGCAGAGCTACAAGGCGGAAAGAATATCAACTCTCTATGCACTGATCCATTCCCGGCACACAGGCCGTGGAGGCTTTATATTTCATGACGTGCCCGTGGTCAATTACAACTCCGCCATCCGCTTGTCTGCTAAACACAGTAATGATTGATGTGACTTGCGTTTTGGGTTGTGATGGAACAAGCGTTCGAAAGGCAAAATGTCTTCCTCAGAAATTGAGATAAAATATTTTTTGTGGTACGGTTTTTTGAATCTTCTACGAAAGCAATAGCTTGGATTCTTTTAGTGCTTGGAACCATAACATCACAGTGATGTGTGATTCATCTACTTGACTCATCCTGTTCTTTTGGTGCTTGGAACCATAACATCATAGTGATGTGTGATTCATAGTGGCGACGTGTGATTCGACTACTTGACAGCTACTTTTAGATTTTTCTTAATTTTTTGTGGCCGACATCGGCAATGAGTGTCTAGATTCGAATCTGCATGCGCCAGCACTAGTATTAATACTGAATCTTTAAAAATTTCGCCGCATCTCCTCTCCTTGTTAATTGACGGGAGGCAATAAAAAAGTTACTTTATGGGATGAGGGCTTTCGTTTTCTTTTGTACCTTCATTTTCCTTCTTCTTCTTCTTTCCTTTTATCGAATGTTTTAATCTCGTCATTATACTCGATGTAGGACTAGCTTTTAATTCACATTGTCAAAGATTTGTCCAGCTAGAATGACTTTTAAATTGTTATTTTTGTGTTCTTGATATAGTATTCGAATTTTGACATGTATATTAATTTTGTACACTCCAAAACTTGTGACATCTTTTAGAATCTCGCGAAACTATTTCAACTTCCTAAAACTAAAAAGAGTACTTTTTATTCCGGTGAAGCTGAATAATTTATAGTTTTCTTTCGCTTAATCTCATGGCTCCTGTCTTAAATAGACTCTAAAATTGAGAGAGAGAGAGAGATGGGGAAACAACTTAGGATATTCAACCTTATGAGAATTTAAGGTTAATTATTAAGCATATTGAAATTTAAATGTGAGATTTTATGAGATCATTATCAACTATTCTAAAAATTTAAATTGTCAGATGTAGCATAATTTAATATTTAATTATTCGAACATCAAGAATTGGCAAAATAGGAAAAACAACTGGAAAAACAAGAAAATCAATCGAGACACATCAAAAAGTTCAAAAAAAAAAAAAAAAACGAAAAGGAAGAGAAGGGAACCCACTGCTTATATAGACCGTGCTTGCGCCTCTTGAGTCTTGAGAGATAAAATTGCCTTATAGACATCGGCGACCTTGGGCTTCTTGACAAACAAAATCCCCATTAATTAAAATCGAACTTACGTGATCAATGCTTATTGATGAAGTCAAAAGTTGTTTGATGAGGGAGGGGCTTTCGACGTCGTTTGTCTGGGTTGGCAAGAAGGGGAACGGAAACTATTTGGTTGATCTGTCAAATGTGCTAAGGATATTTTCTGTTCTTTGTTTGTTCGTCGAAGACGGCTAAGGAATCCGAATGATCAGGATCGTGGATCTAGCCCGATAAATCAACCTGACCCTTTTTTTTTCTTTTTTTAAACTTGACTTGAGTTTAAATATTAATTAATTACATAAATAGTTCATAAACTTTTGCTCAATATGCAATGTTGTTCTAAATGTTTAATACCCAATATGTAATTTTCTCTATGAATTTTTAATTTGTTCGAGTGGTTAAATACATGTTTCAAACATCTATAAAAATTCAAGAATTTTTTAAATAAATTAAAAATTCGAGTTGGTATTGAATAATGAGTTAAAGTTTAAGAACCATTTGTATTATTTTTCATTTTCAATATCGAAATCCAAACTCGATCATAAAAATGAATCTGAAACCTCTGCCAAGACAGTCAGAAACAAAACTTGGCTTGGCCGAACATATTGTTTAAATTGATGATGAATTACGAAGTTCACATTCAAGAGAGGATGTTATGCTTTCGATTTGAAGTGCGACGAAATCATAAAATGAGAACATTTAAATAGCGGAGTCAATTGGGTCCCAGTGTTGGGAGATTTACCAAGTGAACCCTATGCGGCTCGTGCCCAGCAGGACTTTCTACGGGGACCTCGAAACCAAAATCGAGCGCACATTTAGACCTAAATGGGGTTCGGAGATGTTGAGAACTTGATTAGTTTCAACTCATTTCCATACCCATGCACTTGCATATCGTCTGCTGGTCAAATTGGAACAAGTATTGCAATGCGTCCGGTAATCGGTAAGATACTCATAATATCCGAAAGAGTTCCTATGCGCTTAAATGCAGGAATCATCAGGGCAATCCACAAGACACTCATAACATCCGAAAGAGTACCTATGCTCTTAAATGTGGGAATCACGAGGGCAGCTCATGTTCGAGGTGTCCTAACAATGTATTCATGATACCGGAATGATCAAATGGAATTGCCAGAACACACCCGAAAAAGGTCAAGTTAAATTTCAATCGAGACCGGTACTTAACATTTGGATTCAGGTACGGTTTGAGCCACGATATCACCCGAAAGAAACCAAATGGTCAGATCTTTGATATTCATATTTCAACCTGTCCACCATGCCATGTTGTGTTTAGCAAAATATTCTATGATTCCATACTGACTTATGGTCGACTCATAGATATGTGCATGCTGGCTTTCAGTATATCTCTTGCTCTCCAAGCATAAATCAAAACATTCCAGCATCAATGTAACTCCCAACAACATTATGCCGGGAAGCAACTTCTTCGGTTAGCTCATTTCTAAGTCAAGAGCACAGATAAGACACGAGATCAAGCACAATCCAGGATGCTGTCCACAGCATCCCTAATGCAGAAAGCTATTCGGAGCACTGATTAAAGTGCTCGTACTCCTAATTTCAAGTAAAGCTTCACTAGGAGCGTCAATGCACAAGATACGAGCATCACTCAATACCCATCTCTGACGAACGAACCAGGAGCCTTTGCAAGTCTGGAGCCCCCCAAAGCAACGGGGGTTCACTTTTTGAGCAGGATAGCTCATTGCTAGGTAGAATCTGCCTTCTGGTATCTCTCATGACAAGGTTTCCTTTCAATCTTGCGATGCTCAAATTTTGGTCTTTCAACGTAATTGGGAGATCAAGTCTGCTGTGATTTCTAGTTCTGAATCTTCCTTCAGGGTAGGCAGCTTTAATGTCTCGTTCACAGAGTAGTGAAGGACCGAGTATCAGTCTGAGAATGGTGATATGATCTGCTGCCTAAAATCTTCGGCTAACTATCTTCAACAGAGTGCAAGAACAGAGAACTTATCAGTCTGCAGTATCATCATTAGAAAAAGAGTGGATGGAAGGATAGGTGATGTAACCACAACAAACTTCGGTTGCAATACATGGATTAAAGGTCGAACCTTCTTCAACCGACAAGTGAGGTCAATCCATGAGATAAAATGTGCAAGCATAATATTTTGATAGTTAATGCACATGCATGAATGCAAAGCAATTGGACCGTTGGAGTAGTTCAGTCTCATGAAGAAAAGGCGAAATAGCTAATGCACAGTCCTTACACACTCCTGAAAGAAATAACATCAGAGGACCTTCATCTTCATCTCCTTCGGATCAAAAGGCAAGAGAGCTATATCACTATCCATGCCCTCCTGCAAATTGAACAAAAAGGTTCTGCTCGTTGAATGGCTCTATTCGCTGAAAAATAGGAAAGAGAGAAGCACTTTTTGTTGTTAGATGAGTGATAGAATATATTAGCACCTCCCAGATGAGTAATGATTTTCATCTCCATGCCAGCGTCTGAGCAAATGAACAGCTGGGCCAAGTCAAAAACTACAGTGAGGACAAAATACAATGCACTACTCCTGCCATTGAAGTCTGCACACATTCTAACAGCAATCAGAGTATATGATTATGTGACAAGTTGCAAAGTCAAAAGAAAAGGTTACCATACAATAGCTTAGGTGAGTAAATTGGAGGATACACTTGCAGCCTTTCTCCATTCAAAAGCTCGACATGTGCAAATAATGGCTCGCCAGAGAACAACTGTGAAGGACATAAAATCAACAAAAAATCTTCTTTTAGTAGGGATGTAAACGATCAATTGGAGACATATATAAATCATATGTCCTCAGTTATATATCTTTTCTTGCCTTTGTTTGCACACCCACTCGGGTATTATGTTGGTATATGCCAATAACTCTTCTGCTACCGACCAGATAACAAATATGGGAACCTATGGAGGGAACAAATGGTATTACAAGGACTCTTTTTATTTGTAAGACAAAGAACTCTGGAGAATCATTTTTCCGAAAATATGAATTGCCTTTTTCATTCCGGAATATCTTATTCAGGAAGTACATTGGACATAGACTTCACGTGCAGCAGTGAGAGCGACCAGAACTCTAATTCGCAAAAGCAATTGCAAAAAATAAAATACTGAGACCTACATGATCACCTAGGAGATAACACTACCAGGTTGACCACAGCCAGTGATTTTTATCCAGCAAAACAATAGGAGGATTATGTTCATAGCTCTGCGGTTCTGAAGCACAAGATCACACTGCTGTTCAAACGTGCAAAAGGAGTTCCCACCTGGTTACATTGTAAAACCATCACACAAACACGAAAAGTAAACTGAATATACAATCTGCAGAATCAGCAACTCTCATCAAAGTAAGATTGGTTTACAGCTAATATGAGGTGACAGCCAGTAGAACTAACTATATACCATCAAATCCTAACCAGCTGAAGACACACTCAGGGCATCTGATGTGGACAAAGTGCCAAATATCGTGATTATAGCTTGTTCAGGGATTTTGCAGAGGGTTTAAACATAGCATACTAATTGATCGCCTGACTTTCTTGAAGGTGAAACTAAAGGAAACAACATAAGCATATAGTTCGGTCAAGGTAATTTTCATCATCCAAAAAAAAAAAAAAATGGTCTAGGTGATTTTCTTGCATAGGAACACATATAGTTTGGGCTTTTTTATCACCATCATTACATTCATTTCAAGTGAAATTCGAACTTTATGATTGTAGCATCAGCTTTATCTGATATCCACTGAAGTAAGAGAAGACCAATGTCACAGTATAAATTTTAATTGCAAGCCAATGGAGTACTGTATAATGTGATGATTCCAGGCAAATAGATATCTGCTCCAAGAGTTGTAGGATGATTCCAAGTCATCCTAGAGGAATGTGTACTGAACCACCAGCTTTAACAGCATCAACTGCACAGGAGCGTTCAATTTGTCCATTTCCTCTGAGCTCTCATCTGCATGAAGTAAGAGCTCCTCCAAATCACTGGTTTCATCACAGTAAACTCACAACTTAATTTCATAGATGCCAGGTGTCAAAATCTACTGTATTAGAAAAAATAAAGAGCCAGAAGAATCAAATGGCACTACATTATATAATGATGCCTTTGGCCATAGTATTCACAACCCAAGAGAGATATATTCAATAAAACATGTTACCTCGAAGTTGAAGAATCCTCAGGAGTAGTGTAATTACTCCCCTTGTTGGCAGTTTCCAAGTTATCCAGAGATGAAAAATCTGAATATATTAGCACATCGCATGATTTAAGAGCTTTATAATTAAACTCCAAAACATGACCAGGAAAAAATTCAGAGCTCGAGAAAAATCCTGTCATTCCATCTGGATATCTTATCATCCAATTACAGGCTCCTATTTCCAACCCGGAGCTGATTGGTCTGATACTTATTGTGCCGTTGTAGCATGCCACTTCTGCATATTTAAGTCTTTGAACCTTCTTAACACAATCCTCTATGTCAGCTGCATTGATGGGCACTCTTCATCACTATCTCTTAAAAGGTTATTAAAACAAACGAAAATGCAGTTTCTTGGAAGAAAAGTAAGGTGTAATATGCAAACAAGCATGGTCACAACTTGGAAGATGCAAGGACACTATTCATAATCTTCAATGGCTGAAGTTTCTGACCACAAGATGTGAGCCTTTGATGCATGACCAATCAAGAAATTCATCTAACAAGTAAAGGCATTTTAAGCCTTGGCTGCAGGACAGAACTCCCAACATCAAAATATAAGCCACATCTTGGGAGATTATAGCGTCTTCTAAAGGCACGCCAAGCCGATTGCTGCTAAAAAGTTTGGGGTCTATCCGGACTAAGGGAGGGGTGAAGTAGAAGAACCAGTACCCTGAGTTCCACAATTAGTTACAATGAGGATCTAAGCCATGTTAAACTATCAAGCCACATCTTGTATGTGATTTAGCTATAGAACAGAACTACTACACAAGGGGCTTTTCCTTACCTATACAATGGCATCCATCCACCAAGCTCAATCCCATCACTGCCCAATACTATCTCCTTCGATGCAGAAGGAAGTGATTCCAGCTCCTACCACTTCATCCAGTGAGGACTACTGGATTCTTTAGATCCATAAAACTGCCTGAATTCCTCATGCGTTGATACAAGGTCCTCCATCATAAGTTTCCCAAGTTTCGCTGCTGCCTCAGTTACATATACCTAAGGTAAAAGCATGAATCTTTAAGCAAGTCACAATTTTTAATGCACAAGCCCAAGACCAAGCGATAATTAAACTAACACTCAACCATATACATAAAAATTACTCCAGATTCAATCAATGAGATGAAGATTACCTTCACCGAGAAGCCCTTCGCTCAAGTAAGAAAAGGCAACCCGAGCATTCCAGCAGGGCTTGAGATCAAGACTACATCAATGAACGAGGGATTCCACAAGTGCAGGTTCGCCACAGTTTTGTACCATGGTTTGGAACGAATCAAAGCCTTTGCATTCATGGGTTTCTCAGTATTCTACCTCTCTTCATTCCCAGATTCACAGCCATCGGACTCATCAACTGAATGTTCCATATCTTCTTCATCTTGTACCAGAAAACCCGGCAGACAGGTCTTGGGGACAATCAATCAAGATCCTAAACCCACAGACACTCAGCATGTGACGTGGAGGAGAGTAAAACCCTTTTACCTCTGTTAAGGCATGTCTGCATAAGAGCGTATATGTCGAATTCAAATTAAACCGAATGTGAGCCCCAGATGCGTTGATTGACGAAAGAAAGTGTGTTACAATATCAGTTAAAAAGAGAATTACCAACTTCCTGAAGTCAGACCAATGTGAAGAATTTAACAGGTAATTCACCCAAAATTTTAAATTAGAATGAGAAGATTTAACACAAACTCAATGCTCTTGTCCTTGGGTTTTTGGTTTTGGCTTGTCACTCTTCAGACGAGAAGGGAGAAAAGAACGGAGACCGGCAAGCTCCCAACATCCACTGGATTCCCACTGTTCTCGACTCTTACGATCGGGTCCTCGCGAAAAAATGTATCACATTTGTTTCGCCAAAATTGAATTATGTGAACAACAAGAACAGACAGTCTTTGTAAACGAGACCTAAGAACGAGAACAGGAGCCGTACGGACCCGCGAAAGAAAATCGAGCCAAAACGGGAGCAGTGCCTCGAGCGCGAAGTTGGGGGCGGTGGACGGCGACCAGATGGCGAGACACAAGACCGTGGTGTTGGTTGCGCGAGAGACGGAGGATTGAGAGAGCGAGAGAGAGAGAGAGAGAGGGGCAAAGGCAGAAGTGAGTAACTGACCGAATTAAGAGAGAGAGAGAGACAGAGAGACGGAACTCGAGCACGGCACCTTGAGCGGTGGATGGCAGCCAGCCGGCGAGACGACGGTGGCGGGCTAGTGGTGGGCAGGTGGCTGGCAGGCTGCGCGAGAGACGGAGGACTAGACTGAGAGCGTGAGCGTGAAGGCGGGAGAGAGGGGTTTGCTTTTCTTCAAATTAAAAGGTGAAAATTCTAAATGAGGATATGTCATCATTTTCTTAAGTAGGAGCATGAAATGAATATATCGAAGTGTTCTCATTTTTTCATATAAGATAATGAAGCAATCTCCTTTTAAATAAGGGTTTGAAGTGTCCCTAATAATATCAAAGAATTGTCTGAACCCTTCAAATTTTTCATTTTTTTCTACTATTTCTCTTTCATAAAAAAAAAAAAAAAAAAACTTATAAAATGGAAAACATAGGTGGGCCAATGCCCCATCGTTGGAAGCGAGAGAGGGCGGCAACCCTCTCCTAGATTTAAGGGAAGGTCACCTGCCCTTGCCCTGGAGTGGGTGAGGGTTGTTGATCCTCACACAAGCCCGGCAACCCTTGCCTAGCAACTCCAGATCTGGGGTGAGGTCTGAAGGCGTTGGGCGAGGGCTGGCGACCTGGCCTAGATCTTGGAGAGGGTTGCCACACTCTCCTGCTTTTGGCGAGGGCCTACTAGCCCTTGTCTCTGGTCGATGAGGGTCATCAACCCTCACCCAAGTGCTAGTGATTGTGCCAACCTTCGTCGCCACCCCATCAACGATGGGGCCGTGGCCGTAGGCACTCTCTCCCACCCATGCTTTCCTTTTTTAAAAAGTTTTTTTAATTTTTAATCCAATTTTAATTTATGTTTGGACGATAATATCTTTGATCGACTGAAATATTTTACTGATCAACGAGCTAGCGAGGGTAGGCTCTTATTTGAAACAAGCATAATCATTTTAGATATTTTTTGGGGACTAATATGGCTACTTCAAATATTTATTTAAAATAAGATTCATTTTAGGCTCTCATTTAAGAAAATGAGAGCACATTGGGCTCTTATTTGGAATTTTTACCAAATAAAAAGCTAAAAAGAAATTTGGGCCGTAAAAAAAAAAAAAAAAAACAAAAGGCCAAAAAATTGAAAAAGAAAGTTGAGAAAAAAATCTAATTTGGTAAATTGTTAGATCAAATGTTATTCACGAAATTGAAATTATTTTCTAAATGATTAATACCTTGAAAAACCCAAAACTGATACACTTGTAAGAAATTTACCAAATTTTTTTTTTTTTTTACCATTAAAGACTTTAAACTGGTATACATTTGACAAATTTATCAAAAACTGATACACTTGTGACAAATTTAGCCTATGTTAGTTTTTGTTAAATTTTACTATCAAATTATTAAGTTAAATAACACGTGATAGTTGACTAGTATACAAATTTGAGATTTTATACTCCGTTTGTCACGAGTTTACATTTTTTGTGATTTTTTGTAGTATTAATCCAATTTAGCGGAGGGTATATTTGTCACAAATTTATCAGTTTGGGGTTTTTTGCGTTTGAATAAATTAGTTTGGGGAAAATTTGTCATAAATGTACCAATTTAAGATTTTTTTTTTATGGTCAATCGGGGTAAATTTGTCATATGTGTACCAGTTTGGGGTTTTTAATAGTCAAAAAAATAGTTTATGGTGAATTTGTTACAAGTGTATCAATTTGGGGTTTTTTTAGGATATTAATCATTTTCTAAATGAGATTCAAACACCAAAAAATATTTTCGATCACATATTACCAAATGAGGGAGAATTTACCATTTTCTTATAAAAATGATTTCTCCAAAAGTATTTTCTTTTATGGTAAGGTTTTTCCCCAAACGAAGGTATTGTAAGTTCATTATCTGTATGATAAAGTCATTTCTTTATTAACTCCTTTAGTTGTGTTGATATGAGAATATCTAATATCTTAATAATGTTCTAGAATGGAAAATGCAAACCTCCACAAGTATTTCAATACAACCCCTAAAATGCAATTATCCATGAGAACACGATGGAAACCTTAATAAATTATGGTAAAATCATTCAAATAGCAATGAGTAACAAATCTATTCAAAGAGCTCCTAATTCATATGAGTGATTTGAGGAGGACAAATTTCGAATTGGTGGTTCAAATGACTTTATCACAGTTTTGAATTTTATTGTGTAAAAAAATCTCTAATTTTTTTCCAATTCTGAAAATTGTATTATTCTTTTTCCTTTTTCGTTTTGTTGGCTAACAACTCATTCACCCTTAGTCATTGGATTAATTGGCAAGCCAGGATTAATAATAAAGTAAAGAGCAATTAATCATTTGGGGTGGACGAATTACTATCATGAAATTATTCATTTTCTTTTATTTAGGAAGATCAAGTTGGGTGTAGTTAATATAATTAAAAATCATATCCAAATTAATACGCGACTTTATAAAAGACCTTTCCAAGCGAAGGCCAGCCGTAATTCTGCACGAAAGATATGGTCATTTTTTTCCACATTAAGCTCGCAACCAAAGTACTTCAAGAGAAAAAAATGAAGATTATTATATTTCTTTCCTTTAGAAAGTCAATAAATAAATAAAATAAACAAATAGATAAATGAAAAGTGGGAGAAAATTCGCGAAAAAGAAAATCAGTCAACGTCAACGTCGACGTTTGCGCCGATCCTTCTCCACTTTTACTGCGATGGCTCTCCGAACTTGCTTGGCCCTCTCGGGGCATCACCTTGTCTTCCAGCTTCGATCCTTTCTATTCCCTCCTTCTCAAATACTATTCCTCATTTTCGATCACCAAATCTCGCGTTCCGACTCAGAATCACAGTGTCCTCGCGCGCAATTTTCGGTCTTTTCCCACGAGGACGGCACGTTCTTGCCATCGCTTGGGTTGTGGTTTCATTCTTCACTTGGTTTGTGGGGATCGCAATGGCTGAAATCTGCTCCTCTTTCCCAGTTTGTTCCTTGTCACTTGTTCTCCTTTATATCTTTTGTCATCTTTGTTTGTCGATCCAGTATTATCTTTGAAGTTTTCGGTGATAACTTAGGATAGTTTGTTTGTGTAGTATCTTTTTTTTTTTTTTTTTTTGGACAGGAGGAACCAGCTTGCACCGGCAGTGCGCCGTAAACCCCCCGGCGACGCTAGCGGAGAAACCACCACCCCGACGTCACGCTTAAGTCACCATGTAGTAGCTAAGATTGCCTCCCTGCTTCGCAGGGAATTCGAACCTTGGCCTCCACTGGGGAGGTCCAAGGCCCTACCATCCACGCCACCTTGGTCGGTGGTTTGTGCAGTATCTTTTGATACTTAAGAACTTGTTTAAAAGTTATGCGGGTGGTGTCATTACTCTTAACAAGAAAGATTGTTTATCTGAGCATCATGATCTATCTTGCTTAAAAGAAGGGTACGGTTTTCGGTCTAAAATAGACTCCTCTAGCCAAAACATCTTACATGAATTTTGGAAAAACAAACAGAAAGGATACTCGAAGTTATGCTGGTGTAATTCTGAACTGCAAAGCTCTTTGCTTAGCTGAAATGTTTGGCAAATTTGAACCTTATGGAGATTCTTTGCTCTTCAGTTTCAAGAGACGATAGCAGAACTGACCCAAGAAGACTAGCAAGAAGTTCACGCTTTTCTGAGATTTTTAACGATCTTATCTCTGTGAACTTTTAATAGACGACTGGTTCCCTTTATTTTTGGGCTGCCCATCTTGCCAGTCCCACTTGGGGTCCAATTGCTTCATGGTGTTGCACTTGACTTGAAGCCATGTAGGCCTCATTTGGCATCGATACTCTGGAGGATTCCATATTTTGTTTGCTTCTTGTTCTGTTTCATGTTGCATTACTGCTTGGAAGTATCTATCATGGTGAGTGAATTGATCCCATGAGTGGTTTCGGGAGGCATATGCAGGATCACAAACCCTTCAGAGCATCATAGGCAGAAGTCCACCACAAGTGCATAACTCAAGCACGCCGACACTTAAGCCGCCATAACTTCAAAAAGCGTACACTTAAGCATCACTTTTTTTTTTTCGAGTGGGACACTTAAGTGCCACCTCCGGCGACCCTCTTGGGAAATCCTACGTGGCAATATTTTATTATTATTTTTGCCTACGTGGCTCGCCGGAGCTCCAAATCAGCAAAAAAATTAAAAAAATTAAAAAAAAAAATTAAAAGTTTTAATTTTAAAAAATTTTAAAAAATTTTTTTTAAAGAAAATTTTAAAAATTTTAATTTTAAAAAATAAGAAAATTTTAAAAATTTTAATTTTAAAAAATAAGAAAATTTTAAAAATTTTAATTTTAAAAAATAAGAAAATTTTAAAAATTTTAATTTTAAAAAATTTTAAAAATTTTAAAAAAATAAGAAAATTTTAAAAATTTAATTTTAAAAATTTAATTTTAAAAAAAAAAAAAATTTAAAATTAAAATTTTAAAAAATTTTGAAAATTTTAAAAAATAAGAAAATTTTAAAAATTTTAATTTGAAAAAATTAAAAAAAAAATTTAAAAATTTTAATTTTATAAAATTAAAAAAAATTTAAAATTTTAAAAATTTTAATTTTAAAAAATTAAAAAAAAAAAAAAAAAAAGAAAATTTTAAAAATTTTAATTTTAAAAAATTAAAATTTTTTTATAAAATAAGAAAATTTTAAAAAATTTAAAAAAAAAGAAAATTTTAAAAAATTTAAAAATTTTAAAAAAAAGGGGGAGGCGGCGGCGGCGGAGGTGGTGGCGGTGAGGGAGCGGCGGCGACGGCGGCAAGGGAGCCGCCCGTTCGGCCTCCCACCCCCCTTTATAATTTAAAATTTTTTAAATTTTTTAAATTTTTTAAATTTTTTAAATTTTTAAATTTTTCTTAATTTTTTAAATTTTTTAAATTTTCTTATTTTTTTAAATTTTTTAAATTTTTCTTAATTTTTAAAATTTTTAAATTTTTCTTAATTTTGAAATTTTTGAAATTTTTCTTAATTTTTGAAATTTTTCTTAATTTTTTTAAATTTTTAAATTTTTCTTATTTTTTAAAATTTTTTGAATATTATATACTATTATTTACACGTAGACGCGAAACGGCGTCGTTTTTGCATTTTCTCTGCCACGTCAGCGTGCAAAACGACGCCGTTTTGGACCGAGCTCGCCGGAAAGTCGCCACGCCGGATTTTCGCCGGAGTGGCACTTAAGTGTCCCATTTTCTAGATGATGGCACTTAAGTGTACCATTTTAAAGTTATGCACAGGGTTAAGTGTGGCGTGTCAAGTTATGGCACTCAGGTGTCCCGCACTCGAGCATCATATTATTGTGCACTGGCACAAACAAAGATGCCAGCTACCTTGCGCCAAAGTGGTTCTGACACATTCATGCTTGAAGTAATTGCCTTCATCGAAATAATCTCAATGTGGTGGCAGGTGTATTAAAAAACTCGAGCATTTTCTATTAGAAACTTAATGTATTAATAGTTTGTGTGGACCATTAAGTGACCTATGAGATTATTTCAATTACTAATCAAAGCTTCATTTCCTTTTTCTTTAGTTAGTTGGCGGAATTGTCATAGTTATAATGCTTCCACTCCTAGCACTGACTACACAGTCTGCGTCTTTTGTGTTCAGCCATTTTGAAATGGTTGAAACAACTGGGATATCAAGCAAACCTTGCGCGGTAATTCTAGCTTTTCTTATCAGTCAGTATTCACTTTGCGGGAATGATGCAGCTGTGCATCTAACTGAAGAAACTAAAGGCGCTGACAAGAACGGTCCCATTGCCATTCTTACCAGTCTAGGGATCATTTCAGTGTTTCAATGGGCCTATATATTGGCTCTTGCTTTCAGCATTCAGGAAAGGAACTCTTCATATCTACTTATTAAGTGAAAATATTTCTTTGTTGGAAGTAATGAAGTACCAAGTTTAATGAGGAAAAAATTTGTAGCTTCGGAAGAGTGAACACACAGTTTTACCTCTCATGGATCTCTAAGTTATTCCAACGTAAAATCAGGGTATTGAGTAGACTTTTTGTTGTTAAGCCACATCTCACATGGCCACGGAACTCCGTTCCACTACCTTTTACCCCTATTGAAGTCGGTGACGTAGTATGTCTAAATTTGTACAAAGAGCAGGGAAAGAAGCACATGTACTTTTTTTCCCCCTTCTAAACATTGTTATTAAATCTATCCTTTGATTTGCTTTTGAAACTGTTTCTGCTGTATTATGCTACATTTTACACGCTGACACTTTCAGAACTTTTGACTATCTATATGATCCGACCAATGATACGACTGGTGTGTTCATTCCTGCTCAAATACTCTGATGCATTCCATAGGAGGTGTCGCACTGCTCCTGTTGCAATCATCTTGCTATTCATTATATGGTTCATTCTTTTTAGGTGGGTTTCCATCACTACTAGTGCAGCAAGCATAGTCGGCATCGATTCCACTTTTCTTTTGTTGTGCTTAGTTGTGGGTACTCTGTCTATCGATACGTAACCCATTCACCACGACTCTCTTCAGGTATATGCGTTGTCTCGGTATGGCAAAAAGTGCATATGAAGCACCAAGTCCCATCTAATGCAGCGTGACTTTGCATAGCCATCTGCATTCTACTTGGAATTCCAATATTGAAAGTGAATATAGTCTTCACTGCCATAACTTACAAATGCACGATAGGATGGTCAGAGGATATGCAGTCACAATATTTACGAGGATGGTCAGGGAAGAGAAGAATTTCAAACCTGGGCTGTTTTTCTTGGGCAAGGCAAGTAGACCGATCCGTTTGATAGTGTTTCTGTGGATGTGTTATACCTGCTCAGTGTTTTTTCTGCCAACTCTGTATCACATTACTTGGGACACATTCAACTATGAACCAGTTGATTCTTTAGGTATGATAATGCTTTGGTGGGTGTTTGATGCTTGGAGATGGTTTAATGGACCTACCATGGAATGGAAAGGTATGATCCGATGCTCTGTATCCAATGTTTCGCTATAGTCAATCGGTTGCCCTTAGAATGATTTGAAAAAAAATTCTACCGTGTTCTGCCTCAGCAAATGTCATGAGCATTCGAAGTTGATACCTTCTTAGTGCAAGACATGACCACTTCATTAACATTCCAAAAAAGCATGAAAACTTGAATTTGTTTGAAGTGCAGAACTAGATTTCCTATCTTCGCATCACTCAGCAGTCCCTCATGCATCTTTGGTCAATCGATGAGAAAGTTTGAGAATTGTTGCAACTGCATAATATCATCCCAAGTGCATCATATCAACTTTTATCATGAGCATATTAATCTGTACATAAAAGATTATTGTCTACCAGGGCTCAACATACTTATAACCCACCTCTGTCTCCGGCACCATAGGAAATCTTACTCTATTGTAATACTACACTAAAAAGATAAATTAATCCCTAGTCGAGTGGTGTACGAGGTCAAAGAAACATATACAGGAGCCAAGCCTTGTGGCCATGGAGGTGTCAATCCTTTAGATCTCGAGGCAATGGCTCCTCCATGGCCATGGAAGCCGAGCTTTTGGATTAGAAGGGGATGGCCACTTCTCGGCCAGGGCAAGAGCTTGATGCCTCGTCAATTGATGTCCTTAAGGGGATAAATATGTGATTTCGATGCTCTCCAACCTTCTAACCACAGACTAAAGCTTGAATTCTTAGCCACAACATCAGCAGACACCTCTAATCCTTCAATCTTCTTCATTGCATAAGTTTCGAACTCAATGAGTCTATCCCAAAGAGCCCGATTTGTTGGTTCGCTCTCCCTCTTGATTTTATCCAGCCACTCCTTTGCTTCCTCCACCCTTGCCCAGAAGCAAGGGTCTTGTGTCAAGCCTGCATACCTAGTCCTCCTATTGCCCAGTTTCTTTCTACAAACTCTCTCGATCCACAACTGATTGAAAATTTCGTACCTCCTTGCTCTTCCATTGCTTATGTAGTGGCCTTTCTTTTGGTGCATCCCCGATCGATAATACTCTGCAATGTCCAATGGCTCGACAAGAAGCATGTAGACCTGCGATGCGGTTACCCATTTTGAACTTTTGTGCAAATCGTGTGGGAGCTCGTTCCTGTCCATCATGCGTACGACACCATCCCAAAAGGCCTCAAGCATGATCCTGTTCATGTTTATCTTGAACTCTCTCTTTGAGGCCCCCCTTTGCTTGAAAGAATCATAATATCCTTTTTGCTGATTGGAATTATCGCAACAAGCTTTATACCACTGTATCTCCGACTTGTAAGGAGCAATTTTGGATAGCTTAATACTTAAATTGGCAGCGTTTAGGTTTGGCGCACGCCCCATTCGCCTCGCCATCTTTAAGCAATCTTTTGCGATCGGCACAATTGAAAACTGCAAAATAGGGATCAACAAATCTTTAAACTCACGGGAATTGCACCCAGGAATAAAAAGCCTAGATCAATACATTTACAGATCGCGATCACTTGATGATCTAAGGTGCCGTGTTCCTACCTGTCGAGATGTCCCCATAGAGTTCAATGCCATCGAAAGACTTGCTTCATAGCTTGATTCAGAGAGATCTCCTTCCATGAAGCTTCTCTTCAAAGACTGATGAGTTAGTCTTTCAACATATCGCCCATACTTAAGGTGCTCTTCAATGATACAATTTGGAGAGCCTATCCTTAGCATCAAATGCATCATCTTGTTGACCGATACAGCGTTGTCCAAACAAATCGCACCCTCATCTGAACAAAACAAGTAATTCCCAAATGGCCAAAATGACCTCCCTCTCGAGCCTTCCCTAGCATGTGCCAGGTGCTCCATGTTGGCTGCAGCCAAGTAAAATAACCAGGCTTTGTCTTCTTCAGTTAATTGGAGGTTAGCGAAATTCATAGAGTTTGGTGACATCATGTATGTGTACCAAAATCTTATGAGGGCTTGCCACCGGGGAGTCAAAACGAGTGATTGGTCCAGAGATAACCTTGGCATTATATCATGCATCGACATGATGTTGCAGAAGCTGCCACTCCAATTTTCGCGGAGGATGGCCCG
The DNA here is from genome assembly GCA_014182375.1 of Eucalyptus virginea. NCBI lineage: Eukaryota > Viridiplantae > Streptophyta > Magnoliopsida > Myrtales > Myrtaceae > Eucalyptus > Eucalyptus virginea. Next base: position 63,566,514 of record CM024521.1, read on the forward strand.
GGAAAGCGACTCGTTGCCGAGGAAAGGAGAGCCGAAACCGATGCATAAGACTGGGATGGGTGGGAAGATGGATTTGAGGTAGGAGAGGAGCCAAAGAGCAGTGAGGAAGGCGACTGATCCTCCTATGGAGTGGCCCGTGACCACTATTGACTTGGTTTCAGCCAGCATACTACGAATCTGCATACATATTCAGGATTTCTTAAAATTAGCTAAAGTACTTGTTAACTCCAAACCACAAGCATCGGTTTACAGTCTTCCGAAATTCGGATGCAGAGGTTTACAGAATCCCGAATTACTGGAGCGGGGACATCTCATGAACGGCGAAAATCGCTAACCTGACTCTGAAGATCAGGGCGCGGATGATAATGAAGGAAGAGGTGAAGCACTCCAGCGTGGACCATTACCGGCTCCTCGCCGTCGTAGTGGCATTTCAGCAGCGCAAACGGCCCGTGGCTCGCTGCATCCAGTGGCACCAGCATGCTGCAGTTCGGATCCCAATCGGGCACTGGCAGCTGTTGGATGCCAGAGAATGCCACGTAGCCCACTCCCCCGACTTGCTCCACCACGAAGGCACCACACCCCATCGCGTTCGCAGTGCTGCACACCCTCCACGCCTCCTTCGGCAGCGGCGTCGACGCCAGGAAAGTCCCCAACATCTCGCTTGTCTCAAACCTTTCCAAAACAACAGGAAGCACATAAAGAAAAACGAACAAAACAAAGCAAAAATAGAGCAGGAGAACGGAGGAGGCTGTTACGGTGAAGCTTCGGCGTCCATGGTTTCCTCTTTTGCTCGTCGAACGGGCACCGAAATGAGTATAGACGGTGGAATTATGGTTTGGATACAAGTAAAGGTGGCGGTCTTATACAGGAGGGACTTCACTCCTGAGCGGGGGCCAGCAATGCGGGTCCTCTACGGACGGATCGACGTTTATCTGCCGTGTGGAAGTATCTTGTCCGAATGCAACTGTAATTTTTTGTCTTCTCCCTCAACTTTCTTAATTAAGGAAACCTCCTCGAAAACCCCAATTTTACCAGCGAAGTCAAGAGTTAGTTCTCATTATGTTTTCAAAATACATTTTATTAAACACTACTTCTATTTCGATTTTTTTTTTTTAACTCAAGGGCTTTTGCAATTTTTGAGGGACATCCCCTCAGAATCGAAAGGCCGAGAACCCTCCTTTTTAAAGCACCGTATGCTCAAGAGAGTTGCTTTTGCCTGTATCTTTTTCTGGCCAATCACGTAACTCTAATTAGTGCAGTCAATGTTTTTTTTTTACCATAATTAGTACAGTCAAGTTATAATTAGATTTTTCCATTTGCAATTTCTGAGGGACGTTCTCTCAACACCGAAGGGGCGAAGACCCTACTTTTGAAACACTATGCTCAAGAGAGTTGCTTTTGCTTGTACCTTTTCCAGCCAATCTTGTAATTGGATTTCTCTTGGTGAGCTCGAGTCGTGCCAAGACTTGGATCTTCCTAAAAATTGGACGTTGATTTCCAGAGATAAGGAAGATAGAGAATGTGAAATAGCTAGTTGTGTTAACTATACAACAACAATTATAATTCAGCACTCTAATTTCCACAAATAAGGACGATTTTTATGAATCCATGGATTCCTCTCTATGACATGCGTTATGTCCAAGTATGAAAATACTTTTCTTTTTCCGTAAATATTTATACAGTTTCTTCTCATTATGTATTCTTGTTGATAATTTCATATAATAATTCAAATATTTCGAAATTATATGAGTCGAAAGTAAATTATTTATTAAACATTCAACAAAAAATAGAACACTCTTTAATACCAAACCCATAAGCGAATATGATATACAATTATTGCTTATTAACCATATCTATAAACCATGATGTGATGTTTGATATCATCGTTATCTAAAAGAGTTATGACTCGAGAAGGAAGTGATACGCGTTTTCTCTTGGGCCGAAAGAATTCATGCACTTAACCCACGTAGATTCCACGAAATTTCTATGACTTAACAACCCGTCTTTTGAAAAAAAAAAGAAAAGAAAATTCCCCGGTGTTCACCATGGAGGTTTATGACCGTGGCTTGCCTTGGGTCAGTCAAAGGATCCCTTGGAAACAAGTGAGGTGATTGCCAAGTGTACCAATTGTGAACGACTGGCTGAGACAAGGGGGACCTAGCAATTTATGGACCCGAGGAAGAAAATAGCCAGGCAATAGCAATCCAGAGCTTCCGAATTATAAAAAGCACAAAGCACAAAGCAAAAATAGTTATCCTTAAAGATAATAAATATAATATTAAGATACGTCTCAAATTTGAACTCATTAAACGACCCGATTCAAAGTTAAAGACAAATCAGAAATTATTTATAAATTGAAGATGCGGTCAAGAATAAAAATGTTATTGACTTGGACTTTTTATAGGATGAAGTTCGTCAATAAAATTTCTCCTATGAGGTATCACAGTTGGCCAAGGAAAGATGGAAAAGGACAGTTACACTCGTGTGGATTGGATTCCACTGTGGATTCTTGACCAAGTTGACTCCATGTTTATACAAATATATTTGGGCTAGGTTTATTAAAAATTCTAAAATTTATCATGGAAGTGTAACTGAGTTTTAAGACTTGCAAAAAGTGTATTCAACTCTTAAAACTTATTAAATTAGTTCAATTGAGTCCTTTTGTTTACTCCATCCAATTTAGCTAATGGAAAATATTAACATGTCTTATTTTATTACTTTCTTAAGAGATGGGGCGATGATGTAGCGCCCACCAACCAACATGTCATAAAAAAAATTATTATAAAAAATAGATTTAAAAATAAAGAGCTATTTAAAAAAAAATAAAGAAAAGCACAAACTCACCCATGGCTTGGCTAGACCGTTGTGACCGCTACCATAATGTCGGGAAGGGCTAGCGGAAGTTGCTTGGGCCTTCTTGAAGCCCATTGACCTCGCTGGCCTCGAGTGAGGGCTTGGCAACCCCTAGCGGGGGGAGAGCATGACCCTGGCCCCAAATCCAAGGGAGGGCTAGTGAGGCCTCACCTACGGTGGAATAAATATACATGGGAATTGACACATTAAATTTTAATAGAATAATTGCACATCATTATGTTCTTCCAATTATTATATTTTCATTTTTTTTCCCTTTCTTCTTCTAATTTCACTTTCACCGTGACAGGCCGCCATCAATTAGGGGTGAGCATTGATTCAGGATCAACTTTGGACTAGTCCAATCAGTCGGTCCTAGTTTGGCTCTCAAGTGGACTGGGCCGGTCCTTATTCTTGGAACCTTTGGACCTCGCATTGTGCAGCTTTGTCCTCAATCCTCGAACTTAAGGGTTAACCTTGTATATATTATGTATATATCATATTACATATCATATATAATATATTGTATATTTTTGTCTACTTTAAACCATTGTGTCTCTACTATGTTTTTTCTTATGCAATTATGTCGTGTAAATTATAAAGCAGGAACCTAGCCTAGATTCAATAAAAAAAAAAAAATTAGAAACCATTTTCACCACTTCATTGCTCACCTTGGCCTCTCCTCCCTCGCCTCACGAGCATACCTTAGCTAATGAAATCGCTTGCCTCTCTTGACCCATCTCTTGAACACAACTCAACAAAAGATTCTATATATTTTATCTTAGATTTATGTTTGATATGAGCCGGTGTTCATAATTTGGTTGCTTAATGTCGCATCATTGATAGATATGTAACTTGAAAAAGTATGTTTGTCGTTTCAAGGAATATAAAAAATGAAGTAAGAAAATAATGGGTTGGTCCTGGATTGAACTTGGAATCAGATTGGACCCATAAGGTCATTTTGGTTCTGGCCTAGGCCCAAGGCTTAACAAAGTTGGTCTCCAGTCTAAAAAATTGAGGACCTTGTAGATTGGTCACTAGGTTAAATGCTTGCCTGGCCCAACCCAGACCGTATTCACCCCTACTATCAACCTAGCCATGAGATTAACTTAACCCTACTTGGTGGCCTCCGATGGGTATGTTGCAGAGGGCACCGCCAGCAACCTCTTAGCCACGATTGCTCTTGCAAAAGCGATGCAACTAACAGAGCCTCTAGTTGTTGTAGTAGTAGAGCTTGATATTGCTGGAATCAGAATGTGGGTCTTTTATAGTTTTTGTTTCCCACGTAAAATCTTTCACTAAACGGTGTGTTTTGGTTTTATATAGGAGACTCAGGTTGTGTATTGAATTTGGAAAGAGGATGTCAAATGAAAGGATAAATTTTATTCTTAACTTGTATATTCAACCCTAACAATTGATACTCAAATGACTTAAAGACCAATAGTCTCCAAGTACAAATTACACAGAAATTTAATCAATGATGTAACATGAACACAAGTAGCTAGATAGCCTACACTTCAGGCTCAAAGTATGTCGAAATTTAATTTACGACACAGCTTGTTTTAGGCATATAGCCGGAATTTAATCAATAGCAATACCTCTGGTTAGGAAACACAATGCCGAAATTCAATCGATGGGGCTGAGCTTGTGGAACAACACTAGAATTTAACTGACAATGATGAACCATATAAAGAAACATTATAATTTAATTAATGACGAGAATCTTAACAATTACATCTAAAATGCAATAAAATAAAGATAGTTGTGTTGTTTAGGGGGCTCTTCATTGAATAGGTTTGGTATTTATAGGGTGAATTGGTAGCCATCAATAGGCTACTTCTCCTTGGACGCCACTCTTAGCATTCCCCACGTTTTCCTTTTCTTCTTGGCAACTTTATCCATAAGTAACGGTTTCCTAACTCGTCGACGACACTTGTGTGACTTGCCCATCAAATAAATAACAGCTTCCTATTTTTACGAGCATTCCGCGCGATAGCTATTCTTGCATGGGCTTTAGTGCTAATTCCACTTAAATTCCAAGTCTGATGCGTTACTCCCAGAGTTTGACACTTGGCAATTAATTCCCTTGCCGTCGACTCGAGTATATATGTCTAGAATCTTGTCGATACTTAGCTCAAATACCCTTCACACACGCTGGAAAAAGATGTTTTCACGAACAAAATAGAGCATATCACCCTTATTATTCCCCCTCGTGGCCAGCACATGAAAACACGAGTACTTTTGGGTGGCAACATAGGGCATTTTGGCTATTCTTTCTCTGGGAATCAACACCTCGTCCTGGGTTGAAATAGTGATGATGGGTCATGGTGCATTTCCTCGTCAACTATTTTAGTGAGACTCACTAGAAAGAAGTTCAAGTTCTGAGAGTTTCGAGGAATGAAAATGGTCGGAATCAAGATTTTTGAAGCCAAAATGATTCGTTTTTCATGATGAATCTGTGAGTTTGATGTAAGAGTTTTCCTAACGTGGACTACATTAATTGATATTGTAATTTATTATTTTATGGTTACCGTAAAACGGGATTGGTTTAAGGTGAGATAGAATGTTTCTTAATTAATCTAATATGAGACTAGTTAGTGTGGGCCGAGTTGAGCCTGGACCGTAATGAGAGGGCCTGGCTGGAAACTCTATAAATAATGCTCAAGTTTCTCCTCTAACCCAATTTTCACATGCATCCTTACATAAGGAGCGTTAACCTAATGCTAAAGGGTGAGGGGGTCGCCTCATTGAGCGAGTGATATAGAGGGCAATAGAGGAGAAGGACTTGCGCGTGAAACATCAATTTCCACTTCTGCTTCAAGAATGATGCTTCCTAAAATAGGTACGTTAATCTTTCTACTTAATTATGCATGTTCTTGTTCTAGTTATGGAGATCTTGGGATTGCGCAATTTGCATACAACATATGGTATCAGAGCCTCTATAACCCTAGAACTCGAATGCATAGGATTTTGCCATAATTTGAGATTTTCGAGATTTTTAGTTCAATAAAAATAAAATAAAACTATATATTTGGATTGAGCTCATTGAGGTGAGCAAATCCATGGGCGGTGCGTCGATGGAAGAGGCCGCACGCGCCCCCACGCGCCGCTAGGGCATTGAGTGCGTGCCCCACGTGCACCCACACGCGGGGCGTGGGTCAAGTGTGCAACGCACGCACGGAGGTTGACGTCATTGTGACATTTGTTGGAGAAATTTTCGTGAAGTGTTTTGAAGCTGACAAAACGTTTCCATCAGTCTAGTCTTAAGATTTTCAGACTCTGCTATTTAAAGTCTGAAGACCTCCGGACAGCCAGACTCAAGACTCAAAGTCTATTCTCATTTACAGTTTCTAATCCGTTGAAGAAAGGCTATTCAGAACTGGATGTTTCATTAAGGATGTAACTTTATCAACTGGAGAAGATTTCTTGGCTGGATATGACATAATGGAATCCTTTATTTGATCATGATTGATTCGAAGATTAAGGATTCGATGATTGACAAAGTATACTTGGAAGGTTCTACTTATGAAAACCGAGATCCTGATTGTATGGGCAAACATGATTGATGGGCTATCGACATGTTCCTTTAATAGCTCGAATGATCTTCTTAATTGATTCCGTCCAATGGGTAGATTGGAGGAATTCCTTTGGTAAGTGCCAACGGGTATGATGGCATAAATGAATATATAAGGAAGACATTCTAGTTGTTCAAGGGTGTGCACGATAGAAGAATTCCAAAGTTTGAAGCTCCTTGTTTTTTAGTCAATTCATTTTAGCGAAATCTTGTATGCAAAAGAGAGTCTATAATCGTGAGAAACCTTGAGGAAGTGTGGTAGAATATCTACACTGTGGAATCAAGGGAAAGCTGTGCTGTAACATCCCTTTTGTTCATAGTGAAATCCAGCCGGTGGGCTATCAATGCAGAAGAGTGGACGTAGGCTTGGAATAAGCTGAACCACTATAAACCTTGTGTTCAATTTTCTCTTCCCTACTTTTTGCTTTACTTTGATCGTAATTCATTTTGTTAATCAAAAGAGAACTTCCTTTCTATCGTCTGCCTAATATCGCTTTCGTATCTCGAGAAATTGTTTTTACACCTATTCACCCCCTCTAGGTGTTTGTACTAGCTATCTCAATTGGTATCAGAGCTTGTGTACTCACTTTGTTTGAAGTGTTTTACTTCAGAGTTAAAGATCCATGGCTAGTATGTTGGCTCCAGGGCTGGTAGAAGGGCAAAACAATACCAAACCGCCTTACTTTGATGGAAATGATTACAACATATGGAAATACAAGATGAAGGCGTTCCTAAGATCAAAGGATCCTCTGGAATGGGATGTTGTAGAAAAATGAATCATTCCTAAAGTTGCACCTGTCTCAGAGAGAGGAAAAGATACTGTTGAGTCTAGTGAAATGACTTAGGAAGAGATAATCAAGAGACAAGCTCTTGATGCAAAAGCAATTTATTCTTTATATTGTGCTTTATCAACTACTGAATATAACAGAATATCTTCTTATGTTACAGCTAAAGAAGTCTGGGATAGATTACATATTACTTATGAAGGAACCGATCAAGTGAAAGAGACTAGAATCAACATTCTCCTCGGTCAATACGAAGCCTTCAAAATGAAATCAGGAGAATCTATAACTAACATGTTTAGTCGTTTTACAGAAATCGTGAATGGTCTTGAAAATCAAGGTCAACCAATTTCGATCCCATGAAGGTAAACAAGCTCTTTGCGTGGACTCTCCAAAGATTGGAATCACATAAAGACCTCAATCAGAGAGACCCAAAGAATCATGCCACTATCTGTTGATGAGTTGGTTGGGACTTTCAGTCTTATGAAGTGGAACAAATCAATGAAGACGAAGACCCTAAAGGTAAGAAATCCATTGCATTAAAATCCAATGATGATTTTGATGTTACAGATTCTGAAGACGATATGGATGATGAGGAGCTTGCTCTCATGATAAGAATATTAAGAAAGCTGAACAGAAAAGGAAGAAGATTCAATCCAAAGAAACAAAGTTTTCAAAAGTAACAGACTAAGTCTGTTGAGGATGATGAATCAAACAAAGATGTAGTCTGCTTTGAATGTAAGAAAAGGGGACACATCAGACCCAACTGTCCTCTTCTGAGGAAGAAGAAAGGAAAAGCTGAAAAGTATCGAAAGGCTCTTAAAACAGAAACCTGGAGTGATACAGAGTGTGAAGAAAGTGATGATGATTATGCCAATATATGTCTAATGGCACAATCGGATTGATTCAAACTCCGAGACATAATCGATTCAGACAGTGAATTTGGAGGTGAGTAACTTCAAAATCCCTATTAAAGTTTCTAAATACATTGATGAGTTGTGTTTTAGTCTTAAGACTTCTCTTAAAAAGATTTCCGAACTCAAAAGAGAAAATTTTGCTCTAAAACAACAGGAAAATGTTTTGAAAGAAAATGTGAAATGTTTAGACATGAATGTTTCTTCTCTTAGAGAAAGTGAAGATAATCTTTCAAAAGAAAATGCATTCTTGAAAAATGATATCTCAAATATTTTTAAAAGATTTTCTATAGGATCTCGAGAAACTGGAAAAAATTATTTCTGTTCAAAGACCTTATTTCAACAAATCTGGTTTGGGAATGATTGCTGAAACCATTCCTTTAATTGATTTTCCAAAAGTGAAAGAAAGAATTAAGCAAAGACCCACAAGAGATGCTTACAAAAATCATTTTAAAATGATCTTTGTAAAACCAGTAGGTCTCAATGCTCTCAGATGTTCAAAGTGCAATAGTGTAGATCATTTTGAAAAAGAATGTCCTATGATTTGGAAACCTATTAAGAAAGTATGGGCAAAAAAATCGCATATCATACTAACACCAATGGACCCAAGAAAATATGGGTACCAAAGAAAGTTTGAGTTTTTTTTTTTTTTTTTAAATGCAGGTCACTATCAAGAAAAATGTAAAATGGTATCTGGATAGTGGATGCTCAAGACATATGACAGGAGATTCAAATTGCTTCATAAAGCTTGTTCAAGTGAATGGTGGAAAAGTCTCATTTGGAGGAAATAGCAAAGGAAGAATAGTGGGATTTGGAACTGTAAAGATTGGAAACCTCACAATAAGCAATGTTTCTTTAGTTGAAGGACTCAACTACAATCTGCTCAGTGTCAATCAGCTGTGTGATACCGGTTTCAAGAGGGAATATGTTCAGGAACTAATAAAGATTATATTCAATCATTCATGGGTCGAAGACATGGAAATATCTACCTCTTGGATGTGAAACCAGATGAATCGCAATGTCTAATCTCAATCCAAGACGAAGCGAACTTATGGCACAGAAAGCTTGGGCACATTAATATGAAGCAGATAGCCAAAATTTCAGCAAAGAAGCTTGTTTGTGGTCTACACAAGTTATCATACCAAAGTCTGATTTATGTACACCATCCATATTGGGAAAACAAGTAAGAAATTCCTTTAAACCAATAAATCAAGTTTCCACTAACCGTGTACTGCAGCTTCTGCATATGGATCTCTTTGGACCAACCAGAACACAAAGCATTGGAGGTAAGAAATATTGCATAGTAATTGTGGATGACTACTCACGATTTACTTGGGTGTATTTTTTGGCAAGTAAGTCTAAAACTTTCTCTTACTTTGAAAAATTTGCTAAAAATGTTCAAAATGAAAAATGATATGTTATTTCAAGTATAAGAACAGACCATGGAGGTGAATTTGAAAATCAAGATTTTACAAAATTTTGTGATGAATCTGGTTTTCAGCATTTGTGGAAATGGAGTTGTGGAAAGAAAGAATAGATCGCTTCAAGAAATGGCTAGAACTCTTTTAATTGAAAGCAACATCTCTTCACGATTTTGGGCTGAAGTAGTTTCAACAGCTTGTTATATTATTAATAGAGTTTTTCTAAGGCTTATTCTAGAAAAAACCCCCTATGAATTATTCAAAGAAAAGAAGCCTATTGTTTCATATTTTCATGTGTTCGGATGCAAATGTTTTATATTGAAAAATCCAAATGATCCAGTTGGTAAGTTTGAAGAAACATCAGATGAAGGCATCTTCCTTGGATATTCAACCTCAAGCAAAGCCTATAGAGTCTATAACAATAAGAGTCAATCTGTGGAGGAATCAATGAATGTCAAATTCCAGGATTCTATGCAAAATGAATCTATTCAGACTTATCTTGAAGAATCTGAACTTGCTCCAGACTCTACAAAGTCTAAATCTCAGGAAGCAGCTCAGACTTTGAAGGACCAAAGAACAAATGGTTATTGAAGATTCAAGTGAAGGAAGTGATCATCAACCTGACAAATTAACCAAGAACTGGAAGCATAAGTCCAGTCATCCCAAAGATCTTATTATTAGCGACATTAATAATGAAATTCGCACAAGATCCAAAAGGCGCGAAGAGTTTAGTGCAATGGCTCTTATTTCTGAAATAGAACCCAAAAGCATAGAAGAAGCTTTATTTGATGAAAGCTGGATTGAAGCTATGCAAGAAGAACTCAGATAATTCAGTATAAATGATGTCTAGGAATTGACTCCTAAACCAAAAGGTAAATCTATTATTGGAGCTAAATGGGTTTTCAGGGACAAGATGAACGAGAAAGAAAAAGTCGTAAGAAACAAAGCAAGACTCGTGGCCAAGGGATATACACAAGAAGAAGGAATAAACTATGACGAGACTTACGCACCAGTAGCAAGGTTAGAAGCAATTCGTTTATTACTTGCATTTGCTTGTTATAATAATTTCAGGTTATTCCAAATGGACGTCAAAAGTGCTTTCCTGAATGGATTTATCCATGAGGAAGTCTTTGTGAAACAACCACCTGGGTTTGAAGACCCAAGGAAGCCAGACTCAGTATTTACACTGAAAAAGGCCTTGTATGGTTTAAAGCAAGCACCTCGAGCTTGGTACGACAAGCTGAGTAAGTTTTTAATTCAAAATGGCTTTGTGAAAGGTAAAATAGACACTACTTTGTTTATTAAAAGATAAAGTAAAAGTTTTCTGCTTGTTCAAATATATGTTGATGATATTATTTTTGGATCCTTTTAATGAAAGTTTGTGCAAGAAATTCTCTAAGACTATGCAGGATGAATTTGAAATGAGTATGATGGGTGAGTTAACCTTCTTTCTCGGGCTTCAAGTAAAACAACTGAAGGAAGGAACTTTTATTCATCAAGAAAAGTATGCAAATGATTTTGTCAAAAAGTTTGGACTGGACAATTGCAAAAAGGCTGATATACTAATGTCAAGTTCCTTCAAGATAAACAAAGATGAAGGAGGAAAGAAAGTCGATCAAAAGTTATACAGGAGTATCATTGGCTCACTTCTTTATCTTACTTAGACCTGACATTTTGTTTAGTGTTTGCATTTGTGCTAAATTTCAAGCAGACCTTAAAAAATCTCATTTAAGTGCTGCAAAGCGTATTATCAAATACATTGCTTCAACTTCAAGCATCGGCCTTTAATATCCTAAAAAGGGAGACTTTACTCTTCTTAGATACTAGACGAGACCTAGCCGGATGCGAGTTGATAGAAAGAGCACCTCGGGTACTGTCAACTACTTGGAGGCAGGACAATGTCTTGGTTTTCAAGGAAGCAAAATACGTAGCTCTTTCTATAGAAGCGAGTATGTAGCTCTCGGAAGTTGTTGTTCACAAATTCTGTGGATAAAACAACAGCTAAGAGACTTTGGAATTGAAGATTCATGCACGGAGATTAACTGCGACAACACTAGTGTAATCAATCTTACCAAAAATCCAATTCTTCACTCAAGAGCAAAGCATATAGAGATTCGACATCACTTCATTAGAGATCATGTTCAAAATGGAGAAGTTTCGATTCAGTTTGTTGACTCAAAGAACCAACTGGCAGATATATTCACAAAGCCTTTGGAGAAAAATCAATTTGAAATTATCCGTTCCAGACTCAACATTTTGAGGTTTGAAGAAGTTAAAGTCTAGAGACTCTCAGACTCAGACAAACAAAACTTTGACTGTAAGTATACAAGACTTTGACTGTAAGCTATTCTCTCTCTCAAATCTCATCTTGAAAAGGTACGATCATCAACCGTGCTTTATTATTGCTATCTATTGCTATCTTTAATTGACGTGATTATTGCAATTTTTTCCTTTTCAAAAAAAATGAGTTATTTTGAAATGACTATTTTTCGAAAAAGGCAATTATTTTTGAAAATGCATCTTTTTACTTTCTTTTATGACGTTACCCCATGCCTCTTTTTAATTGTTTATGCATATATTGTTTCTTCTTCACTTACTCTCCAAAACCCTAAGAAAGCACCAATCTTCCATTCCTGTTTTCTTCTCTTGTTTAATCTTCGAAAAAGTTGTCATCTTTCTTGGGAAAGTCAAGCAAGGAATCTTTCAAAGACTAAGAAAGATGTCGTCTTCAAGAAAGTCTTCGAGGATCGCAAGCGGGGACCACGGCGAATGAGTGAGGGGCCTACTCACTTCGATCTCACCGAGGAAGAAAAGTCTCCAAATCAGCAGTAGAGCCCACAACATTCTCAGCATCGTCATTCTCCACCAACTAGTCCACAGGGTGTTGGTCATCAACAAGAGGAAGAAATCGTTGAAGACGCAGATCCTGTAAGAATTCAAAGGCCCTCTTTTATTTATAAGCTTTACCGTGCTTTAAAGATGACTGGTACTCCATTGAACTACATCGATGAGTTTATTAAGGACAAGAGATATGGGAATGAGTATATCTTTTTGCAAAAAATGGAGTATTTGGGAATTGCTCCTAAAGGGTTGGCAGAAGAAACCCTTGCAAATATCCCAAGTGATCCGCGTGTTGGGGGATTTAATCCAATAGATGGGAATGATGATGACAAATTGTACAGCTAATTTCAACCAAGAATGGATGTTGCAGCGAAAATTTGAGGAAAAATGACAGAGTTGTTTAGATTGAAGGAACAGAAGGTTCTATACTCAAAATTGTTGAAACGTGGGGTGATAAACCCTAAGAGTGTGGATTTTGTTTTCCTTGATGCTGTAAATGTCAATTTGAGGGAAAAGTTCAGTTTTCTTCAACTTGAACAGTTCTGTTCTGACACCACAAAAGCCCATGCTGAATTAACTACATACTTCTATTCGAATCTTAGTTTCCTTGATGCGAATAGATTCTCTTTCAGTGTCTAAGATCAGGACTTTGTGGTGGATATGGATATGCTGGCGGATGTGATTGGGGTTGAGAAAGGAAGATATCAACCCATCAATGTTTCTATTGCTCGTGCTACATTGGAATTGTTAATGATAGAAGAATAGACGAAAAGATTTCCTACTTGAGGATGAGTGCGTTTAACATTCTGCTTCACAAGACAGTGATCAATTGCCTCAGACCGAAATCAACTTCCAAGACTGATGTTTCAAGTTTAGAGGCAAAGTTGATGTATGCCATCATCACTGGGAAAAAGTTTTCTCTTTCTCACACTGTTATGTTCCACATGTATAGAGCAATGGTGAAGGACAGAGGTCAACTTCCTTATCCAGGTCTTGTGACGAAGTTATTCAGACATCTGAATATTCAGCCTCCACAAATTCTTTGTGCTCGATCGTGTGATCATATGGTGGTAGGACTGAAAATGGTGACTAAAATGCGTCTGAAGGAACTAAGCAAGGCGTTGGAGAAATTCAAGGAGAAGACTCCCGTCAAATCTCATCAAATCTCTTCTGCAGCAAAAAGAAAAGGGAAGGAGCACATGGTTGCTCCATCCAAGAAAAGAAGAGCTCTCATCGTTGAGGATGAAGATGATGAGGAAAACATCACAATTTCTGCAATTGCATTGAAGAATTTGAGTCGTTCTGTTCTAGAGAAAGACTTAGAACAGAAGACTAGAGACAGAGAAGAGAAAGAAGCAGAGGAGAAAGAAGAAGAAGAAAGAGATGCTGAGAAGGAAAGAGTTGAAAAAGAAGAAGAAGAGAAAAGAGATCAAGAGGAAGGAGAACATGAGGAACACTCTTCTCCACATGAAGGCATGGAAACAAGGGGAGACCAAGAGAAAAGAGGAATGTCCTCATATCCTGCTACCAGTGAGGGAGTCAGTCGCTCTCCAACAGATCCAGAGGATATTTATGCCTCTCAATTTCCTGAGGAAGGACATGATGTTTCTTCGCCAAATCTGCGTGATTATGCTGATCTGCCATCGTTTGCTTTTACTCCATCAGATCGTGCCGAAGCCAGTACACAAACCGATAATACAGCAGATTTTCGCAGAATTCTAGATGTTCTCTTGGAAATGCGAGGTCACATATATGCTTTGGGATGTGAAGTTCAGAATTTGCAGAATGCAGGTCAAGCTTCTTCGGGTTCCTTGAATGATAAAATCCAAGCCCTTTCTCTTCAGATTCAGGCTAATGCTAAGGGTGAGGATGTTGCACAACTGAAGGAAGATTTGAAAAGGCTGAAAGGCATCGTTCAGTCAATGGGAGATTTCCAGCTTGTCCGTGTTCCCAAGCATTCTTGACTCTACTCCATTTTCATCTCAACCTTTTTTATGTTGACAAAAATGGGGAGAGATGTGAGATTTGAAAACTTTGAACCTTTACAACTTTTGAACTTTTGGATTGTTTTGATTGTTTTGATGTTTGACTTTACTTTTGTGTCTGGATAAGGACTAAATTTGGATTTGGACTTGACTGCTTATATTAACTACTATTGATATCTTATGGATGGCTTTATCACATGCTAGGCTAACCTATTTTCTGTGGTTGCAGATTCTAGCGTTATCATTCATTAAGCTATTTATCTTTATAAGATATTCATATTTGTTTGAATAATGTTTTGCAGGTCAAAGTTATCGAAATCTGCAGGAAAGTTTTGTCATCATCAAAAAGGGGGAGATTGTTGGAGAAATCTTCGTGAAGTGTTTTGAAGCTGACAAAACGTTTCCATCAGTCTAGTTTTAAGATTTTTAGACTCTGCTATTTAAAGTCTGAAGACCTCCGGACAACCAGACTCAAGACTCAAAGTTTATTCTCATTGACAATTTCTAATCCGTTGAAGAAAGGCTATCCAGAACTGGATGTTTCATTAAGGATGTGACTTTATCAACTGGAGAAGATTTCTTGGCTGGATATGACATAATGGAATCCTTTATTTGATCATGATTGATTCGAAGATTAAGGATCCGATGATTGGCAAAGTATACTTGGAAGGTTCTACTTATGGAAACCGAGATCCTAATTGTATGGGCGAACATGATTGATGGGCTATTGACATGTTCCTTTAATAGCTCGAATGATCTTCCTAATTGATTCCGGCCAACGGGTAGATTGGAGGAATTCCTTTGGTAAGTGCCAACGGGTATGATGGCATAAATGAGTATATAAGGAAGACATTCTAGTTGTTCGAGGGTGTGCACGGTAGAAGAATTCCAAAGTCTGAAGCTCCTTGTTTTTTAGTCAATTCATTTGAGCGAAATCTTGTACGCAAAAGAGAGTCTATATTCGTGAGAAACCTTGAGGAAGTGTCGTAGAATATCTATACTTTGTGGAATCAAGGGAAACCTTGCTTTGTAACATCTCTTTTGTTCATAGTAAAATCCAGCCGGTGGGCTGTCAGTGTGGAAGAGTGGACGTAGGCTTGGAATAAGCCGAACCACTATAAACCTTGTGTTCAATTTTCTCTTCCCTACTCTTTGCTTTACTTTGATCGTAATTCATTTTGTTAATCAAAAGAGAACTTCCTTTCTATCGTCTGCCTAATATCGATTTCGTATCTCGAGAAATTATTTTTACACCTATTCACCCCCCTCTAGGTGTTTGTACTAGCTATCTCAACGTCAACGAAGGACCTGACCCGTTGACCCGACTGGGTCAATGGTGGATCGGACCAACCATTTGGTCAAACCGGGCGGTCGAGCCGGGACTGGTCAGACCGGTTTCGACCAGTCAAGATCGCTTGCGTGTGGAGAATTGAATCGGCGCGTGGCTAGTGGCGTTGGATTCGTATGGCCATCCTCTATATTGTGGTGTATTTATTTTACATATTTGATGATTTTATGGATGTGAAAATACATACAAAACCCTAAATGCGTGTATTTTTAGTGTATTTTTGCGTATTTTTCTTGTATTTTCTGTGATTTTGGAAATACAAGTGTTGGGTTACAAGTATGCTATCACATAAACTTTATAAATGTATGAATCATTAATAAAAATTAAACTTTATTGTGAACTGAAGCTGGTTTAATGAGATATAATCATTATAGGATAGTAATTTAGCTATGTATTGAGGTGATGAGAAACAGTAAAGGTTATGAAACTTTTGTTGCTCAAGTATATTCCTTTACACGTTGGTAACCTTTGAATGATAGACGTCTTAAGAACTCGTGACCAAATTGATTGTACTAATTAACACATTTGCTGAATGTGGGTGATGCATGTCAGTTAAGTTATTGCATATTGTACCTAAACTCATCTAGTCACTTATTGTCCATCAAGTTGAATATTTTTTTTATGGTTAAGAAGTATGAAAATATTTACGCAGAGCAATAGTATCTACTATTATAGTTTAGATATTTGGTTCTATAATTTGACTAAATTTATAGGCCACTAATTGATGCAATGATAAGTTGTTACTTAAAGTTGGCTAATAAATCAGTTGTTGGCCTTGGAGTCATGTTTTATCTTATGAAACTCAAGCAATAGTTGATCAGCTGTTAGGCTTGTCAATCAGGAGTACCATGTATTGCTATTAATGTTAACTTGTGAGAGATCTTCTAGATCGGCATTCTTTTTATGTTATTCTAGTAATCTGTAATCGAAGTGCACAAAAGATGCTTTCTTCTATGTTATGAGAAGTTTCTTGTATTGCTATGATCGGTGATCTTATATATATATATTATTTTTATTAATGAATAAAGTAGTGTAATTATCATGATATGTGATTTTAATGATATATTGCCCCTATCACTAAAGTTAAAATAACATGTATATGGTGTATGTGAGTAGTAAGGTTTATATTCCTGGTATGAGAGAGTTTCAAGGATTCAATTAAGTAGTGACCGCCAAAGTGGCACGCTTGATTGGATTTGAGAAATTTCAGTCTCGTATATTAATTGGGATGTCTCCTGATCTAATGCGTAGTCATATTTCCAAAGGAGGTGATTGTGTATTAGTTCATGGAGGGATACATGATGGTGTGGTGGATGAGTGACTTATCCTAGTGGTTTATATGTCCAAAGGTGATGAATTCATGAAGATTAGAATATATTCTCATAACCGTTATCATATGGCGAGTGTACAACTGCATGTCATCTATTATGTCTAAAGGTGATTATATGATTATGCGTGTAACTCTCTGGATGTGTACTTGTACGTCAAGTTACACAGTGCTCACATGATACTAATTATATACAGTGCTTTTTTTTCAGTCACCTTTTTTGTAATTAATAACTCTACTGTTATTGAGATTTTTATTACTTCGAATTTTAAGTTGTGGACATATGATTTGTTACCTGGGAAAATAGCAATAGAATTTGCTTACTATCCATAAATCATTCCATTTAGGAACACTTGAAAAGTGGTTTGCCAACTAATTGTACTGCTAAAATATGATGGAAGCCTTAGTGGCTTGAAATTATGTCTTGTCTAATACCGAAATTATGACAAGTTTGCAAAGATTGTGTGTAAGTCCTAATGATATATACGCCCTCATATAAGGTTGAAAATGTTGTTTCCAAAAATTTTTTGTTTAAGAAATAATCTCACACATGTCTAAAGAAAGAGTATAAAAATTTACAATGTTGATATTCTGTCTATTTTTAACGATTATTTAAAGACTTCTATAGATTATTGTGGAAGTAAAATGACCAAGGTAAAGAATAAAATAATTAGAATTAGTCTTAAAGGTTATTAAGCTTAATATTGGCAGTGAGTATTTTGACAAGTATAACAATGCGGAATAACTTAAAGGGTCATTTGTCAAATATTTGGTAAATTCTAAGGTGGTAACTTAATTACTATGCTTGAAAATCCTGACAAAAGGATCTGGCCGAAAGGCATAATTGTACTGTAATAAACATGGTGATGAGTATGATTAATAAGACTAATTTATCCGATCTTCTGTGGGCCGATATTTTGAAAGCAACATTTTCACATACAAAATGTGTTTCTTACTAAAGTTGTTTCATAAACTTCTTTTAAGTTATGGACTGGACGTTCATTACTTGAATCATATTAAATTTAGAGGTGGTTATCTAATTCAATATTAAGTGCGTTGCAATTCAGATCCACTCATAATTATTTTGTATCTTACCTAAATTGTTTAAAGGGGTATTGATTTTATGACCATAATAAATGTATACAAATTGTGGAATCACATACAATAAAGTTTCTAGAGTTCGACGTAGTTGTAGAGGATAGTTGCTATTGGACTATTAAGGATAATAGTACGATGGATATCACCGTGTCTTTGTCTTTACCTATACAGACAATTGTGGAATCTCCTGTACCATAGACTAAACTTGTTAATGTTCAAAAGTATTATTCTTAAT
Organism: Eucalyptus virginea; assembly: GCA_014182375.1. NCBI lineage: Eukaryota > Viridiplantae > Streptophyta > Magnoliopsida > Myrtales > Myrtaceae > Eucalyptus > Eucalyptus virginea. The sequence goes on from CM024521.1 coordinate 63,584,889, forward strand.
ATAATTTATGATGAAATTTCTCAAACCTCTCAAGTGCAGAATGAAATGGTTGTAATTTACTCAGGAGATTTGTTAGGGAAAGATGATTAGTTATACCATCGAACTACATAGTCTTTTGTGAAAGCATAATTACAATATCCACTCCATGGTTGATTTAGCGACACACACACATACATATGTGTGTGTGTGTGTGTGTGTGTCGTTTCTTGTTCTCAATCAAGTATGTGATAAGATGCCATAAAAGATGATAAAGTTTTCACTCTAAAAGATGGGTAGATAGTTTATAGTGAAGAAATAATTATTTCTTTCTTGTATCTTTTAAAGATTCTTTTAGAGTTAACTTAACATTAATAGCTTATATATATATATATATATATATATATATATATATATATATATATATATATTTGGAGTTACGTTAAATATATACAAAATCTATATAGTGCAATTGGAGGATTTTGCAACAGATTCAAGTAAACTTGTGTGTAAACTAAGAAGTTTTATTAATAGTTTTAAGCAAGTTTCTAGACATTTTTATTAAAGTTTCGTAGTGTTGTTATTTTGTTCAATTGAAAACAAAGTATTTTAATATATACTGCAAGGTTAGTGGGAGGAAATTTATTTTTCTCATACTCTATGTACGTGATATTTTGCTTACTAGTAGTGACCTTGAGGCATGGCATCTTTTATCCTTTACACTGAGGTCCGTAAAGATTGTTCTCACCATATTTTATTAGATTTATCTTGGAGGACATTTGGTGATCGTATTTTTGAAATATTTAATATACATCATTGCAAGCCAGGAATTGCTCTTTTCGTTGAGGGTGATGGACCGAATCCTTTACATTGTCCTTATTTATATATTGCGAAAATCTAATTAAAGGGTTGTGTTAGTACACTTAAAAGTATAATGTATGCTCAAATTTGCTATAAACTAAATATCGTCTTTGTGATGAGACTTCTAGGCAGATATCAGTCAAATCCAAGACATGATTATTGGGTTGCTGCTAAGAAGATTTTAAGGTACTTAAAAAGGAAAATAGATTATATGTTAATTTATAAACATGTTTAATTCTTACAGTTAGTAGGGTATTTAGATGTTAACTATGCTGGCTGTTATGATGACATGAGATTAATAAAATAATACATATTTATGTTAGCAGGAAGTGCAGTAAATAAAGTTCTATGTCATCTTCTACTATGTATGCAGTGTTAATAACATTCTTTTAGGCTGTTACTTGGACTATTAAGCTCCGAAATCTCATGAAGGAGTTGACCGTTTTTAACTTTATGGATAGACCCATATGGTTGTATTGAGACAATAAATTGGTTTCTCCTCTTCTATAGTGAGCAGTGTCGTGAGTTTGTTCTTCTTTGGGCAATCTCGCGACCATGGGGACCATCGAGAAAGAAGTAAGGCAATGGTGGCAGCTTCTTCTCCCTTTCTTTGTGAGAGTCACCTTTGGGTCAATTCCATCTTTGGTGGGTCATTTGAAAGGAACTTCTACCCGTGATCTTTCCCATTGATCTTTTCGACCATGGGTAAATTTGCCTTACTTGTCTTCATTATGGTGGTGATCCATTCTCCACTCATTTCCGTTGGACTTGGAAGATTCAGGTTTTTAGAATCTAGCAAGAGACTTGGCTAAGACGAGTGCTTTCAAGATACATCGAACATCTTGTTGTTTTATATCAAGTTGGTCTTAAGGCTTCAAACCATCAATGAACGCTCCAAGAGCTCTATCCTCTCCTAAGTTGAGAATTTGGAGCTTGAGTTCAGTGGACTCCTTCACATTTTCCCAAACCATGCTTTTTTTGTTCAAGGCAATGAAGTTTGCTATGGAGCTTTGTTGGGCAAACTCAGGAAATAAGCAATCTCAAAATTCTTTGACAAAATCATTCCACGTGTTGATGGGATTGGTACTATCCTTGGTCTCATCATCATTTATTTTGCCATCAAAGCATGACATTATCAATTAGGAACATAGAGATGTTTTTTACCTTGGCCATTTCATCTTGAATGCCAACGGTGTCAAAGTATTGTTCCATGTTTCAAATGAAGCTATCCACCTCTTTAGTGGATTGGTTGCCTTTAAACTACTTGAGCTTCGACATATCCACCTTGTGTGCCACTTGAATAGGTATGGCAACATTTGCTATACTAGTCTTGCATAACACTAGTTCAGTCTTGAGCTTTTAGACCTTAAACTTCGAAGCTTCGACCTTGGCTTTGTGGGAGTTGTCCTTTTTAAGCTCTAGGACTTTCATCTTGAAAGTCTTGATTGTGGCTCAAGGGATTTGTCTTTAAAATGTAAGGGGGCCGTGGATTGATTCACGATAGTTGTGAATTTGGGGCGAAGCATTTTTCAACCTTGTTGATATGCCCTTTTGCCTCATCGAGTCCGTCCATGAACTTCACCATGGCAACCTTCACTCTAGCGAACCTCTCTTTGAGAGCGGACATGACATTTGTTGAGAAGGCCATCTTCTCGGCTCTACCGCGGGTGTCTTTCTCTTGAACAATCTTCTCTGGGGAAGCTTTACAACAATAGCAACAATGGCAGTCCCTTGGTTCGACATTCTCTTGATCACTTGATATGCTCCTTGATTACTTTGAAAAAGCTTTCTTCTACTTGTGATCTTATACAACTTGTCACAGGCTGACACTTGAGATCGAGACCATGCGGCAACATAGGCTTCCTCTAGTTCGTTGGGTCACCTAAGCCAAACCTTATTCCCAAAGATTGACCACTCACTTACTCACTTTTATTGCTCAAATGTTTGATAGTACAAATAAGGGGAGAATGCCCCTATCTATACATGAAGTATTGCAATTATTACTGTCCCAACTACTATTTATCTTATTAAATACAAGACTACTATATACCCCACTAGGGGATGAGGAAGTGATCTCAAGTAACATATCAGTTTTGGAGTGCTTATCAGGCAAAGCTCAAAGCGCATTGGCCATTTGAAATCTCATCGAGGAGTGTAATAGTTAGTTGACCCAGTTGAAAGGAGCTATAGTAATCCATTGTCCATGAGAAATAAATCGAGATGTGAACTGGATTGTGAAAGCCCATAAAAAAGGGACCGTTCCTCTTAGTTGCTTTCTATGCCTACCCAACAATCCCTTTGGGATATGTTTAGGGACTTATAGTGTATGTTCTACGAACTTTGTTGCTTGAATGAATAAAAGTTTTTTTGACCAAAAAAATAACCTGCTCGATTTATGCTTCAATTAATTAAAGTCTGCTAGAGTATGTTGATATTAAACCGCGCATTCATCTATTAAATTAGATTTTTAAAATAGTTAGCAGTGATCCCATTAAGTTTCACAAAATTCATGATTTTTCCTTAGCATTTTATGCTAAACATTGTCGGTTTTATATTCTATAAGCGAGATGATTGTCTAAAATTTCTTAAATCTATTGTTTGGAGGCCAATATAGTTATAAAATAATTCAATTGAGCATATTTAATCCAAAAAATTTTGACAATTTGCCAATATAATAATTTCAACTAGTTTTAGTTTAATAATGTTGACATAGACACCGGCTATTGTATGTAGCACGGTTAAACCTGAAGATCCACTTTTTTTTGCATTTTTAAAATTTTTTTTTTCTTTTTAAGGGCCAACAAGGCCATTGACCACTGGTCAAGGCCTAGGGACCCACATTAGCCACTAAGTGAGGATTGTGACCCTTGCCCAATGCCTACAAGGGTCACGGAGAGTGCTTTGTGGCCCTTTGTGTATGGCCGATGAGGGTCACCAATGGCCTTGCAACTTCTGTCGATCATATCAAGAAGGAACGGTTAAAAAATAAAAAGAAAAAAATTTAAAAAATTCAGAAAAGTTTTTAAAAATTATAAAAATTGTCAACATCAATGCCATTCGCGCATATAAGACAATCAAAGTTCACGCCATTAATTTCTAATCAAAATTAGTCGGAAGACTAGATTGGTAAAATGTCAAGATATTTAAGATTTATTGGCAAAATAACCATTCAATGGACACTTAAGTGTCAAAACTTATGAAAGTGGCACTTAAGTGCCACTTTAAAAAAAATTTATTTATGAAAAATGGGACATTTGAGTGCCACATCCGACAAACCTTGCCGAAATTCTACGTGGCCTTTTTTATTAATTTTTTTTTGCTTATGTGGCTCACCAAAAGGTTGACTCAGCAAATCACACACAAAACAACGTCATTTTGGTATAATTCGAATTTTAATATAATAATTAATTAATTAAAATTTTAAAAATTAATTATTTAAAAAAAAGGTGGGGGGAGGAGGAGGAGGAGGGAGGCAGTTGGTGGTTGAGGGCTCAACCCTCGCCGCCGCCACCTCCCTCCGTCGCCGGAAGGTGGGGAGTGTCGGCCGGTGGCCGCCGAGCCTTGGCCGGGGGCCGGTGGCCCCAGTGACCAGCGGTGAGGGCCTGTGTGCCCTAACCTAGATCCTGGGGTGAGGGTTGTTGGCCCTTGCCGGACCAACCCAAGGGCCCCGGCGGCCCCCAGCCGAGTGGCAGCCCTTAGGTCGGCATGGCGAGGGCACGCGGGCCCTCACCGCCGGTCGGTGGGGCCATCGGCCCCCGCCAAGGCTCGGTGGCCCCAGCCGACACTCCCCACCTTCCCGGCAATGGCCCTTGCCGCCAGCTGCCTCCCTCCTCCTCCCCCTTTCCTTTAAAAAAATTAATTAATTAAAAATTTAATTTAATTTAATTATTATATTAAAATTCGAATTATACCAAAACAACGTTGTTTTGACACTGTTTAGCCATATTAGCATAGAAAATGATGTCATTTTGCGTGCAGCTCGCCAAAAAATTGCCACGTTAGCATTTTGGTTGGATTTTCTCGCCGGTGGCACTTAAGTGATCAATTTTGCTTCGATTTTGGCTGTTAAGTGTCATTTTCGTAATTTTTGGCACTTAAATATCCCTTTGTGCCAACTTTGGCACTCCAGGGGTTCATGTGTCAAGATTTATTTGGTCATTTTGAAAGGTTTACGGCTAAATTTGTTGTTGTACGATGACTTGGGACTTTTTAAACAATTATCCTTGATAAAATTAGTAGTCACTGATGGAGATAACATATTTTAATTTTTTTTTTAAAAACCTCACAAATAAAAAAAAGTTACATCCCTACAATATATTGAAAGTTTCTCTTTAAAATGAAAATTAAACCACAACTAATATTACTGACTTCTAATAGTTTCAAAATTACATTGACGTCAAAAAGTTACTAAGGACACGACAAAGTTACCAACTTAAGATGGGAGAAACTTACTTTGTGATAAAGAAAATTGATCAAACTCTTTATATGCCCTAAAGAAACTATCAAAATATCTGCAGATGGGTAACTTTGTTGCAAGGAAGAAACATTTGTAGAACTATGAGGAAATCACGGCTTTACAGCAAATTGTGGCCCTGTATTCGAATTCGTATTTGCGGCTGGGGATCTACTGTAGAGTAGAATTGGCCTAGTCTTGAATACATCTCTGCTTATGCATGCGTAATGCCAAGCCCAGTGAGCTCATGCTGTTGCTGGCTAGCCAGTAGAATTGGCCTCTTCCTTGTGCTTCCATCTCCTCTCCTTCATAAAGTGTTTCTCCAATTCTAAAGAAAACAACACAAGTTCTTTGATATAATAGATAAAGAGATTGGGTATTTCTTTTCAGACTAGTGAAATGAAAAAAATGAGATATAGACCGAGAAAGTGAGCTTCAAAATAGGGGGGACGAAAAATATATAAGTTGCTATAAAAGCAATGATAAAGAAGATACTAGTGTTTATTTTCTAAAAAAAATAAGTTTATTTTCATTAGAAACCATAAAAAGAAAAATAACCAAGTCAAAGGGAGCTGTGCAACTATGGAAACCATTGACGCAATAAGTGGATTTAGTCATCTATGAGATAGAAGTATCTCTACCCTAATCTATCTATTTTTGTTTTTATTTTTGAGAATAGAATCGCAATAGTTCGACTATAATAAGGAGAGTCATTAAAACTCTCTTCTTGATTTAGATATTGAGAGAATTTTCATCTAAACTTCTCAACGATGGTAACATAGTTATTAATCATCGTCCGAATGGGTATTACATATAGGGGGTGGCCGCCATACATATCTTACATCTACTTTGTAAGCATGTCGAAAGGGCCTTACCTGCAATTTAACGATGGCGGATGCACCTACCCAGCATGCTATGTTGCACGTACGCCTAACTTAATTTTGTGGTTCCCTTTCTTCATGATATGAGCAAATTTCAAATGGTTTGAGATTCAAGCATCGTCGGTGAGGCATCCCATCAATGGTGTACATTGACATTATTGTGCTTTTGGGATTTTCAAAGACGATAAATAAATCCGGTTGGCTGGAGTTGGTGGGCGTAAATGGGGATAATGCAAAGGAAATAATCGAGAATGAGAATCAGCAAGTGACCGGCGTGATACTATCGAAGGGAACCTCTCACTCTCTCGATATTTGCTGTAACCGTGTATTCATTTGGGTCAACGACAAGGGCAATACCACTGAAGTGCCCACGATCGGATGAGGGCAAGAAAATGCTGTACTGAATCCCTCCCCACAAATCCCGAGTGTCCTAAAGTAGCTCATCAAGCTGTTTATATAGACTAAACTGAATAAATAACGATTTCATGTGAATTAAATATGTCGGGTTTAATTTTTTTTCCTTTAACTTTTTCTTTTTCATTCCTCGGTCGCTTTGGAGAAGAGTTAATTCTATTATATCCCAATGTATAAAAAGTCAATTACATAAGAGGTGTTATTAACCCTCTATTTGAAGATTATAACCATCCGCTTTTTGACCATCTCTCAAATAGAGGGTGGGTGAAACAACTTGTGTAAAACTTTCTTTTGCTAATGACATATGTCCTAATATTCATCTAGAGAGTACTTTATATTTTTAGTGGGAATATTTGCACCTTTTAGGCTGTATTTAACACTAATGACAAAATTCAGAAGAGAATAAAATTTATCATATTTTGCATTTTGTGGTACTTAACACAGAATAAAATCGAATATAAATAAGATATAATCCAGATAAAATTCCGTAATAAGGGGATATCATTACGCAAAACCTGCCATAAAGAATGGGAGAGTTGGAATTCTTAAGATCAATCTAAAAGAATGCTTTTAATTACAATTTTTGTCTCAAGAAAGCAAACAAAGTAATTAAAATATATATAAAAAAAATAGCCAGAAAACTCGCGAAAGAAAAAAAAAAAGTCGGTGAGAGATTATCCACTTTACAGAGCACGCGAGTGGATGGTTGCTTCTCTTTCCATCATCCCCCGACTGATTCAGCGATGATGTCACTGTCCGCGCCATCTCTCCTCCGCTCCGCCGGCCATGGCTCTCCGAACTTGCGTGGCCCTCTCCGACCACCGCCCTCTCACGTCCAATTCCTCATTCTCGATCGCCGCGCCTCGCGTTCCGACTCAGAGTCACGGCCTTCATGCCCGAGTTTCGGCCTTTCCCCACGAGGGCGACCGGTTCGTGATGCCAGCAGTTCGTCCGAGCAAGAGGGAGGCGAGCCTGGCGATTTTCGCAGTCCTGCTAAATGGGTGTGGCTCGAGCACGTCGATGGCGACGTTGCGACAAGAAGTGGAGCTGGAGAGGTGCACAGACTCCGAGGAGGGCTTCACCCTCCTCTAACATTCTCATGGGCGAAGGTACACTTTTTATGTAACAATGTACTATGTACTGAGGATGCCGGACGTGCAAGAATGCTGTGACGGTCCGAGTATTGTTTGAGTACTATTGGGGTTGATTTTTTTCTTTTTGGGAAAATGAAGGTGGACAAAGCAGGGGCGACGGTGCTGTTTGAGGAGCCAGCCAAGGAGAGCGACAATGTGGGAGTGGTGGTGAGTCCAGTTCGTCTTGCGAGCCTACGGGAATTTGGGAGTCAGTTTGTCGCGGATAAGCTCATACAAGCCGAAAAACGCAAAGTAGGTGCTTCTTCAATTGCTTGCTTGGTTCTGAATGTGAAATGCCTTGACAGTACATTGTCCGAAGCCTCTTATGTTTTGGGGCAAATGATTATTTGGTAGATGATTTGGTTCTTGGTAGAATTGCTGAGAAGAATTGTGTCCGAGTCCGCAGTTTGCATTCATGGATTTCTCAGTATTCTCCCTTTCTTCATTCTCAGATTCACAGCGATCGGATCCATCAGCTGAAGGTCCAAAATCTTCTTCTTGCACAGCAGAAAATCCGGGAGGTATGGGGGCGAAAGCAGCGAGAGCAGAGAGGTCTGGGGGACAATCAATCAAGATCCTAAACCACAGGCACTCAGCAGGTGACATTGGGGAAGGTGAAAGCTTTTACCTCTGCTTAAGCATGTCTGCATAATGGGGTATGTTCCAAATTCAAATTGAACTGAATGTGAGCACCGGATACGTTAATTGACAGAAGAACGTGCATTAAGAACACCTGTTAAAGAGAGACTTACCAACTTCATGAAGCCAAATCAAGGTGGAGACTTTTACGAGATAAATTACAGAAAAAGTGACAATTAGAACGAGGAGATTTCACACGCACTCGGCGCTCTTGCCCTCGGGCGGAGATGAAACGAAGGAGAGTGAAGGGGTTTTGGGTTTTCACTCCTCAGAGGAGAAGGAAACAGAGCAAAGGCCGAGAAGCTCTCAACAACACAACGAGAATTTTTATTTATTTATTATTTAATTTGTATTCAGAAATGGAAAATCCAAACCTGGACAAGAACTTCGGTACCCTCATTCGCCGTTGGTTGTTGGCTTTAGCGGTGATAGGGGGTTAATAATAAGCAAATAAATTATTCTTTGAAATCTATAGTATCGTCAAGGAAGATTTTTTTGTTTTAATACTTTTTATGCTGCGTTTGGTTCAAAGATTTTGAGGGCTTTCAGGCTACCGAAAGCCCTTGGGGAAATCGCTGACTGTTTGGTTCAACTTTGAAGACGGCTTTCAGCTTTTCAACTTGCTTTTCAAAATGCTGAAAGTCCAAAGCTGGTAGAGGACTAGCTTTGGGCTTTCAAAGATTCTCGCCAAATGCTAAAATTATTTGCCAAACACAATTGCATTTCCTAAAGTAGCTTTAGGCTTTCAGCATTTGCATTGGACTCAAAGCCCCTTGCAAATGCTGAACCAAACGCAGCCATAGTGCGAAAAGAAGATTTGATCTTTTGGCTGGGGAGTTTTTTTTGACAACTTGTTATAACCCAAGTTAATTCACAATATTATATGAGATCTTTAAAATTAAGGCCAACTGTCATTCTGGATAAACTCCCAACCGAAGTATCATAAGAGTAAAGGATGACGGTGATTATATTTATGTCCTCTAGAAAGTGATAATGATGATAATTTGGTTTTCGGTCAAATTGCTGAGAAGATTTGTGTAGATATCATGCTTGAAGCTGTCTCATTAAGAGGAAACATAGAAGGGAAGTATCTTTTTGCAGTAAATTTTTTAAGTTTCCTCAATGAATATTTGTCGTATACATGGTGACGGTATGTATTTCTTACTCAGAAAGGCTGGGAATATTAGGTTCATATCTAAATTTGTGAGTAAATAATTTGAACTCAATAGTCTATACAATGCATAAGAGATGATCAACATAATAAACGAGAGAGAGAGAGAGTGAGAGAGATTTTTGAGTTGTAGAGATGATGGCAAGCGAGGGCACTTCAAGATTCCTTTTAGCATCCTGTCTTATCTCACTACTTAACTTGTGTTTCTGGTGGCAAAGTTCACCTCTTAAATGACTACAGCAACGTGTTCCAAGAAGCAAATGGTATCACTCTCTATGTTCTTAGGCGAAGTAAAACAGAAGCTGCTTTTTGTAAATAGCCTTTGCAGATTGTTGACACCTAAATTTTAGAGATCTGATCATTCATTTATTGTACAGAAAATTATGGATTAATGTTTAACCCTTAAACAAAAATATTAGAATTAAATTGCATAACATATGATTTTAGGAGCATTTACTTTTTATTACTGCATTAGACTAGTGATGAATGTATTTGAATTGATGTTTTAAATTTTAAGTTGACAAGTTGGACTAAGGCCATGGAGAAAGGGAATTGGCCTAAGCCCGTTGTTCTTGATAACCGAAAATTGACTTATGATGAATGGTGATTTGATATTTTCAAAAAAGATTTGTATTATCTTTCCAATATTCTGTAAATATTTCATATATTTATGCAATATATACACTAAGGAAGATATTTTGCACAAAAGGGAAGATTTCGGATGAAATATTGAAAGTAAGAGTGAAAATAAAGAAGACACAAGCGTGCGGACATGGAAAATTTAAGTCGGCAACAATCTTAGTAGAATATGTACTTTCATGGTTATTTCAGGAAGTGAATGTGAGGAAGACGGGACACGGTCAATTCTGAGGATAGTGGGAGGAATTCGGTCAATGAAAAAATAGCAAAAAGGAAGGAAATTGTATCTCTTGCCGTGGATACGGGTTTGGAAAGAGGAAAAGAGATCTTGCTTCTTTCCTTGGAGGGCACCGCGTCGCTTGGTGTATAAAAGGCGGTCCTTTCTTTTGTCTAAAGAGGGGCGCCACAATTCCGAGGGATAGCCCGTTCATTCACGAAAAAAGAAGAGGAAAGCGTGGGAGGCAGAGACAGAGAAGCGACTGCCCCAACTCAGATTTTTTTACAATATTTCTCTCCTTCCATCACCACATTCACGCCTCTGCCCCCTTTTTCTTCGAGCAAATCACAGACTCCACTATATTATTTTTACAATTCCTCATGATTATGGATGGTCGCGTGGACTATCCTATGATCTGACCATCACTACTTGGACACCACCAGTAGAGAGAGACACGTCTCTTGGCGAAGCCACCAGGGAAGTCAGCTGCGACCACGTACTCCAGCGAGCGCCTGAACCGCCCATCAAGACATCGAGCCCCTTGGCGAACCTGTTGTTCCCGTGCCAAGCCAACACCAAGCCATGCCACGACATGTTATTTATATTGTGTGATCCTACATTTTGGGACCCATATTTTCTCTTTAAAGTATCAGTTATTCTACATGTAATAACATTTTTTTTCACATTTCGTACCTTTTCGTGGCAACGTGATGTTAATTCTCATTGCCCCTTTGAGCCGCAATGCCCTAACGTGCTTGAAAAATAGAGCCCAACGACGAGTCGTTGCCTCATTGTGTTGGAAATTTTCTATAATATGGGCTTACATTAATTAATTATTTTTCTATTTTAAATAATTGGAGGTTAATGAATATTCCAATATTTGTTAAACCCTAAAGTGATCTGATTGAATTGGGTATTGACATCTATTGATAACGGGCCTAGTTGAGCAGTAAAGTGTAGGTAATTGTGTTTGACTGAAACCCATAATGGGAAGGGCCTAATTGACACCCTGTTGATTAGGGTTTTGCTAGGTCTCTCTCTAGCTTATAAAAGGTAGGTTATACCGTTGCTTTAATCACATTGAAAGCTGTTATATCGAAATCACATTGAAAGCTGTTATATCGAAATAGGTAACAGAGAGAAAGATCTGACATTCCGATAGATCCCTGATTATCATAGTGATCTATTTTTTTTTTTTTAAGTGAAGCAATGCTCAAAAAGTTACGCTTTAATTCCGTTGTATTTATTGATCCCGATGTTTTACAATCATATATGGATCTGTTTTTCATAATTGATTAGTTATTTATGTGAATAAATTTTAATACATGTGGTATCAGAGTAGATCATATATGATTGTAGAACCCAATTTTGTTTTTTAATGGAAAAATTCGAAATTTTCCTCTTTGAGTCGAATATGGGCATTATTTTTTCATGTACATTTTTTTGCTTGATTGATCCTAAAATCATAGGGCTTTTGTTCTACATGTCAATATATTTTCAACCATATATAATTTGCATAATTTCGTTGAGAATTGAGAGAGAATTTTAGATTTGAAATTCTAGGATTTATACACGAAAAAGTTCTAGAATTTTCAAATTACTTACAATTGATTGTTGTTCGTTGCAAATCGTTATATGGGTATTGTTATATATTTGTTTTAGTATCCTTTGTTGTATTCAATTGAGTTTTTAGGGCTTAAATTTAAGAAACCGAATTTTCGACCATGGGGGTTTAGATCCGAAACTTTGAAGCTTGTATGTGATGGATTTAGTTGGTTTTTCTTCGTTTAATTCAATCTAGTTAATTATATTGATGTCATATGCAAAACCCATGAGGAAATTTCATCAAAAATCATGTTAATTTGTGTTGTTAGAGCTTCAGGTTGAAACTGGGTCATGCGACCTGGATTTCTGCAACTTCAGGGACCTGGATGAAGGTTGAAGAAGACCCTTTCTTTCTTTTTTGTGTTTTAGGTTCTGGGCGTAGCCCATAACCTTTATGTTTTGAATGGGGTTTGGGCACACGCCCATTAGCCAACTTGAATAAGAGGTTCTGGGCTGCCCAGAACCAAAATATAAAGGGCTTAGCCCATATATATATAATTTCGTGGGCTATTTAAACAGCCCATTACATGGGCCATTCTCAATTTAAAGGAGTGAGCCAGTGGGCCGCATGAGGGTTAAGGATTTGCGGTTTTGGCCCACGGTCCGATTAGGGCTGCACGCGAGTCCTGGGCCCGTGGGAATCTGAAAATTTTAAATAATATAATAATAATAAATAAATAAATAAAAATTTGTGGCCAAAATTGTTGTTTGAAAAGGTGCAATATGATCATTGGAAGCACATGTTGTAAAGTGTTTCATATTGTTTGATGAATTTTGGGCATAAATTATTGGAGTTCCCTATTGATAAAAAATTAGTATACACAATTACTCGCCCAAAAGGAGTTATTGTGTATATTAATTTGGAAAATAGTATGAAGTTTCATTCCCATATTTAAAAGATGGGGATGTATAATTGAAAAATATTTATCTATCCAAAGGGGATAAATGTTTTAAAAATTATATGTAATTCCTGAGATAGCTAGTATAAGCACCTAGAGGGGGGGTGAATAGGTGTATAATAATTTCTCGTGATAAGTGAGCAATACGAAATAAACAATAGAAAGGAAGTTCTCCTTTCGTTAACGAAAACGTATTAAGATTAAAGTAAAGCAAAGAGTAGGGAAGAGAAAATTGAACACAAGATTTATAGTGGTTCGGCTTATTCCAAGCCTACGTCCACTTTTCCGCACTGACAGCCCACCAGCTGGATTTCACTATGAACAAAAGAGTTGTTACAACAAAGTTCTCCCTTGATTCCATAGTGTAGATATACTACCACACTTCCTTAAGGTTTCTCACAAATCTAGACTCTCTTTGCGTACAAGATTTCGCTCAAATGAATTGACTAAGAACAAGAGCTTCGAGACTTTGAAATTCTTCTATCGTGCACGCACTCGAACAACTGGAACGTTTTCCTTATATACTCCTTTATGTCATCATACCCGTTGGCACTTACCAAATGAATTCCTCCAATCTACCTGTTGGACGGAATCAATTAGGAAGATCATTCAAGCTATTAAAGGAACATGTCGATAGCCCATCAATCATGTTCGCTCATACAATCAGGATCTCGGTTTTCATAAATAGAACATTCCAAGTATACTTTGCCAATCATCGGTTCCTTAATCTCCGAATCAATCATGATCAAATAAAGGATTTCGTTATGTCATATCCAGCTAAGAGATCTTCTCCAATCGATAAGGTCACATCCTTAATGAAACATCCAGCCCGGATAGCCTTTCTTCAACGGATTAGAAACGTCAATAAGAATAGACTTTGAGTCTTGAGTGCGGCGATCTAGAGGTCTTCAGACTTTAAATAGTAGAGTCTCGCAAATCTTGGACTAGATTGATGGAAACGTTTTGTCGCTTCAAAACATTTCACGAAGATTTCTCCAACAATCTCCCCCTTTTTTATGGTGACAAAACTTTCCTGCAAATTTGGATAATTTTGTCATGCAAAATATTACTCAAACAAATATGGATATCTTATAAAGATAAATGGCTTAATGAATGATAACACTAGAATCTGCAACCACAGAAAATAGGTTAGTCTTGCATGTGAGTAAAACCATCCATAAGATATCAATAGTACTTAATATAAGCAGTCAAATCCAAATCCCAAATTCAGTTCACATCCAGACACAAAAGTAAAGTCAAACAAAACAAACATCAAAATAAATCAAAAGTTAAAGTTCAAAGTTTCAAATCTTGCATCTCTCCCCATTTTTGTCAGCAAAAAAAAGGTTGAGATGAAAATGGAATAGAGTCAAGATTGCTTGGGAACACGAACAAGCTGGAAATCTCATATTGACTAAACGATGCCTTCCAGCTTTTTCAATTCTTTCTTCAGTTGAGCTACATCTTCACCCTTAGCATTTGCTTGAATCTGAAGAGCAAGGACTTGGATCTGATCATTCAAAGAAACTGAAGAAGCTTGTCCTGCATTCTGCAAATTCTGAACTTCGCATCCCAGAGCATATATCTGACCTCGCATTTCCAAGAGAACATCAAAAATTCTGCGAAAATCGGCTGAATTATCGATCTGTGTGCTGGCTTCGGCACGGTCAGATGGAGTAAAGGCAGACGATGGCAGATAAGTAATTACGCAGATTTGGCGAAGAAACATCATGTCCTTCCTCAGGAAATTGAGAGGCATAAATGTCCTATGGATTTGCTGGAGAGCAACTGACTCCCTCACTAGTAGCAGGATATGAGGACATTCCTCTTTTCTCACGATCTCCCCCTGTTTCCATGCCTCCAGGTGGAGAAGAGTGTTCATCATGTTCTCTTTCCTCTTCATCTCTTTTCTCTTCTTCTTCTTTTTCAAATCTTTCCTCCTCTGCATCTCTTTCTTCTTCTTCTCTCTCCTCTGTTTCTTTCTCCTCTGCTTCTTTCTCTTCTCTTTCTCTAGTCCTCTGTTCTGAGTCTTTCTCTTGTCGTTCCTTTGATTTTGGAACAGAATGGCTCAGGTTCTTCAATGCCATTGCAGAAATGGTGATGTCTTCCTCATCATCTTCATCCTCAACGATGAGAGCTCTTCTCTTATTGGATGGAGCAACCATGGGCTCCTTCCCTTTTCTTTTTGCTGCAGAAGAGATTTGATGAGTTTTGACAGGGGTCTTCTCTTTGAATTTCTCCAACGCATTGCTAAGTTCCTTCAGACGCATTTTAGTCACCATTTTCAGTCCTACCACCATATGATCACAAGATTGAGTACAGAGAATTCGTGGAGGCTGAACATTCAAATGTCTGAATAACTTTGTCACAAGACCTAGATAAGGAAGTTGACCTTTATCCTTCACCACTGCTCTATACATATGGAACATAATAGTGTGAGGAAGAGAAAACTTTTTCCCAGTAATGATGGCATACATCAGCTTTGCCTCTGAGTTTGAAACATCAGTCTTTGAAGTAGATTTGGATCTGAGGCAATTTATGACAATCTTGTGAAGCAGAATGTTAAATGCGCTCATTCTTAAGTAGGAAATTTTTTCCTCTGTCCTTCTATCCTTAACAAGTTCCAATGTAGCATGAGCAATTGAGACATTAATCGGTTGATATCTCCCTCTCTCAACTCCAATGACATCAGCCAACATATCTACATCCACCACATAGTCCTGATCTCGGACACTAAAAGAGAATCTATTCGCATCCAATAAACTAAGATTCGAATAGAAATAAGCAGTGAGTTCAGCATAGGCTTCTGTAGAGTCAGAACAGAATTGTTCAAGTTGAAGAAGATTGAATTTTTCTCTCAAATTAACATTCACAGCATCAAGGAAATCAAAATCCACACTTCTAGGGTTTATCACCCCACGCTTCAACAACTTAGAGTATAAAAGCTTTTGTTCCTCTGATCGAAACAAGTCAGCCCTTTTTCCCCGAATTTTTGCCGCAACACCCATTCTCGGTTGAAACTGACTATACAACTTATCATCATCATTCACATATGGCTGACGTTCAGCCCTCCAACACGCGGATCACTTGGGATATTAGCAAGGGTTTCTTCTGTTAACCCGCAGGGGCAATTCCCAAACCCTCCATATTTCGTAAAAAGATGTACTCATTTCCATACCCTTTGTCCTTAAGAAACTCATCGATGTAGTTCAATGGAGTTCCACCTCTTTTTAAAGCACGATAAAGCTTGTAAATAAAATAGGGCTTTTGAATTCTTACAAGATCTGCGCCTTCGATGATTTCTTTATTTTCTTGATGACCAGCATTCTGTGGACTAGATGGAGGAGAATGACGCTGCTGAGAATGTTGTGGGCTTTGTTGCTGACTGGGAGACTCTTCTTCCTCGGTGAGATCGAAGTGCGTAGGCCCCTCACGCATTTGCGGTCCGCTACTTGCAATCCTCAAAGACTTCCTTTGAGACGACATCTTTCACAGTCTTTGAAAGATTCCAAACTTGACTTTCTCAAGAAAGATGACAACTTTTTCAAAGATTAAACAAGAGAAGAAAACAAGAATGGAAGATCGGTGTTTTCTTAGGGTTTTTTAGAGTAAAGCGAAGAAGAAACAACAGTGTATAAACAGTCAAAGAGAGGCATACGAAACGTCATATAAGAAAGTAAAAAGATGCATTTTTAAAAAAATAACTGCCTTTTTCGAGAAATTAGATAATAGTCATTTAAAAAATAACTCATTTTTCGAAAAGGAAACGTTGCAATAATCACGTCAATTAAAGATAGCAATAATCAAACACGGTTGATGATCGTACATTTTCAAGATGAGATTCGAGATATAAAATAAAATAACTTACTAAAGTAAAACTCGATCGTTTGAGTCTGGGTATCTTTAGACTTTCAGTCCTGAGTCTGAATTTCCTCAGACTTTAAGATTTTGAGTCTGGAACGAATAGCTTCAAATTGATTTTTCTCCAAAGGCTTTGTGAATATATCCGACAGTTGGTTCTTTGAGTCAACAAACTGAATCAAAACTTCTCCATTTTGAGCATGATCTCTAATGAAGTGATGTCGAATCTCTATATGCTTTGCTCTTGAGTGAAGAATTGGATTTTTGGTAAGATTGATTGCACTGGTGTTGTCGCAGTTAATCTCCGTGCATGAATCTTCAATTCCAAAGTCTCTTAGCTGTTATTTTATCCATAGAATTTGTGAACAACAACTTCCGAGAGCTACATACTCTGCTTCTACTGTAGAGAGAGCTACTGTACTTTGCTTCCTTGAAAACCAAGACACTGTCCTGCCTCCAAGTAGTTGACAGGTACCCGAGGTGCTCTTTCTATCAACTTTGCATCCGGCTAGGTCTGCGTCTGAGTATCTAAGAAGAGTAAAGTCTCCCTTTTTAAGATACCAAAGGCCGATGCTTGAAGTTGAAGCAATGTATTTGATAATACGCTTTGCAGCACTTAAATGAGATTCTTTAGGGTCTGCTTGAAATCTGGCACAAATGCAAATACTAAACAAAATGTCAGGTCTAGAAGCAGTAAGATAAAGAAGTGAGCCAATGATACTCATGTATAACTTCTGATCGACTTTCTTTCCTCCTTCATCTTTGTTTATCTTGAAGGAACTTGACATTAGTATATCAGCCTTTTTGCAATTGTCCAGTCCAAACTTTTTAACAAGATCATTAACATATTTTTCTTGATGAATAAAAGTTCCTTCCTTCAGTTGTTTCACTTGAAGCCCGAGAAAGAAGGTTAACTCACCCATCGTGCTCATTTCAAATTCATCCTGCATAGTCTTAGAGAATTTCTTACACAGACTTTCATTAGGGGATCCAAAAATAATATCATCGATATATATTTGAACAAGCACAAAACTTTTACTTTCTCTTTTGATAAACAGAGTAGTGTCTACTTTACCTTTTACAAAGCTGTTTCGAATCAAAAACTTACTCAGCCTATTGTACCAAGCTCGAGGTGCTTGCTTTAGACCATATAAAGCCTTTTTGAGTCTAAATACTGAGTCTGGTTTCCTTGGATCTTCAAACCCAGGTGGTTGTTCCACATAGACTTCCTCATGGATAAATCCATTTAGGAAAACACTTTTGACGTCCATTTAGAATAACCTGAAATTCTTATAACAAGCAAAAGCAAGTAATAATCGAATTGCTTCTAACCTTGCTACTAGTGCGTAAGTCTCGTCATAGTCATCCCTTCTTCTTGCGTATATCCCTTGACCACGAGTCTTGCTTTGTTTCTTATGACCTTTCCTTTCTCATCCATCTTGTTCCTGAAAACCCATTTAGCACCAATAATAGATTTACCTTTCGGTTTAGGAGTCAACTCCCAGACATCATTAATGCTGAATTGCCTTAGTTCTTCTTGCATAGCTTCAATCAAGCTTTCATCAGATAAAGCTTCTTCTATACTTTTGGGTTTTATTTCAGAAATAAGAGCCACAACACTAGACTCTTCGCACCTTTTGGATCTTGTGCGAATTCCTTCATTAATGTCGCTAATAATAAGATCTTTGGGATGACTGGACTTATGCTTCCAGTTGCTGGTTAATTTGTCAAGTTGATGATCACTTCCTTCATTTGAATCTTCAACAATCATTTGTTGCTAGTCTTTCAAAGTCTGAGCTGCTTCCTGAGATTTAGACTTTGTAGAGTCGGAGAGTGAGTTCGGGTTCTTCGGGATGAGTCGAATAGATTCATTTTGCATAGAATCTTGGAATTTGACATTCATTGATTCCTCCGCAGATTGAGTATTCTTGTTGTAGACTCTGTACGCTTTGCTTGTGGTTGAATATCCAAGGAAGATGCCTTCATCTGACTTTTCTTCAAACTTGCCAACTCGATCATTTGCATTTTTTAATATAAAGCATTTGCATCTAAACACATGAAAATATGAAAAAATAGGCTCCTTTTCTTTGAATAACTCATAGGGGGTTTTTTTTTTTCCAGAATAGACCTTAGAAAAACTCTATTAATGATATAACATGCTGTAGAAACTGCTTCAGCCCAAAAATGTGAAGAGATGTTACTTTCAATCAAAAGAATTCTAGCCATTTCTTGGAGAGACCTATTCTTTCTTTCCACAACTCTATTTTGCTCTGGAGTATATGGAGAGGAGAACATATGCTGAAAACCAGATTCATCACAAAATTTCGTGAAATCTTGATTTTCAAATTCACCTCCATGGTCTGTTTTTATACTTGAAATAACATACCATTTTTCGTTTTGAACATTTTTAGCAAATTTTTTAAAGTAAGAGAAAGTTTCAGACTTACTTGCTAGGAAATATACCCAAGTAAATCGTGAGTAGTCATCCACAATTACTGGCAATATTTCTTACCTCCAATGCTCCGAGTTCGGTTGGTCCAAAGAGATCCATATGCGTAAGCCGCTGCAGTACACGATTAGTGGAAACTTGATTTATTGGTTTAAAGGAATTTCTTACCTGCTTTCCCAATATGCATGGTGTACATAGATCGACTTTTGGTATGATAGATTGGGTAAACCACGAACAAGCTTCTTTGCTGAAATTTTGACTATCTGCTTCATATTGATGTGCCCAAGCTTTCTGTGCCATAAGTTCACTTCGTCTTGGATTGAGATTAGACATTGCGATTCATCTGGTTTCACATCCAAGAGGTAGATATTTCCATGTCTTTGGCTCACGAATGACTGAGTAGAATCTTTACTGGTTCCTGAACATATTCCCTCTTGAAAGTTGATTTTGAAACCGATATCACACAGCTGACTGATATTGAGTAGATTGTAGTTGAGTCCTTCAACTAAAGAAATATTGCTTATTGTGAGGTGTCCAATCTTCCAAATCCCACAATTCTTCCTTTGCTATTTTCACCAAATGAGACTTTTCCACCATTTACTTGAACAAGCTTTATGAAACAATTTGAATCTCCTATCATGTGTCTTGAGCATCCACTATCCAGATACCATTTTACATTTTTCTTGATAGTGACCTGCATTTAAAAAGAAAACTCAAACTTTCTTTGGTACCCATATTTTTTTGGGTCTATTGGTGTTAGTATGATATGCGGTTTTTGCCCATACTTTCTTAATAGATTTCCAAACCATAGGACATTCTTTTTCAAAATGATCTGCACTATTGCACTTTGAACATTTGAGACCATTGCGACCTACTGATTTTACAAAGATCTTTTTAAAATGATTTTTGTAAGCATCTCTTGTGGGTCTTTACTTAATTCTTTCTTTCACTTTTGGAAAATCAATTAAAGGAATAGTTTCAAAGAAGTCATTCCCAAACCATTTATTGAAATAAGGTTTTTGAACGTAAAGAATTTTTTTCAGTTTCTTAGATCCTATAGAAAATCTTTTAGAAATATTTGAGATATCATTTTTCAAGAATGCATTTTCTTTTGAAAGATTATCTTCACTTTCTCTAAGAGAAGAAACATTCATGTCTAAACATTTCACCTTTTCTTTCAAAACATTTTCCTGTTGTTTTAGAACAGAATTTTCTCTTTTGAGTTCGGAAATCTTTTTAAGAGAAGTCTTAAGACTAAAACACAACTCATTAATGTATTTAGAAACTTTAATAGGGATTTTGAAGTTACTTACCTCAAATTCACTGTCTGAATCTAAGTCTGTCTCGGAGTTTGAATCTGAATCCGATTGTGCCATCAGATATATATTGGCATAATCATCATCACTTTCTTCACACTCTGTATCACACCAGGTTTCTGCTTTAAGAGCCTTTCGATACTTTTCAGCTTTTCCTTTCTTCTTCCTCAGAAGATGACAATTAGGTCTGATGTGTCCCTTTTTCTTACATTCAAAGCAGACTACATCTTTGTTTAATTCATCATCCTCAATGAGACTTAGTCTCATTTGCTTTTGAAAACTTTGTTTCTTTGGATTGAATCTTCTTCCTTTTTCGTTCAGCTTTCTGAATCTTCTTATCATGAGAGCAAGCTCCTCATCATCCATATCATTTTCAGAATCTATAACATCAGAATCATCATTGGATTTTAATGCAATGAATTTCTTACCTTTAGGATCTTCGTCTTCATTGATTCGTTCCACTTCATAAGACTGAAGAGTCCCAACCAACTCATCAACAGATAGTGGCATGATTCTTTGTGTCTCTTTTATTGAGGTCTTTATGTGATTCCAATCCTTGGAGAGTCCACGCAGAAGCTTGTTTACCTTCATGGGATCAGAAATTGGTTGACCTTGATTTTCAAGACCATTTATGATTTCTGTAAAACGACTAAACATGTCAGTTATAGATTCTCCTGATTTCATTTTGAATGCTTCGTATTGACCGAGGAGAATGTTGATTCTGGTCTCTTTCACTCGATCGGTTCCTTCATATGTAATATGTAATCTATCCTAGACTTCTTTCGCTGTAACACAATAAGATATTCTGTTATATTCGGTAGGTGACAAAACACAATATAAAGAATAAACTACTTTTGCATCAAGAGCTTGTCTCTTGATTATCTCTTCCTGAGTCATTTCACTAGACTCAACAGTATCTTTTCCTCTCTCTGAGACAGGTGCAGCTTTAGGAATGATTCATTTTTCTACAACGTCCCATTCCAAAGGATCCTTTGATCTTAGGAACGCATTCATCTTGTTTTTCCATATGTTGTAATCTTTTCCATCAAAGTAAGGTGGTCTGGTATTGCTTTGCCCTTCTACTAGCCCTGGAGCCAACATACTAGCCATGGATCTTTAACTCTGAAGTAAAACACTTCAAACAAAGTGAGTACACATGCTCTGATACCAATTGAGATAGCTAGTATAAGCACATAGAGGGGGGTGAATAGGTGTATAATAATTTCTCGTGATAAGTGAGCAATACGAAATAAACAATAGAAATGAAGTTCTCCTTTCGTTAACGAAAACGTATTAAGATCAAAGTAAAGTAGAGAGTAGGGAAGAGAAAATTGAACACAAGGTTTATAGTGGTTCGGCTTATTCCAAGCCTACGTCCACTCTTCCGCACTGACAGCCCACCGGCTGGATTTCACTATGAATAAAAGAGTTGTTATAACAAAGTTCTCCCTTGATTCCACAGTGTAGATATACTACCACACTTCCTCAAGGTTTCTCACAAATCTAGACTCTCTTTTGCGTACAAGATTTCGCTCAAATGAATTGACTAAGAACAAGGAGCTTCAGACTTTGAAATTCTTCTATCGTGCACGCACTCGAACAACTGGAACGTCTTCCTTATATACTCATTTATGCCATCATACCTGTTGGCACTTACCAAAGGAATTCCTCCAATCTACCCGTTGGACGGAATCAATTAGGAAGACCATTCGAGCTATTAAAGGAACATGTCGATAGCCCATCAATCATGTTCGCCCATACAATCAGGATCTCGGTTTCCATAAGTAGAACCTTCCAAGTATACTTTGCCAATCATCGGTTCCTTAATCTCCGAATCAATCATGATCAAATAAAGGATTTCGTTATGTCATATCCAGCCAAGAGATCTTCTCCAGTCCATAAGGTCACATCCTTAATGAAACATCCAGTTCTGGATAGCCTTTCTTCAACGGATTAGAAACTGTCAATGAGAATAGACTTTGAATCTTGAGTTTGGCAGTCCGGAGGTCTTCAGACTTTAAATAGTAGAGTCTGTAAATCTTCAGACTAGACTGATGTAGA
Source organism: Eucalyptus virginea (assembly GCA_014182375.1). Lineage (NCBI taxonomy): Eukaryota > Viridiplantae > Streptophyta > Magnoliopsida > Myrtales > Myrtaceae > Eucalyptus > Eucalyptus virginea. Next base: position 63,607,464 of record CM024521.1, read on the forward strand.
CGTTTTGTCAGCTTCAAAACACTTCACGAAGGTTTCTCCAAAAATTCCCCTCTACATTGATATTATGGAGATGTATAATTTAAAGGATTTGTCTGCCCAAAATGGATGGATCCTTGATAATTATATGTAATTTTCCTTATTGTTGCTTTATAAATTTCATGTTGGGAAAAATAATAGTGCATTATACACTTTGCCCAAATGAGAGTTTATAATGTACTAATTATTTTTATTGAATTGCTTATTGCCCATAATTGATCTTATTGCATTATGTGTGTTAAATAGTTACATTTGCTGTAAATAACAACAATGTCACGGTTGAAATGTTAACTGGATCAAACTTCAAGAGATGGAAACAAGATATAGAGTTTGCTTTGGGCATCGTTGATATGGACTTGGCTCTACGTAAGAATGAACCTGCCAGGCCCAATGATTAAAGTACTGCAGATCAAAAGGCCTATTATGCTAGATGAGAAAAATCTAATTAACTGAGCATCATTGCTATGAAGAGATCCATTGCTAAGCATCTGATTAGTGGTTTGCCGGAAGATACGAATGCTAGATAGTTCCTTGAAGCAGTGAGAGAAAGATATAGAGTCTCAGATAAGGCTGAAGCTGGGAACTTGCTGAGCGAGTTAACGAACATGAGGTATGATGCTGCTATGAGTGTTAGAAAATTTATACTGAAAATGATCCACATTCAGTCCAAACTTAAGGCCCATGAAATTGTCCTTTCTGAAAATTATATTGTGCATCATGCCTTAAATGTTTTGCCAGCTGAATTTAGCTAAATTAAGACTGCTTATAGTGCTCAAAATGAGACATAAAACGTTAATGCCTTGATTACTAAGTGTGTGACTAAGGAAGAGAAGTTAAAGAAGGAAAAGTATGAGTCTACCCACTTAACTACTAATGCTAAGTTGAGTTTGTCTAGAGGCAAATGGAAGCCTAAAGGTTCAAATGCTCATGATTCAAAGAAAGGGCAAGACTTTAAGAAAAATGGGAACTATGGGAGAAATGGAGATAAGGATTTTAAATGTTTTCACTGTAAGAAGCAGGGTCACAAGAGAGCCAATTGCTACAAATTTCAAGCTTGGCTAAAAACAAGAAAAGAAAGTCACCAAAGTGAGTTGTTGGTTTGCTTTGAATCAAATTTGGTTGATGTTCATTTGGATTCTTGGTGGCTTGTTTCTAGTGCTATTGTTCATGTGACTACTGTCTTACAGGGTCTCACAAATCTAAGGAATTCAAGTCTGAGGGAGTCAAAGCTTAAAGTTGGAAACAATACTGGAGTTGATGTGGAGAGCATAGGGACAATTGTTTTGAATTTAGATTCTGGTTTTTAGCTTATTTTGAACAATGTCTTTTATGTTCCTAATTTTAGGAGAAACTTAGTATCTCTTTTTTCGCTTGACAAAGCTGGATATTGTCTTCATTTTGCGAATAAAAGAGTGGATTTGAGTTATGATTCCAGAATTATTGGGATTTGTGTTTTATCTGATGGATTATATCGATTATCCTTATCTCCCGATAGATCATATTGCTCTTTCAATGTCGAGAATATTGTTGCTAAGAGATCTTTAATTAAAGATAGATCTTCATTGCTATGGCATAAGCGATTAAGGCATATCTCAAATGAAAGGGTAAAGCGACTTATCGAGGCTGATATTCTTTCTCCTCTTGAGTTAGATGATACTGAGACTTGTATTGATTGTGTGAGGGGAAAATTAACTAAAACCAAGAAGAAAGGCGCTACTCGCAGTCAAAATCTATTGGAGATAATTCATACTGATATTAGTGGGTCATACTCAACCACCTTGTGTGGAAATAAGTACTTCATCACGTTCATTGATGATTTTTGCCGTTATTGTTATGTTTATTTAATTAAGGAGAAGACTAATGCTCTTGAAATATTCAAAGTGTTTCGTACTGAAGTTGAGAAACAATTGGGAAAAATTATCAAGATTGTCAGGTCTAATCGCGGTGGTGAGTATTATGGGCGATATATGAGGTTGGACAGCAAAAGGTACCATTTGCAAAATATTTGCAGCATTGTGGTATTGTCACTCAATATACAATGCCTGGGAGTCTTGAATAGAATGGTGTAGCTGAACGGTGAAATTGTACACTCATGGAGATGAAACGAAGTATGATGGCTAGTTCTAATTTGCCTAAATACTTATGGGGTGATGCAATTAAAACAACAACTTACATATTGAATCATGTACCTAGTAAATTGGTGTCGAAAACACCTTTTGAATTGTGGACAGGGAGGAAACCAAGCTTGAATCATTTTCGAGTTTGGGGTTATCCTGCAGAGGTGAAAATTTATGATTCTTGAACAGAATGGTGTAGCTGAATGGCGAAACTGTACACTCACGGAGATGAAACGAAGTATGATGGCCAGTTCTAATTTGCCTGAATACTTATGGGGTGATGCAATTAAAACAACAACTTACATATTGAATCGTGTACCTAGTAAATTGGTGTCGAAAACACCTTTTGACTTGTGGACAGGGAGGAAACCAAGCTTGAATCATTTTTTAGTTTGGGGTTATCCTACAGAAGTGAAAATTTATGATTCTTCTCAGAAGAAGACCGAATCTAAGACTACTAGATGTTATTTTATTGGATATCATGATCATTATAAAGAGTATAGATTCTATTGTCCTACTTGAGGCACTAGAATCGTTGAATTTCAAACTGTCAAATTCCTAGAATTAGATGTTGCTGAAAAGAGTTCTTCTCCATCTTTTGAAAGGGAAGAACCAAACAAAACGGTCTCCATTCCATTGTCCATCTCGCATGATGATTCTATACGAGATCCCAGTAGAGTGGAAATTCAGCAAAAAGCAAATACCAAAAATATGACGGTAGATTCTCCCATTATAAATGAAATTTCCCAGATGAATGATGCAGCTCCAGAAATGCCTGTGTGAAGATCACAACGACAAAGAAGACAAACACCTCTAAATGATTATCATGTCTATCTTGAAGAAGCTAATTTTGACATTGGAAGTATAGTTGATCCGATGAGATCTTTAAAATTAAGGCCAATTGTCATTCTGGATAAACTCCCAATCGAAGTATCATAAGAGCAAAGGATGACGATGATTATATTTATGTCCTCTAGAAAGTGATGACGACGATGATGATGATTTGGTTTTTGGTGATAATTTTGTTTTTGGTCAAACTGCCGAGAAGATTTGTGTAGATATCATGCTTCAAGCTATCTCATTAAGAGGAAACATAGAAGGGAAGTATCTTTTTGCGGTAAATTTTTTAAGTTTCCTCAATGAATATTTGCCATATACATAGTGACGGTATGGATTTCTTACTCAAAAAGGCTGGGAATAGTAGGTTCATATCTATATTTATAAGTAATTTGAACTCAATAGTCTATACAATGCATAAGAGATGATCAACATGATAAACGAGAGAGAGAGAGAGAGACAGAGAGACAGAGAGACAGAGACAGAGAGACAGAGAGAGACAGAGAGATTTTTTAGCTGTAGAGATGATGGCAAGTGAGGGCACTTCAAGATTCCTTTTTGGCATCTTGTCTTATCTCACTAGTTAACTTGTGTCTGGTGGCAAAGCTCACCTCTTAAATGACTCTAGAGACCTGTTCCGGGAAGCAAACGGTGTCATTCTCTATGTTCTCGGCAAAGTAAAATGAAAGTTGCTTTTTGTAAATAGCCTTTGTGGATTGTTAACACCTAAATTTTGACGACCCAATCATTCAATTACTGCATAGAAAATTATGAATTAATTTTTAACCCTTAAACAGAGATATTAGAATTAAATTGTATGACATATGATTTTAGGAGCATTTACTTTTTATTATTGCATTGGACTGGTAACGAATGGATTTGATTGATGTTTTGAGCTTTAAGTTGACAAGTTGGACTAAGGCCATCAGAAGGAATTGGCCTGAGCCCGTCGTTCTTGATAACCGGAAATTGACTTATAATGAATGGTGATTTGATATTTTCAAAAAAGATTTGTATTATCATTCCAATATTTAGAAAATCTTTCATATATTTATGTAATATATACACTGAGCAATATATTTTACAATAGAAAGGAAGATTTCAGATGAAATATTGAAAGTAAGAGTGAAAATAAAAGACACAAGTGTGTGGACATGGAAAATTTAAGTCGGTAACAATCTTTGCAGAATATGTACTTTCATGGTTATTTCAGGAAGTGAATGTGAGGAAGACAGGACACGGCCAATTCTGAGGATAGTGGGAGGAATTCGGTTAATGAAAAAATAGTAAAAAAGAAGGAAATTGTATCTCTTGCCGTGGATATGGGTTTGGAAAGAGAGGAAAAGAGATATTGCTTCTTTCCTTGGAGGGCACCCCGTCGCCTGGTGTATAAAAGCGGTCCTTTCTTTTGTCTAAAGAGGGGCGCCACAATTCTGAGGGAGAGCCCGTTCATTCACGAAAAAAGAGAGGAAAGTGTGAGAGGCAGAGACAGAGAAGTGACTGCCCCAATTCAGATTTTTTTTTACAATATTTCTCTCCTTCCATCGCCACATTCACGCCTCCGCCCCTTTTTCTTCGAGCAAATCACAGACTCCACTTTATTATTTTTACAATTCCTCATGATCATGGATGGTCGCGTGGACTATACCATGATCTGACCATCACTACTTGGACACCACCAGTAGAGAGAGACACGTCTCTTGGCGAAGCCACCGGCGAAGTCAGCTGCGACCATGAACTCCAGCGAGCGCCTGAACCGCCCATCAAGACATCGAGTCCCTTGGCAAACCTGTTGTTCCCAACGTGCCAAGCCGACACCAAGCCGACGTGTTATTTATATGGTGTGATCCTACATTTTGGGACCCATATTTTCTCTTTAAAGTAGTAGTTATTCCATATGTAATTACATTTTTTCACGTTTTGTATCTTTTCGTGACAACCACCCATTGGTAATCGTCTTGATGGGAGACGGTATATCACAAGCCTTGCCGTGATGTTAACGCTCGTTGCCCCTTTGAGCCACAATGCCCTGATGTGCTTGAAAAACAGAGCCCGACGACGAGCTGTTGCCTCCTTGCACTGTTGCCGAATTTTCATCACTTGAGGGTCGCCTATTCTTTCCTCTGGTTTTTCAACATCCGTGGCGTCACAACAAGTGCAACCTTCATCGACGATTTCCATCGACATCTGGCTCATGTGCGACATCAAGCATCATTAAGAAACTGAGTATGATCGTGGTGGATTGAGAAATAAAGCTAAGAAAGAAAGATTTTCAGAACGTCCAGTAGACTCTAAGTGATAATCGTGGAATCAGTCAAGGGGCTTGGTCAAAATAAAAGTGTTCTTGGTGGCCTCCTACAGCTCTTCCCCCGCGTTCGAGATCCTCTAACAACACTAGAGAAACGCTCGCTCTCGCGCTTATCTTTCCCTTTGCAGGTTTATCAAATTGAAGCAATTAATTTTTGTCAGGAATATCGGATTCCCAAAAACTAAATTCGACACTAAATCGAACCCCTAAAACAAGTGTGAAAGACGAGCTCGGGAAAATCACATGTATCACCGATCCTAAGGCACATCACAGAATCGAACGTACCTTGTTAGCCACGAATTAAACACCGACGCTAATATGAGGAAGAAAAACTGATCCCGTTCGATCCAATGACGTCAATTCGCCTTGAAGAGAAGAGAGTGTTGTCTCTTTTGTTACTGTTTTTTCTTTTGGAGGGAGAGAGGGAGGAGGAACGTATGTACTGTCAAAAGGTGCGTTCCTCTCTCTCTTTTCCCCCTTAAATACGTCATTTCCAAAAGACGTGTCCCTTCGATAAAAGACGTTCCCCCAAAAGTTACAACCCTTCAACATATCCCTCCATCCATGGGCCCTAATCTTGTGGGCCAGGCTTTTAGGCCCAACATGGGCGGACGGGCCAACTTAGGCCCATCACATTAATTAATAAATAAAACCATCATCTCCCACTCGCACATGATGGACCGAACAGGATCCTCTTTACCTCTCTTCAACATTTATACCGGTGAATAATCCGTGCAACTAGCATACTTTGAGAGCTCGTTGTCATTCATCTATTAGGAATATATAATAGCTCATAATGGGCATTATACTCTGAGTAGATTTAGTATGCAGTACCCTAGATCGATCGATCACATTTATATATCTCTTGATCTCTTTTAAATAATGATATATATATTATATTCACAATTATGATTATCCCAAAGACAGTCATAATTGGTCGACCAGTGAATACAAAACTATAATGTGATTCTCCAAATTCGATTTTCATCTTTCCTTCAAACCCTCAATTTCAGTTCAGCTTGCTTTTCTAGAAATTTCCCATTAAATTGAATCAACTCATGACCATTGGCAACATTCTAAGATAGCAAACACTAAATAGAAATCTTGAGAATAAGTAAAAGTCATGAGGGCACTAAAATTGAGGAACTCTTTTTCTCAAGAGTCTCACACGGCATAAAAGTTGAGATCAAACTTTTGTCACTCTTATTGGTCGTCTCATGCATACATAGTATAAAATACGTATTACGGTATTAACTCATTTCCCATGGAGCGTATGTCTACACCTTCAATACCGTACAGATGATAGTTTAGACATATCCAATGTCTAACTTGAGTTCACGTATTTACTCATTCACAAAATTCATCAGAACTGACATCTGGCATCTTAGATAAATAAAGTAAAATATGTAGGGTATTTTACTTTCGGACATAGTACATATCATGTCCTCATCTTAACACTTAGTTAAGGCGACATATATATTTTAAGCTTGAACTCTCGATTATCACCTAGATAATAAGCTTAAAAACCGTCTCATCTCGATTTATCACATAGTAAATAGAGGCGATTACCCGTGTGAGTGGGCTAATCTTATATCTGTCCGACATACTTTCTCAATTTAATGTAATGCACTGAGCATTAAGATGCATAAAGGTCAAACAAAGATTTATAGTCATTAATAATGAAAAACACAAGTTCATAAATGTGAACAACTCAGGGAAATTACAATATCCAGTACATCAGACTCTACGCAATCCTAGAGATTTTACATGACCACAAAACACATTTCTAGGTATTGGTTTTGTCATAGGATCTGCTACCATTCTATGTGTAGATATGTATTGTAAGTTCACATCCTTTCGTGCAACCATATCTTTGACAAAGTTATACTTGATATCTATACGTTTGGTCTTTCCATGATATTTTGGAACTTTGGTGTACGCTATAGCTGCTTGGCTATCACAGTTAACTAATAATGATTTTGCAGCTTTCTCAATAACACATAAATGATCCAAAAATCTCTTAAGCCAAACTCCTTGTATCGCTGCTGATAATGCCACGAACTCAGCTTTCATCGTTGACAAGGCTATACACATTTGCTTCTTACTGCTCCATGATATGGCGCCATTATTCAGTAATAAAGCAAATCCAGATGTAGATTTCCTTTAATCTAAATCTCGTCCCCAATCAGCATCTGAATTGCCTTTATGTCCCAGGTCCTTTCCTTGGTAATTCAGCTTGTAATCAGCAGTTCCCTTCAGATACCTCAGTATTTTCTTAACGGCTTTCCAATGTGCTTGACCTGGATTGGATTGGTATCTACTCACCATTCCAACTACAAAACATATGTTAGGTCTTGTACACATCATAGCACACATCAAGCTCCCAATAGCACTAGCATAAAGAACATGTTTCATTTGTTCATTTTCTTGTGGAGTCCTTGGACACAGTCTATAGCTCAATCCTTCACCTTTTGTAATAGGAGACAATCTTGCATACGAAATCGTTCAAGAACCTTATTTATATGTGTTTCTTGCAAAAGAGATAACGACATCTTCAAACGATCTCTTGAAATCTTAAGTTCAAGAATGTATGCAGTCTTACCCATATCTTTCATCTCAAAGTTGGAAGATAACTAACTTTTGATGATATTAACAAACTCCATATTACTTCCAGTAATTAGTATATCATCAACATATAATAATATGATAATAAATTGATTTTTGGATCTTTTGATATATACATAATGATCATCATCAATCATTGTAAAATCATATGCCATTATGGCATTATGAAAATGCATATACCTCTGTCTTGACGACTGCTTACGACCATATATCGATTTCAAAAGTCGAAATACATTTTCTTCTTGGCCTTTTGTAATGAAACCAACAGGTTGTTCCATATATATTTCCTTATCCAATTCTCCATTGAGAAAAGTAGTCTTTACATCCATTTGATATAATTCAAGATCTATACTTGCCACTATTACCAGAATAATGCGAATCGAGGTAAATCTCACAACAGGAGAAAATGTTTCCTCACAATCAATTCTTTCCTGTTGATTATACCCGTTCGCCACAAGGCGAGCTTTATATTTCTCTATCGAGCCATCAGCTTTACGCTTTATTTTGAAAATCCACTTGTTCCCAATAATTTTGCGTCATTTTGAAAGATCAACCAGTTCCCAAACATGGTTTGACTTCATTGACTCCATTTCCTCTCCCATTGCATGCATCCATTTTTCCTTATTATGGCAACTTAGAGCTTCATGTATATTTCTTGGCTCATCCTCATCTTATGGGGCAATCATAAAAGTTTCCCCTTCAATGTCAAAACGTCGACGGTGAATACTTTTGCAACTTGTTCGCCATATGGGAGATTGTACACTTTGCACATCATTCCCCATTACGCTCCCACTAGGATTAGATAATGATAATATCGTCTTATCATGTGGTTGTAATTGAGAATGAGTTGAATTCAATTCATCACTTCTCATATTACTCCCACTTGGACGAACTCAACTAATATCATTATTTTGATCCAAGGTTTCAAATAGGGAGTAATCTTCACTTATTTCGCCCTTCTTAGGAAATTCATTCTCTAAGAATGTGACATCCCATGATTCAAATTCAGTTATATTCCCACTTTCCTACTCACCTATAAACACATACCCTTTCGAGTGTTCGGAGTATCTTATGAAAATACTATTCTTTCCTCTGAGACCCAATTTCCCAAACTTGTGAGAGGGCTCATGAGTATAGGTAGCACAACCCCATAGCTTAAGAAAACTTAAGTCCGGTTTTCTACCTGTCCATAACTCATATGGAGTGGAAGTAACTGATTTGGAAGGCACCCAATTAAGTATATAGGCAGTAGTTAACAACGCATCACTCCAAAAAATGATAGGTAAGTTAGCATGCGCCATCATGGACCTAACCATTTCCAGTAGGGTTCTGTTTCTTCTCTCCGCAACACCATTTTGTTGAGAAGTATATGGAATAGACAACTATCTTTCTATTCCTTTTTCATCACATAATTTTCTAAACTCATCAGATAAATATTCTCAACATCGATCGGATCTCAATGCTTTTATTTTATTGTCTAATTGATTTTCTACTAAGTTCATAAGCCTTTTGAAACAACTTAATGCTTCAGATTTATGAGAAATCAAATAGACATATCCGAATCGAGTATAATCATCTATAAAAGTGATGAAATAAACAGTCTCATGCCTTCCTCTCACATTCATTGGACCACAGACGTCAGAATGGATTAAATGTAGAGAAAATTAAGCTCTTTTACCTTTTACAAATGATTTTCTTGTCGTTCTCCCTACTAGGCAATGCTCACATATGGGCAACTCGATTTTTTCAATGTTGCCCAACAAGCCCTCTTTGGCTAGTCATTCATACGTTGTTGGCCAATATGACCAAGTTTAGCATGCCACACATTCATATCATTATCATATGAATTAGGAGACGTGAGAAGGGAATAACAAATATTTGCATTAACATAGTCAATATCTAATACAATGAAACCATCCAGAAAATAACCACAACCATAGAAATTTGTATCCAAAAATAAATCCACACCTTTATTATGGAAGTTCATATTAAAACCTAGCTTGACCAACACTAAAACAGACACTAAATTTCGACGAATCTCCGGAGCATACAATATATCATGTATGAACAAAATGCGTCCACCACGCATATTCAGTTGGCAGGTGCCAATTCCTTTTACTTTAGCTTTGGAGTTGTTTATCACATAAATCCACTTAGTTCCATTTGGTACTCGTCGGAATTCCACGAAGGATCCTCTATCCTTCACTACATGGTTTGTCACTTCTAAATCTACAGTCCACAAAAGATTAGACTCAGTCAAGAATACAGAACTTGATATATATGCAAAGTTCTTAAAAGCACAAGGGGTGTATACCTTCTTTGACTCGCGACAATCGCAAGCATAGTGACCCTTTTTGTCACAATTGTAACACTTCACCCTTGTCAGCTTCTTCATTCGAGGACGCTTTCCTCTTTCATGTTGGTCAACCTTTGGTTTCTTCCCTGAAGCACTTGGTCCCTTGCCTTTCCACCTCTTGAACCAGTCAGGACGTTTGCACTTGGAGCCCGAAGCTCCATTTGAGCTAGAATCAGCGTTATATATTTTAGTTTCCGGCTTAGTCGCCAAGAGGCAGTCCTCTTCCAGCTCAAGATGGCGCACTGCATCCTCAATGACTTTGATATTCTCATTGTGGGTCAGGTACACCTTCATATGCTCCCAACTTTGAGGCAAGGAACGGATCATTGCTTGCACTTGCTACTCATCAGTCAGGACATGGCCAGCATCCTTTAGCTCATTTATCATATTTGACATCTTTCTTAAGTGTTACTTCATGATTTGACCATGAGGCTTCTTGTAAGAGTCAAACCTAATAGTGAGCTGCCTCAGTTTGGTCACCGAAGTACGACCAAATCTTGCTGCCAACGCTTCCCACATTTCCTTAGCATTCACAAAACGCTTGAACTCTCGCATAACATCATTTTCCATGCTACTCAGCAACGTAATGCAAGTAAGAGAGTTCTTCATTTTCCATGCAGCAAATGCATCCTTATTTTTCTTGTGTTGTGTAGTGTTCCCATCTTTAGGCTCTTCCATGATTAGGTTAAGAGCTTCTAGTGCCTCTTACTCTTCCAGCATATATTGAATTTTCATGCGCCAGATTTTATAGTTGTCACCATTGAGCTTTTCACCTTTATTCAGCTCGGCAACTATGCTCTTTGTGGCTAAAGCCATTGATCTGAACACATCAAATATATATGCACGAATAATTAATGCATATCATTTATGCATCCATTTTGCACAGACCCATCATATTAATGAACAATTTCAAGTAAAGTTTCAGAATCAAAATGTCACAGCAAGATAATTGTCTTATACAAAATAAATTCTATGAAGCTACAAAATAATTGTAGCAAGATCTGGTCATACCTAAAACTATCATTAATATAATTGTCTTATGTAAAATAAATTCTATGAAGTTACAAAAAACTTCTATGAACTACCCACAGCAGTCAACAATAACGGAAAGCAAATAATATTTGACATCCAATAGAATAATAATGCTTTCACATAATACAACTTTACATATCAGTTGCTACATCAACAACAACCAGATATTAAAACGTTTACATAAGGTATCCCTAAAGTATAGTAAAAGAAAGACAGCTCGAAATATCTAAACCCAAGTCAATATATGAACTAGGAAAGCTCCTTTTTTGTTCAATTTAATGATCTTTTCTTTTGTAACAATCAAGTAATAATCATCTATAAAAACCATCACAATACTCATATATGAAGCGGCTTTGTTGACATCTCATATTCGATTCAACACTTCTTGCCCTTCTAGTGGAAGAATGTTCATGAAAAATCGCACCATCTCGATCGTGGCGTGAGACGACCATTCCATATGACCTTTTGAATTTTCTCGTTGACTTCAAGAACATGATCTATTATGTCCCTACTCTTCCATCAATAATTATTCAAATTGGCTATCAACCTTGAAAGCCTTTCCTTTTCTTCATCGGTAATTGCGCGAATAGGTGTGCGCAACTTAAGGGGAGGCATTATTCCTGCAACAAATGCAGAACAAAAGGGATTACATATAATCCACATAAACATAATTAAAAAAGAAACACATTCTTTTCCTCTCATTTTTTTTTTTAGTCAACGGTCGCCGGGTCGAGGTCAACCAGGTCGGGCCGCCGAGTCGGGCCGGGCCGGGCCGGTCGGGTTTGGGTCGGACGGACCGACTCGGCATGTGCGGCACGTGTGTGCAACTGACGTCACGATGACGTTAACTGGTGCGTGCCGTGCACCCACCATCAACACCCCCGCAAATGTGCGCGCGTCGGCCTCGCACGCCCGTGCGACGCACGCGCCTACGTCTTCGAATTGGCGCGTGCAACGTTTCATTCCAGCCGCACGTGGGGGCATGTCCGGCAGCCTACGGCGGCGATCCGCCACTTGTCTTGCTCATTTTGACGAGACCTTCGACTCTACGCCATCAGAAACTAATTTCGACTTACAGAAAATCGAAAAAACGGATGAACAGTGCTCGGGTGTAGGGATTTTTCCGTCCCCAATCGGTGTCGACCAATTTTTCACGAAAATTCAATTAAAAATCATTCACAAACATGAAAAAGGGATCGGGAAAACATGAAAAGGAATCAGGAAACATGAACAATGACTCTGATACCAATGTTGGGAATATCGGGTTCCCAAAAACCGGATTCGATACTAAATCGAACCCCTAAAACAAGTATGGAAGACGAGCCCGGGAAAATCACATGTATCACTAATCCTAAGGCACATCACAGAATCGAACGTACCTTGTTAGCTACAGATTAAACACTAACGCTGATATGAGGAAGAAAAATTGATCCCGTTCGATCTGATGACATCAATTCGCCTTGAAGGGAAGAGAATGTCGTCTCTTTTGTTACTGTTTTTTCTTTTGGAGGGAGAGAGGGAGGAGGAACGTACATACTGTCAAAAGGTGCGTTCCTCCCTCTCTTTTCCCCCTTAAATACGTCCTCTCCAAAGGATGTGTCCCTTTGTTAAAAGATATTCCCCCAAAAGTTACAACCCTTCAACATATCCCTCCATCCATAGGCCATAATCTTGTGGGCCAGGCTTTTAGGCCCAACATGGGCGGACATGCCAACTTAGGCCCATTACATTAATTAATAAATAAAACCATCAATTTTTAAGCGTAGCATAGTCGCAGCATCTCACCAGTTCATGAGCACTGCCGTCGTTCACCGTCAAAGTGAGCTGGCTATGATCTCAGGCCAGAACTTCTTGTTTCCGAAGGTGAATCTATCAAACTTGATTAGCCATTAACAAGTAATCCTAATGTGGGTGGATTTGGTCAAGGAGATGCGGAAATAGTACTTTAAGATTCATTATGTGTCCAAGGCCTATTGTTCTTCTTGGCATATGTTATTTTGGCACAAATATTTTTGGTTCTTAAGAAGAAATAGTTTGAGAAAGTTCAATTGTCCAATATGAATTTCTAGATTCATGGATTTTCAATATGAAATTTGTAAAAAGAATCAAATTTTGTTGTCATCCGTTGAGCCGATTCCATTGAGTTCAAATTTGGCAATTTTACTTGCGAAATTAGATAATTATCTTATATAAATTTTATTTGGATATTTTATTGCCTAATATATGTCTATCTCCAATTAGGATTTATCTCTTGATTCGCAATCGCATATAATCTTTGATTCTATCTATAAGGCTTTAGATGAAATTTATTGATTTCGCGAGAATCTATAAATAGATATTTTGATCTTTAAGGCTTAAGATCAAATGATTAGATTTTGTTCCCATGTTTGAACCGATTGGATCATACCTTTGTGGATTGAATGGTTTAAATGTTTTCATTGCTTTATTGATCCAAAAATATATAAAAGATTGCATCGCATATCATGTAAATTAAAATTGATTTCCTAGATAAAATTGCACGAAATTTCAAATGATTAGATTTTATTCCCATGTTTGGATCGACTGTATCATACCTTTGTGAATTAAATGGTACAAATATTTTGATTGCTTTATTTATCCTAAAAATACAAAAAAGATTGCATTGCATATCATCTAGATTAGAATTGATTTCCTAGATAGAATTGCATGATAAAATAATAATATATTTGAATTAAATTGCATGTTGAGATAAGTTTCTAAGTTAATATAGGATTTAATTAGTCTACTTCCTAACTTAGAGTAGATAATATCTCACTTTAGGTAGATTTTTATTTTTAGCAATTTTAATTACGAATTTTAATAAAAGATACAAAAATACCATGTGCATGTTATATAGAATTAGGTTCATAAAATGCATGTCATTTAGTGATTGTTGCTAGATCCATTTAATTAAAAGAATTTGTCATTAGAATTAAGCCATTGGGTTAAATTGCATTGCACATATATTAGATTTCATTAAATAAGTTGAAAATCCTAAAAAAATTGAGTGTCTTCCTATTAATTAGAAATCATATGCTCTTACCAAAAAAAAAAAATTAGAAATCATATGAATTCCGAGTTAACATTACATATGCTTTCATTGTTACGCAGTAAGTCCTGTAATTTATTTATTACTTTATTGGGTATTAAATTGATAGTTTGTGCACCTATATAGTCACCTCACATGTTAAAAAAATATATTAAAATCAATTTAAGTTGCTTGTAAAACAATTTTTTTGGAATAAAAGGGAAAATATATCAAAATGGTGTTAGTGGAATCTAGCGTAATCAAGTTTCCGAAATCATTAAAGTAAATCTCCCATTACTTAGATTTCTAATCGACCCACCAGCAATAGATTAATGACAAATTTTAATTTAAAAATTATTACATGTTAAGAACTTGAATCTAGGCAGTGAATAGGTATGGGTTTAGAAGAGCTCGAGCTCAATTTAAATTTAGTAATTCATTAGTCAAATTTTAGGTAGTGCACCAAAGGTTAAGTCACGACATGGATTGTTACGACCAAAATTTCGGATGTGAACCACCTAAGGTTTAACTAATGAATTGTTAAGCTTAGACTTAACTCGGGCTCTCCCAAGCCTATATCAATTCGCAACTTAGGTTTAAGTTATTAACATGCAATTGATTCTCAATTAGAAGTCGTCACTAATATATTTTTTATTGGTCGATTAGAAACCCAAGTAAAGTAACAGGAGATTTACTTTACTCTTACGAACCAGAGATTTGGGTACGAGGACTTGGTTACATTAGACTTCTTTGATGCCATTTCGGTACAATTTCTTTTATTTTGAAAAATGTTTGGCAAGCAGCTTGAATTGATTTTAATTTATCTCCATAACATGTAAGGTGATTATGCGGGTACGCAAATCACCAATTTAACACCTAGATAAAGCAGTAAATAAATGGCAAGATTTACCTCATAGTCCTCATAGTAACGAAAGCATCTGCAATGTTAAATTAGAATTAATATCAACAACCTTAAATATGATTTCTAATTAACACACAATTTCTTTTTGTTTTCGCTTTTTTAATAAGAATCATGCAATGCATGCTATTAATTCAAGATGATATGACTTGGCAATATGACCTAAGTTATATGACATGAGTAAAGTAATTTTTAAAGAAATGCAATAATTAAATGTGCAATCTAAATTAACCTAATGACTTAATTCTAATGACGGGCAATTTCTAATTAAATGAATCTAGCAATAATCACTAAATGACATGCATTTTTATAAACCTAATTCTATATAACGTGCACATGATTTTTTTATTGTCTTAATAAGTATGCAATCTATCCTAATATGCAATGACGCAAAAATACCTTAATTCTAATTTTTTTTTCTTTTATGAAATTCGAAATTAAAATTGCCAAATAATTAAACGTGTAATTCAAATTTAAAACTAACATCCTAAATGAATGTATTTTTTTATTTTTTAACAAATTCGAAATAAAATTCATATTCTAAATATGCAAGATAATAAAAGATATTCTAAAACTAATTTAATCTTAATTCAAATATGTTTTGAATTTTTTCTTTTATAAAAGTAAAATTGATTACCACCGGTCATGGTGCTCCGCTGATTAGGCTTCAGGTCTTTGAAAGAGAAGTCGAGAGGTCGAAGCTCCTGCGACTACAAGTTGCAAGGTCTTTTTGTTTTTCCTTTTTTTTTCCACGGCTTGGCAGCTCCTCTGATGGCTTGGTCGTCGGTCCTGCAAGGGCGTCGCGGTCGGAGCTCCGGTGAAGAGTGGCATCCGGATCTGGCGTGGCAGCAGCGCTGGTGTGGCAGAGGCGCGGCTGCGGGTCGGTCGGAGCGGGAGCAACGGCGAACGGACCCACAGACGCCGGCGACAGTTCTGGGCTGTATGCTGCGGTGGACTTCGGAGTCTGATAGCGTCGAGGAAGGAGAAGCTGCAGGAGCGTTGGAGACGGATCTCGGGCGCAGGTGGACCAGCACCGAAACAAGGGAGCCTGGAACAGGGCAGGGGCAGCCGCGGCTTCGCCGGGGTCTCGCGGGTTGCAGGTGCGGCGGAGCGTGACAGTGGCTGGCGGTGCGGTGGTGGTGGTCCGGCTCGGGTCCAGCAGATGTAGCAGCCGCGGCTGGTCGCGGGTCAGGCGAATGCAGCGACGCCGGGTTGAGCTCGCAGGTGGCGACGACAGGGCGCAGCAGGCGAGCGAGGGCGTCGGGGCGTCGGGCTGGTGGAGCTGCTCGGCGTCAGCGCTAGGTCGCGAGCGGAGGCGAGCTCCACTCAGATCTGCCGGCGTCGGAGCAGCGTGCAGGGGGGCCGGCGTTCAAATCTGGACGAGCAGTGGGAGGAGACGCGAGATCGTCGCAGTCGGATCAGCAGGGCGGCAGTGGTGCGCGGTGGGGCTGCATGTCGCGGCGAGACCAGCGAACGGCAGTGGCCAGCGCGGCGGTGCTCATGGCTGCGGAGGTGTGACGGATCAGGCAGCGAGGGAGTCCGGTGAAGGGCTTTCGCGAAGAAGATGAACAGTGGCCTTGTTTTGTTTTTTTCTTTTCTTTTCTTCCTGCTGGCCGGTCACACTCAGGCGTCTCTCCCCTCTGCTGCACTGTTGCTGTCCCCTCCCTTGTACTTTGTTCAACAGAAAGGGAAAAACCTAGCTTTTCCTCCAACGAAGGAAAATTTTCTCTTTTGTGTTTGAATTTCTTCAACCTTCGAATCGAGAGAAAAAACCCCAAAATATGGCCGTACATTCAATGTGTGTGGCCCCCAAAAATACTATGCGTATTAATCTATTTATAGATCACAGATTAAGGTTTCTAATTTTCCAAAATTATATCCAAAAAAATTTCTTTTCCAAACGTAATATTTGATTTTGAATTGAAATCTCACAAAAATAAATCTGTAAAATATCTCAAAAAATACGAGTTTTTGTTAATTTACTCTTTTCGTGGGCTTAGCTCGACTCATCAAATTAAAATTTTTGAAGTATTAATTTGAATACATCCGTCACCTACCCAATGTAAATGCAAATTAAAAATAAATACATTTAAAACTATATGCTATGCAATTAACTATTTTTTCAGGAATAAAATTAACTTCTAATTTTTTAATGTAATAAATGACTAAACGAGTAGTCAAAATTAATGACTAAGAAGCTTTATATCATCCCAATTTCCAAGAATTTCTCATGTCAAGGTGTTCTCCTATCGATGTTAGTAGTTACTGATTAGGCAATGCTTTTTACCACACCTAGTATGGCGCTTTCGCTGTGCTCGTTCTGAATTATCTGCCTGGCTATGCTCAATTAGTTTCATCTTCCCAGGTTTTTTTTTTTTTTTTTTTTTGGGTCAGAATCATCTTCCCAAGTTTGCTTTTGCGCATTTAGTACCTTTTCACGCTTCAAAAGTTGTTTGAAAGGTCAAAACATATGCAGGTGGTGTCATTACTCTAACAAAAAAAAGATTGTTCATCAGAGCACATGAACGTGAAAGAGGAATCTTTTTTGGGTCTGAAATAGACTCCTTCAGTCATAACATCTTATAAGAAAAACAATTTTGAAAAGCAAACAGAAAGGATACAGGAAGTTATGCTGGGGAAACTCCGAACTGCAAAGCTGTTTTCATAGCTGAAATGTTGCCAAATTTGAACCTTAATGAGATTCTTTGCACTTCTATTTCAAGAAAAGCTAGCAGAACTGACTGAAGAAGATTAACAACACTTTAGAGAGGGGGAATTGCTGCATGTAAAACCATTTTCTCGAAACTTAGATGCTGTTCTGTTTTTCCAAAAGTTATTTGAAAGGTCAAAACATATGCAGGTGGTGTCATTACTCTTAAACAAAAAAAAAAAGATTGTTTATCAGAGCATATGAACGTGAAAGAGGAATCTTTTTTGGGTCTGAAATAGACTCCTTCAGTCATAACATCGTATAAGAAAAACAATTTTGAAAAGCAAACAGCAAGGATACAGGAAGTTATGCTGGGGAAACTCTGAACTGCAAAGCTCTTTTCATAGCTGAAATGTTGCCAAATTTGAACCTTAATGAGATTCTTTGCACTTCTATTTCAAGAAAAGCTAGCAGAACTGACTGAAGAAGATTAACAACAACACTTTAGAGAGGGGAAATTGCTGCATGTAAAACCATTTTCTCTAAACTTAGATGCCGTTCTGTATTCCAAAAGAATTTATAGGAAGTTGGGAACATCCTCCAAACTAATATGCTTCATTTCCCTCGATATAAGTTCTATTTATGCTATTGGGAGGGTTTCTTTCGAAAGAAGTTGATGCTTGTCCAAGATATTTAATGATCTTATATCTGTGAACTTTTAACAGATGATTGGTTCCCTTTATGTATGGGCTGCGCACCTTGCCTGCCCCAGCCAGATGTCCATTTGCTTCATGATGTCGCGCTTGGCTCGAAGCCATAGGCCTAAATGCTGGCATCAGCACTCAGGTTGTGGATTTCTCATTCTGGTTGCTTATTGTTCTGTTTCCTATTGCATTTCTACTTCCAAGCGTCTAGCAAATCTTGGTGCAGGGAATTAATCCTATGGGTGGTTTCAGAAGGCATATGCAGGATCACAAACCGTTCAAAGCATCATATTATTGTTCTCCGGCACAAATAAAGTAGCAAGTCGAATGAGGAAAAATATTGCAGCTACAGAGGACAGAACATTCGATTACCTCCCTACATAAAATCAGGACGTACTTTTTTTGTTGTCCAGCCACATCTCATCTCATCGTGAAACTTTATTCCACTACCTTTCACCAATATTGAAGACCGGTTCCCAGAATTTTTACCAGGAAGTGAATAGGTCTCCATGGGAATCGGCTTGGAATCAGTCAGGTAAGGCCAATTCGATTAGGGGATAAATCTGTGATTTCAATGCTCTCCATTCTTTTAACCACAAACTAAAGCTTGAATTCTTAGCCAGAACATCAGCAGACGCCTCTTTTCCATCAAACAGCTTCATTGCATATGCTTCGAACTCATTGAGTCTGTCCTGAAGAAAAGCCAGATTATTTGGGTCGCTTTCACTTTTGATTTTGTCCAACCACTCCTTTGCTTCCTCCACCCTTGCCCAAAAGCAAGTGTCTTGGGTCAAGCTTGCGTACCTGGTCCTCCTATTGCCCAATTTCTCGATAACAACTCTCTCGGTCCACCACTGATTGAAAATTTCATATCTCCTCTCTCTTCCATTACTTATGTAGTGGCCTTTCTTCATATGCATCCCCGACCGATAATACTCCGCGATGTCCAGTGGCTCCACAAGGAGCTTATAGAGCTGCGACTCCTCAATTACCCATTCTAAACTTTTGTGAAAGTTGAGTGGGAGCTCATTCCTATCCATCATGCTTACGACACCATCCCAAAAGGCCTTAAGCATAATTCGGTTCTTGTTTATATGTGATTCTCTCTTTGAGGCCCCCCTTTGCTTGAAAGAATCATAGTATCCTCTTTGCTTGTCGGAGTTATCGCAACAAGCTTTATACCACTCTATCTCTGCCCTGTAAGGAGCAATTTTGGATAGCTTAATGGCTAAATAGGCAGCGTTTAGGTTTGGGTGGCGCTCCTTTTGCCTTGCCATCTTCAAGCAATCTTTTGCCATCAGTTCAATCAATACCTACAAAGTAAAGGTGAAAGAATCTTTAAATTCAAAGAAATTGCACTTGGGAATAAAAAGCATACATTAATACATTTATAGATCGCGGTCCCTTGTCAATCTAAGGTGCCTTCCCTACCTGTTGAGATGTCCCTAAGGAGTTCAAAGCCATTGAAAGACTTGCTTCATAGCTTGATTCAAAGAGATGTCCTTCTATGAACCTTCTCCCTAAAGACTGAAGAGAAAGTCTCTCTACATACCACCCATACTTAAGGTGCTCCTCAATAACACAACTTGGAGAGCTTGTCCTTAGCATCAAATGCATCATCTTCTTGACCAATACAGCGTTGTCCAAACAAATCATGCCCTCCTCCGAACAAAACAAGTAATTCCCTAAGGGCCAAAATGACCTCCATCTCGAGCCTTCCCCTGCTTGCGCCAAGTGCTCCATGTCGGCTACAGCAAAGGAAAATAGCCAGGCCTTGTCTTCTTCAGTTAATTGGAAGTTAGTGAGATTCATAGAGTTTGGTGACATCATAGACGTGTACCAAAATCTTATGAGGGCCTTCCAATGGGGAGTTTGAACAAGTGATTGGTTGAGAGATAACCTCGGCAATATATCATGCGTTGCCACGACATTGCAAAAGCTGCTGGCCCATCTTTCGCGGAGAATGGCTCGCGAAAGTGACTCATTACCAAGGAAAGGAGAGCCGAAACCAATGCACAGGACTGAGGGTGGGAAGATGGATTTGAGGAAGGAGAGAAGCGAAAGAGCTATGAGAAATGCGACTGATCCTCCTATGGAGTGGCCTGTGATCACTATTGACTTGGTTTTATCCAACAAGCTATCAATCTGCATACATATTTAAGAATTCCTAAAATCTGGTTAGAAGCTTTTTGGAAAAATCTCAATTACAACGCTTCACTGAAAAATCAACTCGCACCATATCATGTCCGATTAGAAGAGCTACATGAATAGATCGGATAGGAAATCATTGGTCGTATTGCAATTGCTCAACATACGGAACCGTTTATTAAGCAAGTCAAAACAACACTAACATGTTCAACAAACTGATGATAAGTGTGCAAGTATGTTTTAACACGTGCATAGGATGTATTTATATGTATGGCCCTTTTATTTAGATAATCTCATGAGAAGAGCACCATTCACGACCAGGAAATTTGTCTCATGAATGGTTCGGTTTGATATAACTCCAAACCAATCATCGGATCCACAGTAATTCAAAATTCGGACCTAGAGGTAATCAAGGACCAAATGGGCCATTAGAGCCGTTGTCCATACTTGATCAACATGGATAGGCCCGAAGGACAAAATCGTGGGACTGAGCTTGGCCAGCTCACTTCGGATAGCCCATGCCTTAATAAAGTTTGGGTTAATACCTTGAAAATCTCCAAACTATTTTTTTGACCATGAAAAACCCCAAACTGGTATACCCGTGACAAATTTACCCTAATTGACTATAAAAAAAAAATCATAAATTGGTACATTTATGACAAATTTATCCCAAATTAATTTATTCGACCGCAAAAAACCCCAAACTGGTAAATTTGTGACAAATATACTTTCTGCTAAATTGGATTAATACCACAAAAAATCACAAAAATTATAAACTGCAACAAATAAAGCGTAAAATCCCAAATTTGTATACCAGTCAACTGTTACGTGTCATTTAACTTAATAATTTAACAATAAAATTTAACGAAAACTAACAAAGAGTAAATTTATCATAAATATACCGGTTTGGGGTTTTTGGTGGTCAAAAAAATAGTTTTGGATAAATTTGTCACAAGTGTATCAATTTGAGGTTTTTCGGGGTATTAATCCATAAATTTTAATACTTTAAGGGAAAATTCCAAATAATAATACAAAGTGCTCTTATTTTCTCAAATAAAGATATGAAGTAGACATGATTTCAAATAAGAGTCTAATGTGATTTCTCTTTTTCAAATAAGAGTGTGAAATCGCCGCTAGTAAAGGGCAATTCCGTCAATTTAATTTTTTTTCCTTATTCTATTTTTTTCATTTAAAAACAAAATAAAAAATAAACTTAAAAAATAAGAAGGAAAAATACAAGCAAGCGGGCTCCCGCCCGCCTGTGGCTATTGCCCCTTCAGTGATGCGACGGCAACCACCTGTATTTTTCCTTATCTTTTTTTTTTTTTTAATTTTAATCTAATTTGATTTAAATTTAAATTGTGTTTGGACAAAAATATTCTTGATTAGCTGGAATTTTTTGTTGGCCTGACGAGCTTAGGCCTTTATTCAAAATAACCATAATCATTTTAGGCTCTTTTTTAGACCGATATGGCAACTTTATGCTTTTATATGAAATAATTTTTATTTTAAACTCTTATTTGAGAAAATGATAGTACTTGAGCTTTTATTAGGAATTTTCCATAATGTAATCATGGGAAAAAAGAGCTCTAGAATGAAAAGGAAATAAGGTACATGCCACTAGAGATGTTGCCATCGTGAAAGTTTGAGATAGCTTAAAGATAGAAGTTCAGAAATAAAAATACAAATAAAAATTAACCATTAGCGTTATCAGTCTCACAAAATTTTTATAAGATTAACTTTTTCGAAAACAGTCAACGACGATATGAAAAGATAATTTTGTATTTCTAATGAATTTGGAAAAATATGTAGAACCTTGAAAGGCTAGGAAAAATGATAGGAATTACTAATCTTAGAACGTAGTTTGATGAAAATCATCATTGATTTTCCTGAGTGATGGGATATCTCTCTCTTTTTTTACTTTATTTTTGGTCAGATAAAGTAAAAAGGAAATAAATGAATAAATAAAGTAAAGTTGTTGCTGATGAACTAGCCTGGCTCTGAAGATCATTGCGCGAATGATAATGAAGGAAGCGGTGAAGCACTCCGAAGTGGACCATGACGGGCTCTTCACCTTCGTAGCGGCGTGTCAGCGCCGCGAACAGCCCGTGGCCTGCTGCATCCAGCGGCGCCAGCATGGTGCAGCTCGGATCCCAACCAAGCACCGGCATCTCTTGGACGCCCGAGAATGCCACGTACCCCACGCCCCCGACTTGCTCCACCACGAAGGCACCGCTCCCCATCGCATTCGCCGCGCTGCACAGCCTCCACGCCTCCTTCAGCAGCGGCGTCGAAGCCAGGAAAGTCCCCATCATCTCGCTTGTCTCAAACCTTTCCAAGACAACAAAGGAAAAGGAAAAGAGAAGCAAAAACAGAGCAAAAAGGTTAAGGAAGGAAGAGCAGTTTGAGACCAGGAAACGCCGGAGATTGAGGAGAGCGGGAGAAGGGAGGAGATTGTTACGATGAAGCTTTGGCGTCCATGATTCAGCCGTCGTGCTCAGTCGTATGCAACTCCGTTCGGTTCCCGACAATGCTATGGCTTCTTAAGCGAAAGCAGTTTTGCACCCGTTTCTCTTCTCAGTGTTGCATAACGATTCTAATAAAGCCACGTCAAAGCACCAGGGAGAGAGAGAGAGAGAGAGAGAGAGAGAGAGAGAGAGAGAGAGACGGAGAACGAGTTGCTTTCGTAATTTATGATCACTTGGGGGACATTTCCGAAACACGGTACGAGTTGGCACGGTGGCCAAGTTACATGGTCAAGATCAAGAGAGTTGCTTTTGCATGTACCTTCCAGGAGCCGCTCTTACAGCATCTTCGCGCCATCTCCCAACCGCTTCTCTCCATCACTTTTTTAGTGAGGGCAATTCAAGATTCTTTATAGGTTTGAATTTTCATCCACCAGCACTGGTATTAATATTAAATCTTCAGAAATTTTGCAGCAACTCATCTCTTTGTTAAAGGCACGAATGAGAATCATTTTGTTCAAAAAATCAATTTCTAATCAGTTTTTCTGGATAAGTTTTTCAACAAAAATAGGCATTTAATAGCAATACAAAAATTCTGCTCTCAGAAGAGAAATTCTTTCTCCCTCTCAAGTGCCAGTGGTGGATGGCTGGTGACAACGGGTGGGTGGTCAGTTAGTAGCAAAAGCGAGTGATGAGAAAAATTTTGATTTTTCATTTCTACTCTAGAAATAAATAAGTGATTTTTTTTTTATTTATTTCTATTCTAAATCTATTTATGGACTAAAAATTTGCTTCAAAAATAGAAAAATAAATTACATTACCAAATAGATTCCTATTTCAAACTTATTTTCGGAAATAGAAAAATAATTTTGGCTAGAAATGAAATGATTATCATAGGTGCCGTAATTGACCGGAGGCTAATAAAAAGTAAGTTATAGGACGAGGCTTTCTTTGTGTATTTCATCCCGTGTTTTGCTTCTTTTTCTTTCTGTCCAATGTTTTGGTCTCGTCATTGTCCCCGTTGTGGGAGTGGCTTTGCCTTCCCATTTTCAAAGATATGTCTAGCTAGAACGACTTTTAAATTTTTATTTTTAATTATGTTCTTGTCATGGTATACGAATTTTGAAATGTGTATTAGTTTTGTACACTCTAAAACTTGACTTATGAGACCTTTTAGAATGCAAATGACATATATTCTATTCCAGAAATCAATTTCTAACTATAATTAATTTTTCTATTTTTGTTCTTGAATGAGTTTTAAATAAAAATATGCGTTTGATAACAATACAAACTTTATGCTCTCGAAATAAAAATTTGTTTGTTAACGATACAAAATTTCTCTCTCTTGGGTAGTTGGCGGTGCATGGCGAACATCGAGCGGCTATGGCGAGTGACTGCAGCAAACGGCGAGAAAACGGATTGAATGCGGGTGGACGGTAAGCATTAGTGGATGGTGGGTGGGTGGCCAACTAGCGGCAAGGGTTAGAGAAGAGTTTTTATTTTTTATTTTTGTGCCAAATAAAAGTAAATAATTTTTACTTCGATCTTTGATCCAAATTTATTTCTAGAATAAAAATTTGTCCTAGAAATAAAAAAAAAAAATAAAGTTGCGCTACCAAACGAATTTTTGTTCCAAATATGTTTCCTGAATTGAAAAATAGAAAACAGAGAAACGGAATGGTTATTATGTACACCCTTAAAATCTTGTAAAACTATTTAAATCTCCTAAAACTAAAATAGTACTTTTCATTTTAGTGAAGTCAAATAATTAACAATTTTTTTTCACTTAATCTCATGACTCCCGTCTTAACTAACCAATAAAGTTACTAGGATATTTTATAGACTCTAAAATTCACCTAATATTGATTTAGTTGTCAATAAAATCAAATGCCTAGACAAGTATGCCCAAGGAATTTGAGGAAATTCTATGGTAGTCCGGTACAATTATGCCCTCTATTTTCCATAGCTAGGTAAGATGTTGCAAATATTTGGATCTCCCTCTCAATGACACGCATTACGTTCAAGTATGAAAATCTTTTTCTCTTTCCATAAAAAATTATACAGTTTCTTCACATTATGTATTCTTATCGATAATTTTGCTTCATTATGTAATAATTCAAATATTTAAAAATTATGAGTTGAAAGTAAATTAATTATTACACATTCAAAAAAAAAAAAAAAAAAAGAAGTAGAGCACTCTTTAGTACCAAACCCATAAAGCAAATATGATTCGTAACTATTGCTTATCAACCATATATTTATAAACCATGATGTCCGGCCCATTTGATACTATCATTGCCTTAAGGAGTTGTAACTTTAGATGATTCTGGAAGAAGTCCATTCACTTAACACAAGATGGAAGATTAATTCAAGTTATATTACATACTCTATAGACCATGCCAATTGCTAATATTGAAGCTGTTTATTATGCACGTCCACGGGATCAATAGTCTAGGTAGATCCACTTGCTACGCGATACCATTTCAATAAGCAAGATCACCGTAAATAGCCATTGGACTACATTGTTAAAACATGCATGCGAGGCTACGTTGACACGATGAAAACGTAATTTGAAACGTGGAAACGCCGGAAATCAAGGTGAGCAGGAGAAAGGAGGAGGAGGCTGTTACGATGAACCTTCGGAGTCCATGGTTCCCTGTTTTGCCCGTGGAGTGGGAAGTGAAATGAATATCAACCCTGAATTTGTTATCGTCTGAATGATGACGGCCTTGAGAAGTGGGTCAAGTCGTGGGAGTCGGGGTCTGAGTCGGAGACCCGCCAAGACGTGAGGCCAGACCGGCGAGTTGGATCATCCTGAAGATGGGTCGTTGATTTCCAGAGACGAGGGAACTCGCAGACAACAGAAGGGAGAGAGATGATGGAGAACGGGAAGTGAAATGAATTTCAACCCCGTAACTTTTGTCGCCATTATTATGTCGGCCTTGTGAAGGAGGTCAAGTCGGACACCAGCCAGGACGGTAGGCCAGGCCGGCGAGTTGGATCTTCCTGAAGATTGGACGTTGATTATAGAGGAAGGGAAACTCGCAAAAAGACAAGAGAGAGAGAAAGATGGAGAACGTGACGGAGGTCGTGGCGTTAGCGTGGGGGATTTCTTCGTATGGATTGCCATCATATGCCATGCGCTGTCTTTTTCCATTTTTTTCTTAAAATATGATCAATAATTTGTCCGAGAAAAACGTTTTGCTGTTCATTTGACTGCGACTCCGGGGGACGTTTTCGACACGGGAGACGAGCTGGCATGGTTGCCAAATCACTTCTCTGCGACTCCGGCTTTGAAAATCCCTTTTCTTTTGAATCATTATGCTCAGGAGAGTTGCTTTCGCTTGCTACCTTTCTCTGGCCCTTCTTGTAACTCCATCTCTTCCTCTCTCTTTGAAGAGGGACCATACGAAAAAAAGGAAAGTCTGTAACGAGCAATACTAGTCATAGTAAAATTGATTTCGCAAATTAATGTAGTGGTCAATGTGTTAAATGATTGTCGGAATAAAATATGACTCATTTATCTAAATGTCAATTTCCACTTTGTAACATCACGTAAGCATGAGAGATATTATCTAAAAAAAGTCATAAATCTATTGTCTTTGACAAATTTAATCTTAAACTTTTCAATTTTACCAATTGAGTTACAAAACTTTTGACGATTTGCTAATTGAGTCATTTCGATCAATTTTGTTTGGAAATCATCGACGTGGATGCCAAGTGGCATCATTGATGTTAAGTGGAACAATTTTTTAATTAAAAACAAATTTTTAATTAAAAATATTTTTTATTTTATTTTTTATTTTATTTTATTTTATTTTATTTTATTTTGTTTATGGTGCCGGAAACCCTCTTTGGCCACAAAGGCCTTCCCACTTGGGCGAGGGCCACTGCTAATGGTGCCATGGAGTCCTTGGGCGAGGGTCGTTGCAGTCCTTCCGACTGCAAGTAGGGCAGCCATTGCCTAGATTTGGCAAGGGCCTCACCCTCATCCACATAGCCCGACACAAAAAAAAAAAAAAAAAAAAAAGAGGAAAAAAAAATTTTAAAATTTTTTTTTTAAAAAATTCAAAAATTTGTTCGTGATAGTGTTGGCAACATCACATAAGACAACTAATGTCCACGTCAGCAATTTCCAACTTGATTGGTCATATGGACTCAATTGATAAATTATCATAAGATTTATGATTCAATTGACAAAATCTAAATGTTTAGGAATGAATTAGTCAAATTATAATCAACTTAGGACTTTTTAGACAATTTTCCCTTAAGCGTGCAGTGCTTCGTATATTTCATTGAGATCAATCAAATTCCTCAAATACATTCTTCCAATCATTATATAAATTTAATCTTTGATGGAGTGATTTTGACCATGTTAAAACTTTTGGTCCTGGAAACTTTTAAAATAAAATTCCTATTAATTGGACCAGGCCTTTTATGCTAATTTGATCCATAGAAACCTCGTCATCCCTTTCCAAAAGATTAGAATTGTCAAATCTCATCGCCCACATGCCGCGCAAGTTCCAGGCAATTGAGAAGTGGAATTCGGATGGGGTGCTGCCGTAGACCAAAGAATTGACGACTCCCCAGTACGGTCTCCCGCGTAAGTCAACGACTAAGTCTATGAAGGGACTTCGTGAAATGCATGGGGAAGTATCGTTGCTTTCAGATTGTCGGTGGATTCATTTGCCCTCGAAGGGCTTCGGAATGTCGAGCGGTAACATGAGTAGCGCCTCGGCTTGCATTCCCATGCATTTCGGTGCAACTTTGAAAGCCCATTTGCACCCATGTCTTGATAAAGCCAAAGCCTAGCGCCACTTATCCGGCAAAGGAAGTGGCCAGTTCTTTGTAGGGACCATTTGCATTGAGATTGGAAGGAAAAATTATTCAAAAAATCTTAAATTTATTGACTTTTTCAATTCAGGTTTTAAATCTTTTAATTATATCAAATGAGTTCTAAATAATTTCATTTTTCTAATCGAGTCTATCGCCCAATTTTAATCGAATTCACCGACGTAGATAGAAAGACAACCTCGCGAGCCTTGGTTGAGGGTGAGGCTTGCTCTCACTGGATCTGGGAGAGCAAGCTAGATTTGGCAAAGACGAGTCTTGCCTAAGGCTCGCAAGGTCATCCCTTTGACCTCGCATGAGGGCAACAAGGTTGCCCCTCCCTAGTTCCTAGCGAGGGCAACCTCACCTGAGGATGGCAAGGCCGACCCTCTCAAGCCTTTGGCCGATTGCTAGAGGCTAGGCAACTGGCAGAGAGGAAGAAGAGAGATAGAGGGGGGAAAAAAAGAGAATTTAAAAAAATTTCAAAATTTCAAAATTCTTTTTTTAAAAAATGATAAATTTTGACCGCCTCAGTGTCAGTCATGCCACATAGGATACTCAAAGCATTCACGTTAGCGAATTTTGACCAAAATTGGCTAAATTGACTCATTTAATAAAAAGTGAAATGTGTAGGTCTAAATTAGCAAAAGTATAATAAGTTTATGACTTTTTGAATAATTTTCCAGACTAGTTATTACTTTTGAGAGAATTACCCGTCAACATGAGTGGGGAAACCTGACATAAAAGTTATGTAAATTTTGGCTCAATATGTAATATAGTCTTGAGCTTTTAATTTGTTTAGTGTAGTCCCTAAACTATAACCTTATGTGTAATATGATCATTGAACTTTTAATTTGTTCAATGTGTACTTGTTCGATTTAGTCCATAAACAATATAAAAATATTCAATATTGCAATTAAACTTGATTAATAAAATGAAAATATTGAACATTTTCATATAATTTTGGGATTACGTTAAACACACACACACTCTAAAAGTCTATAGACCATATTGAATAAGTTAAAAATTCAAAGATTATATTACACATTGAATTATAATTTAAATATTATATTAAATAAATTAAAAGTTTATAAGTTATATTATATATGAGACCAAAGTTTAGAGATCATTTTATATCATTATCCCGAATCAATGACGGAAACCGTTAGAGTTCCCTGAAGTTACCATATTGCATATTGGTCCCCATCCGAGCACGTCTTGTCTCCATCGAGCGTCGTCGCAAGCACGAGGGTGTGCTCCACGAGACAGGGCGTACTTGGCGTTTTCCATCTTTAGTCTCCGACTTCGGCCGTAAGTCAGCACGACGTCAACCGTGAAGTGTTTTACTTTTGAACTTTTCCCTTAATTCAAATTTTGCTGCCCTTACAGTATCGCTCGGTTCTAAATTCGTGACTTGTCGATTTCACAGTAGTTAACTATTGGCACGTGCGTTCACCGACAAATTTTGTGATGATTTTTTACGACATGTGGATTGAGATTTAATATCAACGGGAAAGGACAAAAAGTGTAAAAAAAGTGATAAGTAAATGTCATGGCCCGAAAGTTGAGGAGTGATCGAGAGTTGATCGATTGGCCCGTGACACAAACATGTCCCCGTGCATTGTCGCGTTATTCTTCGCCCAAGGCCCTTCGTTATTGTCCTTGATCACATACGAAATGGAGGTAGGCCCACTCTAATGCTCAAGCCAACTGACCACTGCTATAATAAGTCATTCGAAACGTTTGGGGATGAGAAACTCTTCTTAAGACGAGTCGGTACTATTGATAAATATTTAATATAATTCTTAGATAAATAAAATGTTTGAAAGTTTAGGGACGACATTAAATAAATTAAGAGTTTAGAAATAAACATAGCAAACCAAAATTTGAGGACCATCTGTGTCACTTTGATTGTTTCTATAATATATAGAAAAGACGGGCTAATAGAGATTCGAGATTTTGTCACAACAGCAGAGGGGAAAATTATTGCTTGAATCGGTAGCCTGCAATTACAGTCATTGATTTTCTCTTCAATGGAGAAGCGCATGGAATCCGTGCCAAAAATCAGAGGATCAAGAGGTCGGGACGGATTCAATATACATAAGCGCGGGCATAGAGAACAATTTGTGGGCGCCCGCATGCAGGGTGTCAAAAACCGAACCAGAAACCGAACCGAACCGAACCGAAAAATTCGGTTTTTTTCAGTTCGGTTCGGTTTTCGGTTCGGTTCTTATTAAAAATCAATATTTTTTATTGGTTTGGTTTTATCGGTTAACCGAACCACAAACCGATAAAATCTGTCCTCTCCTGTTTCTCTCTCTCCTCTTCTTTCTCTCTCTCTTCTTTCTCTCTCTCGAGTTCGAACAACAAAGGAGCAAAGATGATGCACATGACGCTGTATTGGAGCAGGAACATGACCCTCCTCTTCGATTCATGGCGGGCCGACTCCTGGCCCAGCTACTTCGTCTCCCTCGCCGCCTGCTTCCTCGTCTTCGCCTTCTACCAGTACATGGAGGACCACCACATCCGCTTCAGATCCTCGCCTCCTCCTCTGCCGCCGCCGCGTCCCTGCTCCTCCTGAAGGCCGACGCCTCCCGGCTGGCCAGATCAACAAGGCTCGGGGCGATGTTGCTCTTCGGGCTCAACTCAGCAATCGGCTACCTCTTGATGCTGGCGATCATGTCGTTCAATGGGGGCGTGTTCCTGGCGATCGTCAGCGGGCTGACGGTGGGTTACTACGTGTTCAAGTTCAAGGATGAGGGGGTGGCCGCCGTGGTGTTGGACAACCCCTGAGCTTGCGCTTGAGGCTTCCGCCACCGCCGCCGCTCCTCCTCAGAATTCTCTGCTTTCGACGTCTTTTTGTTCGGTCTTCTCAATTCCCTCATCGTGTAATTTCCATCTTCGAGGCATAGATGGAGGCAACGTGCCGGAAGCAATGGCGGTGTGTTTGAGGTCAGGCTTAAAGTTCAAGTCGAAGAAGGGAAAATGGGTCAGGCGGAGGAGAGAGAGAAAGACATGCAGAGAGAGAAGAGAGGGTGAGGGGAACGAGGGCAAAAAAAATCAAAAATCAAAAGTTGAAAATCAAAAATCAAAAAATCGAACCAAACCAAACCAAACCCGTATTCGGTTCGGGTCTCATTCGGTTCGGTTTGGTTTGGTTTTTCAAAAAAATCGAACCGAACCGAACCGTTGACACCCCTAGCATGCAATGCCACTTGTGTTGGGCTCAACTGCCTCCATCTTCCCACTGGTCTTTACAATTCACATTTTTTTACTACCTTCCCTTTTTCATCTCCTCAGTGGTCTCTTGCCCACCTTCGTTGGCTCAACAAAGGGACGAAGGAGGAAGACAGGAGCGAATCGAATTTTTATCTTGTCATCATTGTCCAAAGATAATTTTTAATTTCACTACCCGCATGTGGTATAAGTTTCACTCATTTGATTGGTCAAAAGAAATTCCTTATGTGGAATTGAAAAATGCCTCACTGCCGTATAATTAATTAAAGCCCAACAAAAATTGCCTAAAAAATTCAAATAAAATATTTGCATCATTCCAACATAAACTGCCAGACTGAACAATTGGCAATTCGACATTACTAGGCTTCTACTTAAATCAATGACCAGCCTACGAAGTACTTTTTAAATGCATGCAACTATAAAACCGTGTGATATATAATCGAATTAATATAACATTGCCTTTGGTTTGTCTAGGTTTAACTTTGCATGTACCGACACTCATATTATAATAAATCTTCAGAACTTTCCCGTGAACTTCCATTTTTTATCGCTACTCGTGTAAGTAACGTAATTCCCGAAAGTGAGATACCGCTCCACCCTCATGAAGAAAAGGCGAAATAGCTAATGCCTAGTACTTACACTATTCCCGAGAGAAATGAACACCGAAGGACCTTCATCTTCATCTCCATCGGATGATCAAAAGGCAAGAGAGCTATATCACTATCCATGCCCTCCTGCAAATGGAACAAAAAGGTCTCGTTGAATGGTTCTATTCGCTGAAAAATAGGAACGAGTGATAGAACATAACAGCACCCCCAGGTGAGTAATGATTTTTCATCCCCATGCCAGCGTCAAAGCAAATGGACAGGTGGGCCAAGGCGCAAACTCCAGTGAGGACGACCAAATACGATGCTCGGTTCCTGCCATTGAAGTCCGCACACATTTTAACAGCTATCCAATGATAAGATAGGTGACGAGATGTATGTTCAAAAGATAAGGTTATCGTACAATAACTCATGTGAGTAAATTGCAGAATACACATGCAATCTAAATAACACGGATACACGACATGACACAATATAACACGACACGCTGATACGTCATTTCTAAAAAGTAAAGAATTTTGATGTGTTGAGACACGTTATATATTAAATAAATATTTTTAATTTTAATTAATTTGATTCAAATTTACAAATAAATAAATAATAAAAAAGATCTTACAATGAATTTGTACTAATAATATTAAGAAACTATTCATAGGAAATTTTAAATACATATTAATAGTTAATGCGTATCCATATTTGAGAACATATTTCTAACTTTAACAAAAATTATAGATGAAACTAATAACTAACAAAAAATTATAATCAATTTATTTTTAAAAAAATCTATGATCTTCTATAATAATTAAAATTTATCATTATTTAACTTTTAATATTTTTATTTTTGAAAAATATTTTTAACTTATTTATTTATTTTTTAACAAATATAATATCACCATCCAAAAATTATTTTTCTCCCAATTTTTTTCACAAACCCTCATTCCCAAAATTTATTTCCCCCTCCCTCATTTCTCCCCTATGACTTGTCATTTCCCTTAGTTTTCTCTTCCACCCCACGCCACTCCTGTGATTTCTTTCCCTCGTTTGTCCCCCACCCCCACCTGTCATTATTTCTCTCTTCCCCCACTCCCCACGCCACCCTAACGCCCCCACCCGCCGCCCGCCCCCCCCCCGCCCCCCCCCACAAGGCCCCCGCCTCGTTTCTTCCCCTTTCTTCCACCCCTCATCACCCCCCTCCTCCCCCTGCCTCCGGTTCTTTCCCTTTCTTCCCCCTCCCCCATCACCTGCTAACCGTGACCTCCTCCTCCTCCTTCTCACATTATTCTCTTTGCTCTCTTTCAGTCGCCTCACCGCTCGCCTCCAACCCTTCCTCCTTTGCAGCCGCAGCCTCAACCTCGCCACCGGCCCTCCATCGCAGTAGACCCTCTCTCACCGTCATGGCGTCACTGTGTCAAAAAAAGTTGACCGCGTGTCGGACGCGACACAGAAGAATTATTGACAAAAGATCAGCTTTTAGTTGGGAATGTACATGATCAGTTGGAAACTACCTATGTATATTAATCATACACCCCTCCATTTTATACCTTTTCTTGCCTTTGTTTTCACACCCCCTTAGGGTATTATGTTGGTATATGCCAATAACTCTACCGACGAGATAACAAATATGGGAAACCTATTGAGAGAACAAATGGTATTACAAGGACTTTTTTAAATTATAAGACAAAGAACTCTAAAGAACCACTTTTCCGAAAATACCAATTGCCTTTTCATTCTGGAACACCTCATTCAGGAAGTACATTGGACATGGACTTTGCTTGCAGCAGTGAGAGCGACCTGGACTCCAATTTGCAAAAGTAATTGCAAAAAATAAAATCCCAAGACTAAAACTGCAGGACCACCTAGAAGATAACACTACTAGGTTCACCACAGCCGATGATTTTTATCCAGCAAAACAATAGAAGAATCATGTTTGTTGCTCTCTGTGGTTCTCAAGCACAAGATCGCATTGCTATTCGAATGTACAAAAGGAGTTCCTACATCTTTACATGTAAAACCCATCACACAAGCAAGACAAGTAAACTGAATGTACAATATGCAGAATCAGCAACTCTCATCGAGTTATATTGGTTAAAAGTTGAAATGTGGCGACAACCAATCGAACTAACTAATACATCATCAAATCCTAACCAGATGAAGACATGTTCAGGGCATCCAATGTGGACAAACTGCCAAATATAAAGTGCTCACAGCTCATTCAGGGTTTTAGCAGATAGTTTGAACATATCAT
This sequence comes from Eucalyptus virginea, assembly GCA_014182375.1. NCBI lineage: Eukaryota > Viridiplantae > Streptophyta > Magnoliopsida > Myrtales > Myrtaceae > Eucalyptus > Eucalyptus virginea. The sequence goes on from CM024521.1 coordinate 63,641,624, forward strand.
ACTAATTGTTTACCTGACTTTTTTGAAGGTGCAACTATAGGAAACAACATAAGAATATAGTTAGGTTATTTTCATCATCCAAAAAAAAAAAAACTTGGTCTAGGCGATTTTCTTGCGTAGGAACACAAATAGTTCGGACTCTTTTATCAACATCATTAAGTTCATTTCAAGTGAAATTCGGACTTCATGCTTGAAGCATTAGCTTTATCCGATATCTACTAAAATAAGAAAAGACTGTTGTCACAATATAAATTTTAAATGCAAACCAATGGAATACATTATAATGTGATTTTCCAGGCAAATAGATATCTGCTCCAAGAGTTGTAGGATTATTCCAAGTTGTCCTATAGGAATGAGTACAAATTCACCGGCTTTAACAGCATCAACTGCACAGGAGCATATAAAGTTCAAGTTGTCCATTCCCTCTGAGTTCTCAACAGCATGAAGTAAGAGCTCCTCCAAATCACTGGGTTCATCACAGTAAACTCACATCTTAATCTCATAGATGCCAAGTGTCAAAATCTACCTTATTAGAAAAAAAAAAACGAAGAGCTGGAAGAATCAAATGGTACTACACTATACAACCATGCATTTGGCCATAGTATTCACAACCCAAGAGGAGATATACTCAATAAAATGGGTTGCCTCAAAGTTGAAGAACCCTCAAGAGTAGTGGAATTACTACCCTTGTTGGTTGTTTCTAGGATATCCAGAAGTGAAAAATCTGAATATATTAGTACATTGTATGATCAAAGAGCGCTAGAATTAAACTCCAAAGTATGACCAGGAACAAATTCAAAGCTTGAGATAAATCTTATTGTTCCATCCGGATACCTTATTGTTCAATTACGGCTTCTATTTCCAATGTGGTGCTGATTGGTTTGACACTTAGGGCTTGTTCGTAATGGTCTAGATAGTAACTGATTCTGTTATTTGGTTCCTGGGAATAGATTTGAAATAGAAATTTATTTGATAAATTTTTTATTCTCGGAAATAGATTTGGAACACAATCAAAAAAAAAAATTACTTCTTTATTTTAGAAAACAATTCCAGAATCAAGTATATTTTTCCTTCTCTTTTCTTCTCTTTCCTGTTCTTCTTCTTCTTCTTCTCCCTTTTGGCCAGTTGCCAGCCTTGACCATGGCCAACGACCTCGTCGAAGTGTCGCCAAGGTGAGGCTCGTCAGCTCGAGCCTTGTCATGGTTGGGCGAGGCTCAACCTCGCCTTAGCTAGGCGAGATCGACATCGCCCAAATCTGGCAAGGCCAAGCCTTGCTGGTCCACTGCCAAGTCGATGTTGCCTGATGTCACTCAGCTCATAGCGAGATTGGAGCTAACAAGCCTCACCATGGCTCAAGTCACTAGGGGCCGGCAACGCTCCCACGAGGTCACTAGCCCTCGTTTGGCCGATCCCTAGCCATGGCTAGTGACTAGAGGAAGGAGAAGATAAAAAGGAAAAAATAAAAGAAAAAGAGAAAAAGATTAATAAAATTATTAGGCAGTTACCAAATGCCTTCAAATGCTTAAAAATTATTCTCGGGAATAAAATAAAAGAAAATCATTTCTAAGTGGAAATTGTTTATGAGAACATAATGGTTATCAAACGCATCCTTATTTTACCATTGTAGGATGCCACTTCCACTTATTTGAGTCTTTGAACCTTCTTAACATAATCCTCTACGTCAGCTGCATCAAGAGGCACTCTTCATCACTATCTCTTAAAAGGTTATCAAACAAACGAAAATGCAGTTTCTAGGAAGGAAGGTAAGATGAAGGAAGGTAAGATGCAGTATGAAACAAGCGTGATCACAACTCGGAAAATGCAAGGATACCAATGCTTCATAATCTTCAACGGCCAAAGCTTCTGACCACAATATGTGAGCCTTTGCGCATTTAATTTAGAGATGCATGACCTATCAAGAAAGTCATCTAACAAGAAAAGGAATTTTAAGCCTTGGCTGCAGGACAAACTCTCAACATCAAAAGTTAATCTGGATCTGACGCCCATTAAAAAGCTTGGGCTCTATTCTGACTAAGGGAGGGGCCGAGAGAAAAAAAACTAGTATTTGTGCTTTGCAGATAGTTACAATGAGGATCTAAGCCATGATAAACTATCAAGCCACATCTTATATGCGATTTAGCTACAGAACAGAACCACCACACGAAGGCTGTTCCTTACCTATACAATGGCATCCATCGACCAATCTCAATTCCATCAGTGCCCAGTACTATCTCCTTCAGTGCAGGAGGAAGTGATTCCAGCTCCTCCCACTTCATCCAGTAAGGACTAGTGAAATCTTTAGATCCATACAATTGCCTGAATTCCTCATTCCATCATAAGTTTCCCAAGTTTCACTGCTGCCTCGGTTACATATACCTAAGGTAAAAGCATGGATCTTAAGCAAGTTACAATCTTTTAACGCACAAATTCAAGACCAAGCGATAGTTAAACTAACACTCAACCGTATACGTAAAAATTACTTCAAATGTCAATCAACGAGATGAAGATTACCTTTGCCGAGAAGCCCTTCGCTCGAGTAAGAAACAGCAACCCGAGCATCCCGGTGGGGCTCAAGATCAACACAACATCGACGAACGAGAGATTCCACAAGTGCAGGCTCGCCACGGTTTTGTACCACGGTTCGGAACGAATCAAAGCCTTTGCATTCATGGGATTCTCAGTATCCTCCCTCTCTTCATTCCCAGATTCACAGCCATCGGATTTATCAACCGAATGTCCAAAATCTTCTTCATCTTCCACAGCAGAAAATCCGGGAGGTATAGGGGCGAAAGCAGCGAGAGAAGACAGGTCCAGGGGACAATCAATCAGGATCCTAAACCCACAGACACTCAGCATGTGACATTGGGGAAAGTAAAAACCTCTACCTCTGCTCAAGCACGTCTGCATAAGAGGGTATGTTCCAAATTCAAATCAAACTGAATTTGAACACCGGATACGTCGATTGACAGAAGGAGGTGCACTAGAACACCAGTTAAAGAGAGACTTACCAACTTCATGAAGCCAAACCACGGTGGAGACTTTCACAGATATATTACAGAAAAAAATGCAATTAGGAGGAGGAGATTTCGCACGGACTCGGGGCTTCTCCTCGGACGGAGATGAAACAAAGGAGAGTGGAGGGGTTTTGGGTTTATGGGTTTACACTCTTCGGACTAGAAGGATACAGAGCAGAGACCGGGAAGCTCTTAACAACGCAACGAGAATCTTTTTTATTTATTTTTAAATGGTTATTTAAATTATATTCAGAAATGGAAAATGCAAACCTGTTCAAGAACTTCTGTGCCTCATTTGCCGTTGGTTTGTAGCGGTGATAGTGGGTTAATAATAAAGCAAATAAATTATTCTTTGAAATCTAGAGTATCGTTCAAGGAAATTATATTCAAAAGGGAAGATCTGATCTATCGGGTGGGGGGATTTTATTTTTTTTTAAACAACTTATTATAGTAGAAAGGATAGATTAATCATTCGGCGTTAAAGACTTGACATTATTATACTGGGATCCATTTTCCATTTAAGAAGATCAAGTTGCATAGGAGGACGTGATTAGTATAGCCGAAATCACATTGTGTAATCCAAGTTAATTTGTGATCTAATGTGAGACCTTTAAAAGGTGATGCCAGTTGTAATTTTAGATGAAAGATATGGTCTATTTTTTCACATTAAAAACTAATGATGATGATGATGATTTATCCCCTAAAATCTTAATAAATAAATAAATAAATAACAACAAATTTGGATTTTGGTCGAACTGTTGAGAAGATATGTGTAGATATCATGCTTGAAGCTATCTTATTTAGAGGGAACATCGAAGTGAAGTATCTTTCTACAGTAAATTTTTTAAGTTTCCTCAGTGAATATTTGTCTTGTCATACACATGGTTACAATATGGTTTCTTAGGCTAGGAATATTAGGTTCCTATCTAAATTTGTGAGTAACTAAATTGAACTCAATAGTCTATACAATGAATAAGAGATGATCACCATGATGAGCAAGCAAGAGCGATAGAGAGATTTTTGAGCTGTAGAGGTGATGGCCAGTGATGATTGATTCTCTTTTACATTGATTGCCTTATGTGGCATGATTGCTCACTACCACAAGTCAATTTGGCCAGCATGTTGTTAGATATTTCGACAGTTTTGAAATATTTATTAGAAATTATGATTGTCATGAAAGTTATTATTTTTGTAACGGCTTTTTAATGGTCATATAACGGCTTTCTAATGGTTGTATAACGGTTGTCTAATGGTTTTATAACTTTTGATTTATTACTTCATAAACTCTTCATTATTTTTATAACGGTCATCTTTTTAATTACCAATTAATTTATGACGATTTCCTAATGGCTCTCTCTTTTTCTTGTTTAAATATAAATTAAACTTCAAACCACAATCTTAGTAGATACAATATGTTCTCACATCTTTCCTTTACTTTTTGCCGGGTTATACATAAAAGTTGTTCTGTTTCCTTATAATATTCAGTGCAGTATAAAGGAAGATCTGTTGTATCTTGGGAAGATAGCCGTTGAAGTTTTACGCACCGAGTTTCGTACTTTGAGGGGCGGAATTATCTTAAGGACAATGTTTGCATGCCTCAAACATTTCTTTTTATTTTTTAATCTTTTGTAATGTATTTCCAATAATTATTATTATTATATGTATACTAATCCTTTTTTCCAACAATCTTAAGGATAAATGCCTTATAGCTTTCAAAATTGGAATTGCTGGTGCTTCCACCGACCTTGGAATTGAACAAGGATTTGGAGATGGTGAAGGACAAATACGGGTGAGCATGGTTCGAGTTGGGCTGGTCCGCCCTCTAACCCTAGGACTAACCCGCACAAAGTGCTAGTTCTCAATTTTTGGGATCGAGGGTTGACACTATTGAGTTTGGGACCGAGAACGCACCGACCCAATGGATTCAGTCTCGTTTGAGGGTCAACCTGGGACCAATCGATAATTTTTTATTTCATTTTTTGTACTCCTTAAAAAAACAATTGAGGACCAAACTGACACAATAGGTTCGGTCCGATTTCAAGGTTAACCAGAACCAACCAATAATTTTTCATTTCATTTTTTATACTCTTTAAAAAAAATGATTGAGAACCGAACTGACCCAATGGGTTTGGTCCAGTTTTAGGGTCAACCGAAGACCAACCAATAATTTTTTATTTCATTTCTTGTACTCCTTAAAAGGGCAATCGAAAACCATACCGACCTAATGGGTTCGATGATGAGCGAGGTCAGCTAAGAAAGGCAAGTGGTGAGAGTTAAGTAGGGTGAGCATCGAACACAATGAGCATTGAATGTCGAGCAGGAAGCAACAAACCAAACAAGCATCAAGCGGTGAGTGACACGAGTTACCCAAGAGAGGTGAGTGTCAAGTGGTGAGCGAAGAAGTTGTTTCTTTCAATTTTTAGCAAATTGAAGACTAAGATGACAAATAAGATAGAAGAGAACAAATACTAGAAAGTGATGCCATAAGGAGTTGTTTATGTCTTTTTGGACACTGTGAGGACTCCTCACACAAACATTTTTTTCATTTGTAAATTATGATTATTGACGCCGTAAAAGTCATTAAAAATCTAAGTTATTAAATAATAATGTAAAATTACTTGAACTTCTCACTAAATAGCTATTTAATATTGTTGACGCCGTTTTTTTTAAAGGTTTTATCTATATAAAAAAAAAAATTATAAGTAATATATATACACACTCAGGGTTGATCCGGGTTGGACCGATCCGGAACTCTTAGGACCGAAGACCAACCCGTCAAGTACTAGTCCAGGAATTTTAGGACCAAGGACCGACCTAATCTTCCTAGGAACTAGACTAGGACCGGAGGGTTGGGCCAGTCTAGGGTTGACCCTGGACCGATGCTCACCCCTAAAGACAAGTATCACATATTCTTGGTGGTTTGTCATGGGATAGTATCAAGCATTAACACAAAATAGCTTTTGGTCGTTTTGGTAAGGTTATTGAGTTTCAAGTAAAGTCGTTTTTTGGAAATTCTAAATTAATGCTTGAAGGGCGTAATTGCCATTTTGGCGCGCTGTTTCCACATTTTGAGGAATTATCATCACATAGGTCGAGATCCTTTCATTCTGATATTTGAAATTTGGCGTCACAAGCTTGTGTGTTCTCTTTAGATTTGATTTGATCTTGTTAAACATATTCCATGAATGTGTGCTCTTAAACTTTTATGAAAGATGCTTACAATTTTTCAAAATTACCTATGTAGAAAATCTTTAAAAATGGCATAGTGATTCTATGTGGCTACTTAAAAAGAAATAGAAAAGGAAAACCATAAAAGAAATGGAAAGAAATCGAGCTAATATTTCTTTTATATATTTATTTTTTATTTTTGGGCTTCAATACCTATACTTGTTTTTCCAATAGAAAGTCGGACGTGTGTAGGTGTTTTCTCTCTCAAGTTCGTGATTATTTTAATAATCATTTATTTAGGATTGGAAATTGGGGCACTCCTCTATTACTCAAAATAGTTTCCATTTGTCCTTAATTTTTCCTATTCTCTTGCTAAAATTTGTTTAATGTACATTCATGAAGCTAGTTTATAACTATTTTTATCTGCTATTTAATTTGTCTTTGGCTCCACCTATACGGAATCTTATCGAGCTTGCCCATGTTGGACTAAATTATATATAATTGTTTTCAACGAAACAATGGATACTATCATGTGGGATTTCTGTGTTTTACTACTAAAATTACGCTCTTTTTACCTTATATTATTGTGATTATAGATTTTGAAAATAGGTTTCATTTGACTTTGGAACAAAATTCTTCAGTACTCTCATAGTATTGTCCAGTCATTCTTGGGAATATGCTAGGGTGCATACAATCATTAGTCGGTTGGTGATGTTCATGCCAATATGCTCAAGTAAGTGTAGACACGAGCTTGTGTTGGTATTTGGTGGCATGTCTTTATTCATGCTTGCTTGGGAGTGCAATGTGGGCCTCTATCTATGTATATGCTCATACATGTGTTGGTACTTGCTGCATGACAATATGTATGTTTGATAAATACACGAAGATATGATAATTCTCTCTTATCCACGCACATATAGAACTTCTCTAGCATTAGAATGGTGGCAGATTCTTGCCTTCTTGACGACGTGGAATTATGCTTGATAGAAGGGGAATTGAGATGCAATTTAGCAAGCACAAGCTGAGAGAATAATTGGGCAACAACTATTCAATTGACTAATGGTACACCCTAATATATGCCATTAATTACTTTTCTGGCTAAATTAGCGCAATCGACAATTTAGTGAGTATGCTTTTTGCATCCTGCCTTTTGTGAAATTTTTATATTTCACATTTTAGTCATTTAAATGTTGCTTAAAGAGTTAAAGTCTACTTTGAGTTTTACATGTGTAAAACATTGTTGGCATTATATTTATGACTACTAAAGTTTTGGTCCAAACATTTTTCTTGTCAAAATTATCATGATTCTATTCCTGAATTTATTAGATTCACACTTATGTTTGAAACAACCAAAGAGGTTTATATTTTATAATACCCACAAATTTATGGGTTAAAGATTATAATGTCTCTTTTGCAATGATCGAATTTTTCATGCATAACTGTTGATAGAATTATTTAAATAGTATTTTATTGCATAATTAAATTGATTACATGTTTTGTATTGAGTATGCATTGTTGAGACATTTTTGGTGATTCATATATAACACTCAGAGGAAGTCTTACAGTTATTTTGTGAATTTATTAATTCATTTTGGATTTCTATTAAACCCCGAGTTCTAGTTAACATTCTTGGAGCAACATGTACCATTGACAGCGGTAATGACGTGAAAAATGTTCTTTATAAGAATATTTTCTTTGCCAATTTATGCTGAATGGCCATTCATGCATGATGATATAATTAGAGACTTGATTGTCTATTAGAGGTGAGCATAGTTTGGGTTGGGCCGGTTCACCCCTAATTCTAGGACCAACCCGTACAATGCTGGTCCTCAATTTTTGGGATCGAGGATTGACCCTATTGAGCTTGGGACCGAAGACCGGACCGACCCAATGGGTTCGGTTCGGTTTTAGGGTCAACCCGGGACTAATCGATAATTTTTTATTTCATTTTTTGTACTCCTTAAAAAAACGATTAAGGACCGGACTAACCCAATGGATTCGGTCCGGTTTCAAGGTCAACCTAGGACTAACTGATAATTTTTTATTTTATTTTTTGTACTCCTTGAAAGGGCAACCGAGGACCATACCAACCCAACGGGTTCGATGATGAGCGATATCAGCTAAGAAAGGCAAGCGGTGAAGGTCAAATGGGGTGAGCGTCAAATAGAATAAGTATCGAATGTCGAGCAGGAAGTAACAAGCCAAGCGAGCATTGAGTGGCGAGGGGCACAAGTGACACAAAGCGAGCGAGGCGAGTGTCGAGTGGCGAGCAGAGAAGTTGTTTCTTTCAATTTTGGCAAATTGAAAACTAAATGGAAAAAGAAGACAAAAGAGAACGAATATTAGAGGAGGAAAGAGTTGTTTATACCTTTTTGGACGTTGTGAGAACTCCTTACAAAAACATTTTCCTCATTCGTAAATTATGACTATTAACGCCATAAATGACATTAAAAATCTAAGTTATTAAAGAACAATATAAAAGTACTTGAACTCTTCACTAAAAAGCTATTTAATGTCGTTGACGCCATTTATTTTAAGGTTTTCTCTAAATAAAAAAAATTATAAATAATATATATATAGGGTTGGTCTGGATTGAACCGATCTAGAACTCTTAGGACCGAAGACCAACCCGTATAGTGCTAGTCCAAAAATTCTATGAACAAGGACCAACCCAGTCTTCCTAGGAATCGGATCAAGACCGGCAAGATTGGGCTGGTCTAGGGTCGGTTCAGGGTTGACCTTGGACTAATGCTCACCCCTATTGGCTATTGCATTAGGAAAGAGAATCTCCTTTAGTGATTGTTGTAGAGATGAAATTTATATTTTTTTTTTTGGCATCCGTAGCCAACATAGATCTATGTTGAATAAGAGATCTATATTGAATAAGATTGATGTCTTTTGTGAAATACTTTGTTAAATGGTGAGTATTGTCAAGTTTATTGTATTTTACATAGTGCATGTCCCATTGTATCAGAAGGAAACAGTGATGTTAATTGGATCTTGGATTCAGATGAAATAAAATCCATTAATGAATATGTGTTCACCCGGTGGAAGTGCTTGACATAAAAGCAGTCAAATGAAGTCATGGGGGAAATGGCAATCCTACTTAACCAAAAGTCGACTTGGTTGAAGTAGATGATTTGACTAAATAATTGCTATAGTCGTTCCCATGCCAATATTGTGGCTAATCGAAATTATGGGTGGTAGACTCAAGTGCTACTAAGCATATATATGTAAACAAAATGCCTTATCCTCCTAAGCTCTAATGGGTAAAGGAGAAGAAAATATTTACTATTCTTTGGTAAATTGAGAACTATTCAAGTTCTTAAGAAAAAGAAAAAAAATTCTTCTCAAACTCATATATGAAAATGAGGCTGGGTAGTTGAGAAACTCTTAGCAAATATTCCTTTAGGAAAATGACACTTCTTGTGTTTATACATCATTATTGCCAAGAAGCAATAGCCATGCAGAGATAAAATTTTCAATGGTAAAAATTAACACGTCCGATTGAGAGATGATGTAGTAAAGCAGCTGCTTAAAATTATATGAAGTCAGAAATGGATTTTGGCCAATTCTCTGACTATACATTGAGGGGAATGGGACAAGCCAACTGAAGAAAATCAACAATGATAGTAATTCAACCTATGTGATTGGCGATCCCATGAATTAGGTTCATATGGGTAATAACAAGCCATTTGTTGATCTAGTGCACTGTAAAAAAATTATTGTCCCTCCTAAAGTGAAAATAGTACAAAATTATAAGGAAAAAGAGGTTGAGCTAAGCTCTTAATAAAATTCCATAGCCATTATTGGTGGTGTATTAATTTACAATATACACTTGATGGAATCACTTATATAACTGTGGAGTGGAGCTGCTCGTATGAGAATTTTGGACAAAAATCTCTACAGCACTTATGAATAAACCAAGCACGCGCATGACCTATTAGTGCAAAATCGCATTGAACAACAAAGTTTGTCGGAGTGTAATGTGATTGGTGAAAATTATATTTCACAAAAAGAAATTTTTGGTTCATAGAAGTTTCAAACTTCACCAATGATTTCGTGAATTATATTTCATTCTTTCTTAGGATTGGTTCATAGCCTAACAAACACTAGTTCTGATTCATTACTCTCCATTAACCCAGTATTATTCTATTTTTCTTGTCAAAACTTTCTGAAATATGTGGGTGATTATTACATATTTCAGCAGTTTTGAAATATTTATTAGAAATTATGATCGTCATGAAAGTCATCATTTTTATAACGGCTTTTTAACGGTCATATAACGGCTTTCTAATGGTTGTCTAACAGTCATCTAACGGCTTTATAACTTTTGATTTATTACTTCATAAACTCTTCATTATTTTATAACGGTCATCTTTTTAATTATCAATTAATTTATGATGATCTCCTAACGACTCTCTCTATTTCTTGTTTGAATATAAACTAAACTTCAAATCATAATCTTAGTAAATACAATATGTTCTCACATCTTTCCTTTTCTTTTTGTTGGGTTATATACAAAAGTTATTTTGTTTCATTCTAATATTCAGTGCGGAGTATAGAGGAAGGTATGTTGTATCTTGGGAGGATAGCCACTGAAGCCTTATGCACCGAGTTTCGTACTCCGAGGGGCAGAATTATCTTAAGGACATTGTTTGCATGCCTCAGACATTTATTTTTATTTTCTAATCTTTTGTAATGTATTTCCAATAATTATTATTATTTTATATATTCTAATCCTTTTTCCAACACATGTTACACCAAAATATTCGCCTAACATGGATCCATTAAATTCAATATATGAGCGGGTCTAAAACCCAAAGAAGCTCTATCTCTTAAACATCGCTCACTCACACAAGCCGGAGAGCCCTCTTGACACCCTAACATGAACGATGTTGGAGGAAGTTATCCATTCTATTGATGCTGTTCTTGCCACACGAACATCAGAGTCCATCATGACGTGACCATTTGCTCTATGTCGCTCTGCACACAGTTGCCGACTCCTGGGTAATGCACTACTGAATTGAATTTGTCACATCGGTGTTGATCTAACGAAAAGAGAAAACTCAAGATGGTTTGTGCTTGGACTGTGGCAGAGGGACTGAACTTTGACCTCTTTAATCCAAAGAAACTATTGCAGAATGTGGAATATGTTAGCTTAAAATATGCATACAATCACATACTTCTGTGTCATTCCTCGTGCATGTATGTGCAACAAATAGTGCTTACTACGTCCATCCGGCATTTTTTTCCACGCAACTTGCAATGCTACTTGACCGTGAAACATCAACGTCTAAACCTCATCTATCAGTGAGGGCACTCCAAGATTCTTTTTCGGGCATTTTCGTCTTATGGAGAGGAGTAAACAAGAAATCATTGAGTTCGACCAAAAAAAGAAAAAACAAGAAATCATTGAGCACCTTATCTGACAAGTTTACTTGTGTTTCAGTGGCAAACCTCACCTCTTAAATGACTCTGGTGGCTACGTGATCCAGGAAGCAAACAGCGTCACTCTTTACGTTATAAGGCAAAGAAAAGGGTGAGCTGCTTTTTGTAAACAGTCTCCGTGAATGATGACTAAGAGACCTTGTATCATTCCCCTCGAGTTTCTAAACACCTACAAGAATTTCTTATGTCGAGGTGTTCTCCTATCGGTGATTAGTAGTTACTGATTAGGCTATGCTTTTTACCACGCCTAATACGGTGTTTTTGCTGCGCTTGTTGTCAATTATCAGCCAGAAAAATTGTCCAAAAAGTCTTAAACCAATTGCATTTTTGTTAATTCAGTCCTAAACCTTTTAACTTTGTCAATTGAGTACTAAACATTTTCACTTTTTGCCGATTCAGTCCTTCCGGCCAATTTTGGCCGGAAAATGCCGACGTGGATGCCGACGGTGCCACGTAAGACTACTAGCACTTACATTGACAATTTTTAATAATATTTTAATATTTTTTCAAATTTTTATTATTTTTCTGTTTTTTCCGTTTTTTCTTTTTTGTTTTTTTTTATTTTCCTCTTTTTGGCTTTTTTCCTAGCCTTTTCCGGCGGCCGGCCACTGGCCACAGGTGAGGCCCGGCCGGGCGAGGAGGAGCCCCGATGAGGGGAGCCCTCGCCCGGCGCGGCCCGGCCGGGGTCACTGGGCGAGGCCGACCCTCCCCAGTTAGGGCGGCCTCACCGGGTGAGGGCGACGCTAGGCGAGGGCTCCCTAATCTCGGCGAGGGCCGACCTCGATAGATCCGGCGAGGGGAGCCCACGTCGAGGCTTGCCCTCGCCCGCACAGATCTGGCACCGACACCCACTCGGCCAAGGGCGAGGGCCGGCCTTGCCGGATCTAGTCCGGGCGAGGTTGGCCCTCTCCCTTGGCCGGGGGCGTGGACGATCGGGAAGATGACGACAGTCCTTCCACCCCGCTAACACTATTGATTCCCGGCGGCGAGTCGAGCGAGTCGGGGCGAGGCGAGAGGACTCGAGCAGAAGAGATGGAGGGACGACGGGGCGAGGTGGGAGGACTCGAGCGAGAAGAGATGGAGGGACAAAGACGACGACATCGGCGACGGCGGCGGCGACGATAGCAACGAAGACGTGGTTTGGGCCCGAGTTCACGATGGCGGTGGCCGGCCACCGGAAAAGGAAATAAAAAAGCCAAAAAGAAAATAAAGAAAATAAAGAAAAAAATAGAAAAAAATAGAAAAAAATATTAAAATATTATTAAAAATTGTTAAATGTCGCGCCGGCGGTCCAACATGGGCACCACCTAAGCATCTACGTCAGCATTTTCCAGCCAAAATTGTCCGGATGAACTAAATCGGCAAAAAATAAAAAGATTTATGACTGAATTAGCGAAGTTAAAAGGTTTATAACTGAATTGACAAAAGTGCAATAGATTTAGAACTTTTTGGACAATTTTTCCATTATCAGCCTGGTGTTAGTTTCGTCTTCCCGAGTCAGCTCGTTCTCAGTGGCTCCTAATAATATTCGTTTGCACATTTTAGTACCTTTTCACACTTCAGAACTTGTTTGAAAGGCCAAAAAAATATGCAGGTGGTGTCATTACTCTTAGCAAAAAACATTGTTCATCTGAGCATGTAAATGTGAAAGGAGGGATGTTTTTTGTGTCTCAAACAAACTCCTGTAGTCGTAACGTCTTATAGGAACACGACCTCAAAAAGCAAACATAAAGGACACAGGAAGTTATGCTGATTTACCTCCGAACTGCTAAGATCTTTTCAAAGCATATGTTGCCTAATTTGAACCTTAATGAGATTCTCTGCACTTCTATTTCAAGAGAAGCTTGCAGAAATGACTGGAGAAGATTAACAAGTACACTTTAGCGAGGGGAAAGTACTGCATGTGAAAAAATCTTCTCGAAACTTAGATCCTGTCCTGTTTTCCAACAGAATTTATATAAAGTTAGGAACAAATTCCTCTGCACTACTAAATGCTTCATTTTCCTTGATATAAATTCTATTTATGCTATTAGGTGGTTTTCTTTAGAAAAGAAGTTGATGCTTTTTCAAGATATTTAATGATCTTATCTTCGTGAACTTTTTAACAGATGATTGGTCCCCTTTGTTTTAAGGCTTGAAACCATAGGCCTCAACGCTGGCATTAGCACTCAGGTAGATTCCTTATTTTGTTTGCTAATTGTTCTCTTTCCTGTTGCATTTCTACTTCCAAATATCTAGCAAAGCTTGGTGCTTTGAATTGATCCAACGAGTGGCTTCAGAAGGCATATGCAGGATCACCATTCAAAGCATCATATTATTGTGCTCTGGCACAAATAAAGATGGCAACAACCTTGCGCCAAAGTGGACTCTTCACGTCTTCTTATTAAGTAGAAATATTTCATTGTTGGAAGTAATAAGCGGCAAGTTGAATAAGGAAAAATATTGCAGCAGCAGAAGACAAAATACTCAATTACCTCCCAATATAAAATCAGGAGGTACACTTTCTGTTGTTAAGCCATATCTCTCACCATGAACCTCAATTCCACTACCTTTTACCAATATTGAAGCAAGCAACATAGTATGTCTAAAATTGCACAAAGAGCAGGCTGAAGAATGCTCATATGCCTTTTTTCCCCCTCTCTTCTGAAAGTCTTTATTACATCTATCCCTTTGTTTTGAATTTGATTTCCATGCTGAATTTCCTATTTTTATTGAATATGACATGAAAGTTATGAGAACTTAGATTTTTTTATTTTAAACCGGTTCTACATGGAACCAGAAATCAAACCTTTGAAGACCGATTCCTAAATATTTTACCAGGAAGCGAATCGGACCCCATCTGAACCAGCATGGTACCAGGAAGCGAATCGATATCTGTGTGAACCAGCTTGGAATCAGTTGGGTAAGGCCAGTTCAATTTAATGCTGTCCATTCTTCTAACCATGAACTAAAGCTTGAATTCTTAGCTAGAACATCAGCAGACACCTCTTTTCCTTCAACCAGCTTCATTGCATATGCTTCAAACTCATTGAGTCTGTCCCGAAGAAAAGCCAGGTTGTTTGGGTCACTCTTCCTCCTGATTTTGTCCAGCCACTCCTTTGCATCCTCCACCCTTGCCCAAAAGCAAGTGTCTTGGGTCAAGCTTGCATACCTGGTCCTCCTATTGCCCAGTTTCTCGGTAACAACTCTATCGGTCCACCACTGATCCAAAATTTCATACCTCCTCTCTCTTCCATTGCTTATGTAGTGGCCTTTCTTCTGATGCATCCCCGACCGATAATACTCCGTGATGTCCAATGGCTCCACAAGGAGCTTATAGAGCTGCAACTCCTCAATTACCCATTCTAAACTTCTGTGAAAGTTGAGTGGGAGCTCATTCCTGTCCATCATGCATATGACATCATCCCAAAAGGCCGCGAGCATGATCCAGTTCATGTTTATATGGGACTCTCTCTTTGAGACGCCCCTCTGCTTGAAGGGATCATAGTATCCTCTTTGCTCGGCAGACTTATTGCAACAGGCTTTATACCACTCTATCTCCACCCTATAAGGAGCGATTTTGGATAGCCTAATGGCAAACTTAGCAGTGTTCTGGTCCGGTGAGGGCCTTATTCGACTTGCCATCTTCAAGCAATCTTTTGCCATCAGTGCAATCAATACCTGCAAAGGAGAGGATCAAAGAACTTTTAAACTCAGAGGAATTGCACCCAGGAATAAAATGCCCAAATTGATAGACTTAGATCACAATCGATGATCTAACATGTGCTCCTACCTGTCGATAGGTCCCTATGGAGTTCAAAGCCATTGAAGGACTGTCTTCATAGCTTGACTCAGCGGGATCTCCTTCCATGAAGCTTCACTTCAAAGACTGACGAGTCAGTCTTTCAACATATTGCCCATACTTAAGGTGCTCCTCAACAATACAATTTTGAGAGCCTGTCCTCAGCAACAAATGCATCATCTTGTTGACCAATACAGCATTGTCCAAACAAATTGTGCCCTCATATGAACAAAACAAGTAACTCCCAAACGGCCAAAACAACCTCCCTCCCGAGCCTTCCCCTGCCTGTACCAGGCGCTCCATGTTGGCCACAGCGAAGGATAATAACCAGGCCTTGCCTTCTTCAGTTAATTGGAGGTTAGCGAAATTCATAGAGGTTGGTGATATCATAGACGTGTACCAGAATCTTATGAGGGCTTGCCACAGGGGAGTCAGAACAAGTGATCGCTCGAGATACAACCTTGGCATTATATCGTGCGTCGACACAACATTGCAGAAGCTGCCACCCCATCTTTTGCGGAGGATGGCTCGGGAAAGTGACTCGCTGCCGATGAAAGGAGAGCCGAAACCGATGCATAGGACCGGCTGGGGTGGGAAGATGGATTTGAGGTAGGAGAGGAGCCAAAGAGCTGTGAGGAATGCGACTGATCCTCCTATGGAGTGGCCTGTGATCACTATTGACTTGGTTTCAGCCAGCAAGCTATGAATCTGCAAACATATTCAAGGATTCCTAAAATCTGGTTAAAAGCTTCCTCAAAAAATTTCAATTACAATACTTCAAAAACTTCCTGAAAAATCAATTTCACTAGATAATGTCAGATTAGAAGAGTTACACGAATAGATTGGGTGGGAAATCATTGGCCCTACTGCAAATGCTAAACATACGCAACTGTTCATTTGACACTAAAACCACACTATCATTTCAGCAGATGATGACAAGTGTGCAAATATATTTTAACAAATGTATAGAATGTATTTATATGTATGGCTCTTGTATTTAGATACTCTTATGAGAAGAGTACCCTTCATGACCAGGAGATCTGTCTCAAGAAAGGTTCGGTTTGATATAACTCCAAACCGGAACTATCGGATCCACGGTAATTCAACATTCGGACCCAGAGGTTACCATGGACCAAATGGGCGGATAGATCCGCAGCCCATGCTTAATCAAAATACCTTGGAATTGTAATCAAATGAGAGTGCAAGTAAGGAAAGTCGGAAGGAGGTAAATATTAAAAAGCCTCGTATATAATCACAATAAAGTCTTCAAGACAAAGAAAAAAGAAGTAACAACTAATTACCATAAGACACTGCACACAAAGGAAGGACAAAAATTTAAGTACCAATTTGGAAAAGAAAATGGGTACAAATGCAAATCAGAAACGACAGTAGGAGGGAAGATAACCAACATGTTGCTAGTAATTGGGTGGGAGGCATGATTTACAACTAAAGCGAACCACCACATGGGGCACAATATTCAGCAAGAAACTATCAGAAGAACCCAAAAGTCAAAACGTTCAAGAAACAGACCCCACACTTCGATTGGCTCTTGTTTTCTTGAGCCTTTATCAAGAACTATAGAAAATCAGCACGAAAACTTCTTCGCATGACAGAATAAAACACTAGTGGATCTTGAATTCTGATCTAGCAGCGCACAACGCGTGACAAGAGCGGATTCAACTCAAAAATCGATCAGCCTATTGACCAAGTACCTGGAGATGCGGCAGAATCGAATCAAGAACTCAGAACTAAGCACCCAGAGATAGAGGGGGAGAGGAGAGATTGACTCAAATCAAACATCACAGTGCAACCAAAAACCACGAGCACCATTCATCATTCGCTCGGGTTACTTTTCAGCCCAAACATCACAATGTACAGATCTATCGAAAGCGTATCCACCGGTGAGGGAGAGAGAGGGGGGAGGCGGGGGAGAGCACGAGCGAGAGAAGAGCGCAGTCGAACGAGTAGCAGCTGTCGCGAGGGAGAGGGCGATGGAAGGGTGGAGAGCAAACGAAAGAAAGCAATACAAACGTAAGAGAATGAGATCCAGGCTAGGGTTTTAATTTTAAAAGGGTAAAATTGGATTTTAAGTAAGGTTTTGAGGGCAAAATAGGTAATTTATTAATTTTTAAACCTTTCAACTTGAAACCTCATTAAGAATGGTCGTCCAATGCCCAATATTTCTCTCAGACCCATTGAAAAGGCTCAATTAATCGGACCCAAAATTACAGGATTGAGCTTAGCCAACCCACTTTGAGCAGCCCATGGCTAGATAACTTTCTAATATTTTAATGATGGGGAAGAAAGAGAGCTTCGAAATGCTAAGGGAATACAACACATGTCACTAGAGATGTCGTCTTCACAAAAGTTTGAGATATCTTCAAAAAAGAAGCTCAAATATAAAATAAAAAAAAAAATTAATCATTAGCATCATCAGCCTCACAAAAGTTTTAAAATATTAACTTTTCGAACAGATTCATGATTATATGAAAAGACAACTTTGTATTTCTAATAAATATGATAGAACTTGTTAAGGAGATGAAAAATTATAGGAATTACTAATCTTAGAATCTAATTTCACGAAAATCAAGACTGAGTGATCTGATCAATTGAGGGATATCTCCTCTCTTTTTTTTCTTTTTCACTTTATTTTTAGTCAGACAGAGTAAAAAATAAATAAATAAAGTAAAGTTGTTGCCAATGAACTAGCCTGGCTCTGAAGATCATTGCGCGAATGATAATGAAGGAAGCGGTGAAGCACTCCGGAGTGGGCCATGACCGGCTCTTCGCCTTCGTAACAGCGTGTCAGCGGCGCGAACAGCCCGTGGCCTGCTGCATAGCCTGCATCCAGCGGTGCCAGAATGGTGCAGTTCGGATCCCAACCGAGCACCGGCATCTCTTGGACGCCCGAGAATGCCACGTACCCCACGCCCCCGACTTGCTCCGCCACGAAGGCACCGCACCCCATCGCATTCGCCGCGCTGCACAGCCTCCACGCCTCCTTCAGAAGCGGAGTCGAAGACAGAAAAGTCCCCAGCATCTCGCTTGTCTCAAACCTTTCCAAGACAACAAAGGAAAAGGAAAAGAGAAGCAAAAACAGAGCAAAAAAGTTAAAGAAGGAAGCGCAGGTTTGAAACATGGAGACGCCGGAGATTGAGGTATGCAGGAGAAGGGAGGAGATTTTTACGATGAAGCTTCGGCGTCCATGGTTCAGCCGTCGTGCTCAATCGTATGCAACTCTGCTCGGTTCCCGACAATGCTATGGCTTCTTATGCGAAAGCAATTTTGCACCCGTTTGTTTTGCATAAAAAAAGCCTACTAAGCCTCCGTTCCGCCACCAGGTGACCCGAACTTATTCCTTTTTTATTCTGTTTCCATGTGGTCAATAACAATTCTAGTGAAGCCACGTCAAAGGGCAGTAGGGAGAGAGAAAGAGAGAGAGAGACGGAGACGCAACGGATCTCGTGTTTTCATATAGATCGACGTCATCTGCCGGGCACCGTGTTTGTGAGAGAGAGAGAGAGAGAGAGGAGTTAATGAAAAGGAGGTGTTGGTGAATAGAAAGAGTGGTCGTGATTAGAGAGAGAGAGAGAGAGAGAGTGTGAAATAGAGAGAGACTGAGAGAAAGTTCATGGATAGAGATAGAGAGAGAGGGGGTTATTGAAAAGGAGGTGTGTTGGTGAATAGAAAGAGTGGTCGTAAATAGAGAGAGTGACAGAAAGTGAAGTAGAATAGAGAGGAAAAGTGTAATTACGTGTTTCTGCCTATCTCTTGTACATGTATAATCCTCCATTTATAATACTAGAGGGAGGAAATAAGATAGGAAAGAAAAAATAAGGAAAAATACACTGATTTACATAATGATTCTATGTCCTATTTTACCAAGCTAATTACCGATTAACTGAATCAATTATTGATATTTAGAATCAATACCATATTTCCAACACTCCCCCTTAAGCTGGTGGCCTGTATGTGTCAATAACACCCAGCTTGCTCAATAGGTATGTATGTTGTCTTTGGCACAGTGGCTTGGTAAAGATGTCTGCAGGTTGCTTAATAGTTCTAATTCCTCTTGTTGTTATGATTTCTTCCCGAATCTCTTTCCAAATCTTGTCCCGAGTGAAGTGACAATCAACCTCTATATGCTTAGTTCTCTCATGAAAAGCAGGATTAGCTGCTAACTTGAGTGCAGCATCATTGTCACATAATAATTCGCTAGATCCATTGACTTGTACTCCGAAATCTAAAAGTAGTCCTCGTATCCAGATTATTTCGCAAACAATTTTTACCATAGCTCGATACTTTGATTCTGCTAATGACAATGATACGGTTGACTGCTTATTTGTTTTCCATGAGATGAGTGATTTTCCCAATTTGATACAAAAACCAGTAATGGACCTTCTTGTCATCGAACAAGTAGCATAGTCCGTGTCACAATATGCTATCATTCTCATGTCACAATCTCGAGACAGAACAATGCCAAATCCTAAGCATCCCTTCAAGTATTTCACGACTTTCAACGCTGCATCAATATGAGACCGGTTTGGCTTGTGCATGAATTGATTGAGTACTTGCACTGCATAACATATATTTGATCTTGTCATTGTGAGATAAATCAATTTCCCAACAAGCTGTTGATATCGTGATGGATCTTTGAGTAATGGATCCTCCATAGGTGAAGATGAGCTCGCATCATACTCATGTGTCGTCAACTTCGCATTCTGCTCAATCAGTATAACAGCCAATTTACATCCCGACAATCCTACTTTGGAGACTATTTATAGAATGAAATTTCGTTGGCTGAGACATATTCCCTTATCAGATCGAGCTATTTCAATGCCAAGGAAATACTTAGGAGGCCCCAAGTCTTTTATATGAAAAGTGGCACTTAAGTAGTTTTTGAATTTTGCAATAGCCAGCTCATTATTTCCCATGATAAGAATGTCATCAACATATATTAAGAGAAAAATGGACGAAGTACCTTTAGTCCATGTGAACAGGACATAATCATGTCTGGAATGCTGAAATCATGCGTCGGTTAGTGCAACTGTGAACTTGGCATACCATTGCCTATAAGTCTGTTTAAGTCCATACAGGAATTTACGGAGACGACATACATGAGACTCCCCCTGGCTGCGTAATCTCTGTGGAAGCTACATATAGATTTCTTCATCCAGATCTTTATGTAAAAAAGCATTATAAACATCCATTTGATGGAATGGTCAATTGCAAAAGGCAGCAATAGACAAGAAAGAGCAACCAATGACTTCTTTAGCCACGGAAGAGAATGTTTCATGATAATCAAAACATTCCTGTTGCATGAACCCCTTCACTACTAAACGAGCCTTGTATCGTTCAATGGAGCTATTTGCCTTGAACTTAATTTTATAAACCTATTCGCTACTGTGACCAAAGCTAGAATTTAAGGCTCTTCATGAAAATCATACTTGGCGTGACATAATTACTTTCTATGGCGTCCCTAAAGCAATCATCATTGATAACGGGACTAATTTGAATAACAAGCTTGTTGATGAGTTATTTAGCAAATTTAAGATCAAGCATATGAATTCGTCCCCTTACCGCTCTCAAGTGAATGTGGCTGTTGAAGCGGCTAATAAGAACATTAAGAAGATCTTGGCTAAGACAACTGAGAATTATCAAGATTGGCATGACAAATCCGCACTTCTATGGGGGCAACCCCTTTCACTCTGGTTTACGGCATGGAAGCAATTCTGCCCATGGAAGTGGGGAAATTCCTTCCCTTAGAGTTTATCCCAAATGGAGTTGTCTGAGGCGGAATGTTCGCAACAAAGATTTGAACAACCGAACCTAATTGATGAGAAAAGACTAAAGGCTTTTTGTCATGGCCAAATTTATCAATAGAGAGTGGCTAGGTCCTTCAACCGAAAGGTACGACCAATACATTTTGAGGTAAATGATCTTAAGGAAGCTGTTGCCAATTTTTCCAAATCCTAGGGGGCAAGTTTGCTCCAAATTGCAGTGGCCCATATGTGGTGAAGTAGGTACTCTCTAGAGGTGGCTTGATCTTGGCAAAGATGGATGGTCATGAGTTTTCCAATCCTGTTAACTCTGATGCTGTCAAGAAGTATTACTTATGATAAAATTTGCTGTGTTTGCAAACACTTTTTGTGATGAATGAATTGCCTCAATGAGTTTCAAATTAAATTGTCCAAATCTTGCATGTTTTCACTGATGAATTTTGTAAGACAAATTGGATGTGTCAAATGGGATACTTTGGAATGATAAAAGGCAAGCCTTATTTGATACACTATTTCATACACTGATCTCCAATGAGTTGAATGGAAAAATTACATGCCCACAAGGAAAATGGTTATCTCGCAAAGGGTACGTCGACCGAGGTGATGAGATGCATTTTTTTTCTCTATTCCAAACACTACAAGTGATCCATTGCTTAACCCCTTTGAGCCTCATACATTTATGAATGTTCTTTTTAAATTATCTTTGTCAAGGATCACCCCATATTTGGACAATTTTGAAATGAATGGTATGAATTTTCTTGTTCACACTTGCATCAATCTTCGAGTATTGCTTTTGCAATGCAACTTATGCAGTAATTTAAGTACTTTAGGATGACGAAGAGAAGTTCTTTCTTTACCCTACACACTTTTGTCCATTGCATAGCCCACTTGAGCCTTCGAATTCATTTCATACTAAACCTAGTTGGTGATTATCCCCCGCACCGGGGCAAGGCGAAAGACAATCATTCAAGTAGCATGGTCTAGAATGCTAATAAAAGATGGAGGCTGTGTAAGTCCAAAGAAAATAAGTGCAAAAAGTAAGGGGGCATGAAAAAGTAGTGTGTTTGGTAAAAGTAAGGCCAATGTCCATAAAAAAAAAATCAAAAATTGATTGTAGCAAGTCGTATCCCCAGTGAAGCGATACTTGCAGAACTCAATGGAGTTTTGATATGAAGAAAATCCACGATGGTGAAAAAGAAAATTGGTGGAAATATCAAGATGATCATCAACTCTAGTCCCCCTAAACACTTTTTGAGCCTGGTAATCCTTTCATGAACCAAACCTACGTTATATCCCTTGCAAAATCTTTTCAGATTATGGCACTTGAATTAACGTAAAAGTTCATATGTTCAAAAGTATCATTCGAAGAGGTGTGAGTAAGACAATTTCTACCTCATTTCATATGCTTCTTGACTTGTAAACCTAAAAATGATTTCGGAATATCATTCTTCAATAAGTCTTGACTCAAAGAGTCCCCTTCGTTAAGCCGTTGATCAAGCCCACATTACGGTCCAAGACCTCTTAGATTGGTAAGGTCGTACCATTTGTGAGATTTTTTTTGTTTTTTGGTAACCTAGGGAATCTTGTAAGCCAACAGCCGGTGAGCAAACCCTGAGGGAGCAACTGCAGAACTCACCACCACAATACTCCAAGTAAGAATCCCTAATGACGCCTCTGGAATTCGAACTTCTCCCTTTCGTGAGGAGGAGAGAACTCAAGCCAGCTGCATCGTTGAGGGCGGTGGTTTGCGAGACTATTCAGACTCTTGTTTGCCATGATAATAATGAGATAGAGTGATTGTTAAATTCCTGCATCAAACGTCAGGACAAAATAGCCTTTTAATGAGGATGAATGAAAGGTTCTTTCAGACCGAAAGATCCCTCATTTGACATATCTATAACACTCATGTGTTCAGTTTATAGTATTCTTTTGAAATGGAAATTGGGTAATACGAGATTAATAGAAATTATCACGCATGAACCTCACTTGAGTTAATGCATCTGTTATTTGTAACCACAAATGCATGTTACCTCTCTTGTGACTAGGCTTTAAAGGAGACATATCTCCGAGGATCAGAGATATCACCAGGTAAGTATATCTCAACCCATACTCTAGATACTTGTCATTATGCAGGTATTCTCTCTCAAGTGTACCAACACTCAACCTAGTCAAGCTGTCCCCTAAAATTTTTTCTTCAGATTCAATATGATTAAGGTGACCGTAGAAAGGTACGGATCTTGGAAAGTTGTTTCCCGCTTAGGCAACCGTAGAATTGTACGGGTCCTAGATAGTATATGTTTCTCATTCAGGCGATCATAAGAAGGTACAAGTTCTAAAAAGTTCTTTCATGTTGAGGCAACCATAGAATGGTATGAGCCCTAGAAAACTGTTTCCCGTTTAGGCGACCGTAAAATAGTACGAGTCCTAGACAATATCTATTTCCCATTCAGGTGATCGTAGAAAGGTATTGGTCTTGAAAAGTGATTTTTCGTTTAGGCAACTATAGAATGATACAGGTCCTAGACAATATCTGTTTCCCATTCAAGCGACCGTAGAAAAGTATGGGTCCTGAAAAGTTGTTTCTTATTCAGGTGACCGAAGAAATGTAGGGGTCTTGGAAATTGTTTTCCTGTTTAAGTGACCATAGAAAGGTACGGGTCTTGGAAAAGCTATTTCCCATTCAAGCAACCATAAAAAGGTACGGATCATGAAAAAGTGATATCCCATTTAGGCGACCGTAGAATAGTGTGGGTCTTAGACAATGTTTGTTATTCTACCAGGCGACCGTAGAAATATACGGATCCTAAAAGGAGCAATTTTTCTATCAATGCGACCGAAGAAAGGTTCAGGTTCTAGACAACCAAATATTGCCATACTGGGTGACCGTAGAAATGTACAAGTCCGAGGAAAGGCAGCCTTCTCTTAATTTCGTTACTATTTTAGGCGATCGTAGAAAGGTATAGATCATATACATGTAATACCAATTATCTTGAATTACTCTACGCTCCTAACTAATTTCAAGTAGGTTTCCTTTATCATTTGCATTAGCATTTCCATGCATTAGATTCATTTTCCCTATAAAAAAAAAGGTGATTCAGATTATATGCATGATCAAAATTTAGGTCTCAACTTATCTTTAAAGGTAACTTCTACCAGCTCACATTCAAAGAGAGGCAGCTGTTGATACCTAATTTTGGCAACCTTAAGGAAATAAAAAAAATAAAAATCGTATCAGAACAAAAAAAAAGAAAAAAAAAGGGAAAATCAATTTGACTAATTATGTATGGAAGTTAGAAATTTCAAATCTTGGTAAATGTGGGAGTAGTTCTCAGTTGAACATCAAGATTTAGAGATCTAGGTAAATAAAAAGCAAGAATTTTGATAAAATGAAAGGATTCAAGTAAAATTGGCGATTGCGAAATCATATTCCGATTTAGTTATGAATTAATTCAATAGAAGATAGACACTCGAAAATTCTTTGTGAAAAGCGGTCGTTTGGAATCACTATAAAAGAATCACAGTTTTTGTGAAATGGGGGTGAAGAATTCAAAAAATTCGAGAGAAAAATTCGTACAAAAATAAAAAATTTAAAGCGTGAGAGAAAAAGGGAAGCAGCAGTGAAAAGTAAAAAAAAGAAGAAGAAAGAGTAAAAGAGAGAAGGAAAGAAGGCAGAAAGGTACAGCAGCACTGTGGAAAGGGCAGAGAGAGGGAGACGTGCGAGTGGACAGGTGAGGGGAGAGAGAGAAAAAAAGGAAAAGTAAGCGGCACTGTTCATCTTCTTCGCGAGGCAGCCCCTACCCGCGCCGGCTCCGCGTCCGCACCGGCCACCGCGCCAGCACCGCCTCCGCCAGCCGCTACCGCGCCTCCGCCACCACGTTTCCGCCACCGCCGCTTCGCCGGTCTCGCCAACGACGCTCGCGGCGCCGCTTCTGCTCACCCGACGTCGCTGCTGCCCAGCCAACGTCTGCACCTCAGTCCGCCGCCGTCCCACAGCAGCACCACCAGAGCCCGACGCTGCCGTTGCTGCTTCCCTCCTGCCGTCGCTCGCTCGCAGCAGCTGCCGAAACCCCTCGCCGGTAACCTTCGCCCACAACGACTCGACGCCGCGCCTCTACAACCCGTGACCCAGCGACCTCCGCGCCCCTGCCGTCGCCGAGCACCACCCTTCCGTCGCTCGCCCCTATCTCTGCTCGTCCGCAGGTCCCTGCTGCGACCTGCAGCCGCCGTCGCTCCTACACCCCTTAGCCGCGAACCAGCTGCAGCAGCTCGCCTTGCCGGCCAACGCACGCGCCCTCACCCGCGACCTGCTGTTCGCCCGCCACCGCCCAGCAGCCTGCGCCACCTCCGGCCGCCCTCCGTCACGCCTCCGCCTGCTGTCGTTCGTGCTGACCGCCGCTGCTCCTGCTCCGCCGTGCAGCAGCCCGCGTCGGACGCCACACGTCCGCCGGTCTCCTCGTCGGAGCTCCGACCCCGGCCAACCTCTGCCTGGCGCCGCCCACCATCGCTGCTGCCCTTCCCAAATCCCCCTTAGGTAATTTATTTTTATTTTTCATTCATTTTTATTTTTTAAATTCAATGCTTATCAATATTTTAGATATTATCCATAGAATTTTGCCCAAAATTACTATAATTTCTAATTTAATCCGTAAGATATTGAATTATTATTTTTAATTATATTGATTTTGAGACATTTTGATAGTATTTTAATTTACTAAATCATTATAATTATTAATTTGATCCATAAAATTTCGAATTAAATTTTTAATTATTTTAAATTTTCTTATATGTTATGATATTTAGGAGAAAATATTCAGTGGTTCGTGTGCGCCACATCATTCGCCGACGTGGCACGCACAAACCACTCACATACTGACACTTGTCCCGAGCGGGATCCCCTCGAAAATGAGAAAAGGGCTCGTTTTCGATTGGCTCGGCTCGGCTCCTGCAGAAGAAAGGACGGTCAGCGATTCCTACTGCTCAAAATTTTTCTCTCTCCTCAATTGAATGAGCGGGTTCTCTCTCCTCGTAAATTAATCAAGAATGCTCAGAGCCTTCCTCTGTTTCTTCTCCGCGCATCCCACCTCTCTCCGCCTCCGCCTATCCAAAAGCCCCGCTCATCTGCCTCTGGCATCTCGGTCTCGTTCTCGAGCGGCACCAGGCTCCCCGCCGCTGACCGGCCGTTGTCCCTGACGCTGGCCCGCTCGGTCACGAGGGAGAACTCGGCGGACTTAGGTGGGGTCGATGGCAAGGCGAAGAAAGAGAGGCCTACTGCATTTTCTCTCTTTTTTTCAACGGAGCACACGCTATTTCTTCCCGCTTCTGCCTCTCTCTTCCTCAAGCACTCCTCTCCTCTCTGTCCCGAGCCCTCTCACTCACCCCGAGCGCCCCCCCTCCTCTCTGTCTCGAGCCCTCTCACTCACCCTAAGCGCTTCTCTCCTCGCCTCTGTCCTCGTCGCCATCATCAACTTTCCAGCCGCGGCTCCGCAAATCGCCGGGCCGCAACCGGCCTCTCGAGCTTCTTTGTCTTCTACTCCTTATTCGGTCCCGATTTCGGGCTCGAGTACGTAGCTAAGGATTTTGAAGCAAAAGAGGTTTGCGAGGCTAGATATACTGGTGGCGGACGGCGAGAGCACGATCGACCTGAGTCGTTACTCTTCGCTCGGTGATTTCAGGCTCGACATCGGCGAGAGAAGGAGGAAGAACAAGAACGAGATGAAGGAGAAGAAGGAGAAGATGGGTCCTTGCTTTTCTGCTTTTGGGTTTATCTCTTGAAGTCCGCCACTTTCCCTTGTACCATTTTCCGTCAGGTAGAGGAAAGCTGCCGTTTTTCCATCTTTTTTTCATCCCTTTTTGGTTCGTTGGTTTTTGATGGGAGGGACGGTGTTCGTTTCTCAATTCTGTGAATTTTTTTATGTTTGGAGAGGTTGGGTGTTATGAGTTGCTTGTTTGGCGGTTGTTTTAGCGATTGATCACTCACCGATCGTTGGATTTTGTGATTTGAAGGGATGCTTTGCGTTGGTTTGGATCGATCACCGTTGCTTGGCTCTCGGGTTGTGTCTGTCGGTCTGATTACGATGAGTTTGAATTATTGTGGAATTTTCTCAAGAGTGTCTTTTCACGTTCACTGAAATCTATTGCTGTGTTGTTCCTATTAGATGGTATATTGAGTGTCAATGCCTGTTGGGGGAACCAAAGCTTATTGATTTTTGTGGATTTGTCTGGAATCAATCCTTTGTAATGCGTCAAGTCTGGTTTTTTATTTTTTCCGTCCCCTATCGCGATCTATCTTGGTTTGTGACACAAGGGCCTAGTCGAAAATGGTGATTAAGGGATGATGTATACCATAATCACAAATAGTGTTGCCTATCACTTCTCTTTTCAGCTCAAAGTTCTATGGTTAATGGGGTTAAAAATATTCTTTTACACAGGTGAACTCAGATGTCAAGGATAGTTTTCCAATTCTCGTTTTGAATGGAGATAAGAGACTCACTCTTCTACCACCGCTTCATCCACAAAAAGAATCTCCTGATTCCGAGGTTTCTCCTTTTCAAGTGAAAAATCATACGCTTCTTCGATAGCGAGTTTCCATTTGGAAAATGGGTCCATGTTGGCTGTCGGTATGTATATCAAGTGTCTAAATTACTCTTTCTACACATGGTTTTTAAACTGCTCGTTCCTTTTGAGTTGATAACTGCTGAAATTTTTATGGCTATAGCTGAGCACATTAATGTCTGTCATGTTTACCACTTATTGGTTCGAGCTGTTGAGCTGAAGCAAGTTGTTACTGAACATTTTATCTGTCTATTTTACCTTTAACTAATCATTTTCAGATGTAATTGGAATTGTATGAATGGTGCATGATCTTCAAATATATAAAAGTAAGGCGTATTGGATGGATATTCATATAGCACGTAGAACTCGTTGCACTTTCAATGTGACTGAAAAGAACAAGCTTTTATAGAGTACATACATAGAGTATGATTCTATTCATATTCATTGGAGTGCCTGTGATTAACTAATTGCATGCATTATCTGGAGGATCTTGGACAAGAATTGTTATCTGCAAAATTTCATGTAAGTCTATGTCTCATTGTTGGTCTGATGAAAGAGATAAAGTAGAATTTTAGATTGCATAAATGGTGCTCGATCGAAAGTCTCTTGTCAATCTTATGATGTCATTGTCTTTCCTAGGTTCTTACTCTCAGGGCCTTTTTCCCTTTGTAAATTGCTCAAAGTTCTATCTTCATGGTAGGTCTCAAGTGAACTTTTACGGCTTCACATTGACGGGGAAGTGGTGGATGAGAAGCCCCTAAGTGACTCAAAAGATGGAGAATCTAGCCCTTTAAGGAAAATAAGTTTGGTTAGTACCAGTGGAACTGATGATGGTATAGAAGGTTATTTATACAGTCCAAAGGTCTTGCACCCTTCTTCATCCATTGAGGATCATTATAAGGTACCTTCTGTCGAGTTTGTTTGACCTTATTCATGTGGATATGATTTCTTTAATGAATGTTTTCCTGTAATGCCAGGACTCACCTGTATACTTAGGGGGAGCATGACAACCCAAAATTTCTGTTCCAGAAATAGTTTTTCTGTTCCAAAAATAGTTTTCGTTCCGCACTTTTCGGAAGAGAACCGTTTGATAAACCTATTCAGTTTTCAATTTCTGGAATAGATTTCTATTCCAGAAATAGGTTTGGAAGAGAAATTAGAAGCTAAAATTTTCTACTTCTGATTTCTGGAAGAGAAATCAGAAATAATTAGTCCTCCCTCATCTCCTCTACGTCTCTGCCTCCTCCTCCTCCTCCGTCTCTCCTCATTTTATTAAAAATAAAAATAAATATATTCATTTTATTCATTTAAAAATAAAAATAAATTATTAAAATAAATAAATTATTTTCATTTATCATTTTATTTTTAGTTTATTAAAAATAAATTTATTAAATTTATTAAAAATAATTTATTTATGATAAATAAATATAAATTTATTTATGATAAATAAATATAAATTTATTAAAAATAAATTTAGTAAATTTATTTTTATTTGTCTTGAGTGTTTTGCCAAATAATTTTTTTTATTTTTTTATTTTTATTCATTTTAAAATAAATTTATTCGTAAAATAAAATAAAATAGAATAAATAAAATAAATTTATTTTTAAGGATATTTTTATTTTAAAATAAAATGATATTTTTATTTTATTTTTTATGATTTATTTTATTTTATTTTATTTTATTCATTATTTTTTTTGTTACTAAATCTCTCTCTCTCTCTCTCTCACCAACCCCACCTAAAAACAACTATCATAAGAGAAAAAAAGGAAAAAGAAAAAAAATCATAGATAAGGTGCTGTTAATAATTGACTTTTTTTGTGTTTTTTTGGTAGGTTGTTGCTTCACTTTTGTATGCTAACAGTGGGTCACTGGTGGAGAAAACCAGTGATGATGAAGCCCCGCCGTTGACAAGCTATGATGGAATCGAATTCGATTCCTATGAGAAACCTAGCAAAATATTGCATGGCCACGCTTCTTTTAAGCTCAAGATATCTCAGGTAGATGTTGGTTGGGTGATTTGTATTACGCTAATGATAGCTTGTGATCTGAATTAAAGATTGCATTAGTGGCCTGCAGGTTGTTTCCAAATATTTGAGTAGGACTGTATACACGAAAAGTAGATGGCATGGGGTAATTGATAGTAGCATCTCATTAATATGTTAAGCAGTACTAGCATGCTCTGGAGATTGCCTAATCCAAGTAAATAGAAAAAAAAATTATCACTAGCTGGGCTGGGCAGAGTAATCATGTGCGTAGGTTGTAGATTAAATTTTTCTTTGGTTGAATATTTTCTTAAACATTGTTAGCTACAATGGTTAGATCACCTCTTCAAGAAAAACTTACAGTAGAATTGCAAGAACTTGGACCAATTTTTCCTCTTCATATAAATACGTTTGGGCATACATAAGGTGTTCATACTTAATACAATTGATCAACTTGAATCAATTCCAAAACATTTTTTGAATTCAATTCCTAAGTACTCGTAAAAAAGAATATAATAATACATGCCTAAGAGTAGCTGTAATGACCTATTATTGATTCAAACTTTTATATGTGACATTTCTGCTTGTATGTGTGTTCTCCTCTGCATTAGCATGAACTACATTTACTAAATTATCGGTGTGGCAAGTTTAGTGCCTTCTTGGTTTTCTAGTTTTCCCCACCAGGGTATTAGCTCTTCTAGTATGCATTATTGTGTATGAAAAATATCTTTTTCCGTTTGATCTCTCTTATTATTCTATCGATATGCTTTTGTTCTTTAGGAAGCAATAGTCTTGCCTCCATGGATTGCCCTTGTTGTGCGTCCCAGGCCCGGTGTGTGGGAGTACATTAGGGTAAATATCCATGCCCTGGTTGTTGAGGAGTTGCAAGTGACCAAGTTCCTTCATTTCAAGGAAGAACTTGTTGATGGAAAGTAAGTCTTTCTTTTTTCATTTTTGGCTTTTAGCACCACATGGATGCTAGCATGCTTTGCTTTTGGCGGAAGGACTGTAGGTTACTTGAATTTGTGGATTGTTGGCAGTCACGGCATTACATCATGAGATCTATAATATGCAAATGAATGCTGCTTACTCTGTTGCAGTTTGAATGGAAACTTTGTGCTTGAATTGGACTTTGAGCCATACACCGCCCAATTTCCCCGCCCAACTCTTTCGAAGTCCATTGGAAATGGAGTGGAGTTCCTCAACCGCCACCTTTCGGCTAAGCTCTTCCATGACAAGGAGAGCTTGCACCCGCTGCTTGAGTTCCTTCAAGTTCATTGCTACAAAGGAAAGGTAAGCCCGTGGGCAGATAACACTCATCTCACTCTCTCGGATCTACTTCTTATGCACCGGGTGTATCACTCAATTGTATTAACAAGATTGTGTAAATGACAACTCAGAGGAAACATTGCAACATTCACATAACTTCATGACTGTTGAAAGGACAGTTCAGAGTTGCTCATATTTTAGATGCATGGACTGAATCCTTTTTTTTTTCACTAACAATTACTTGAGACTAATTTATGCTGATCTGTGATGCAGAACGTGATGGTCAACACAAGAATTCAAAATGTCTTCTCGCTCCAACATGTCCTGAGGAAGGCAGAGGAGTACCTCTCTGCCCTCAAACCTGAGACACCTCACTCTCAGTTCGAGCACAAATTTCAGGAAATTGGGCTAGAGAGGGGTTGGGGCGACACTGCCGAGCGTGTGCTTGAAATGATTCGGCTTCTTCTGGATCTACTTGAGGCTCCCGATCCATGCACCCTCGAGAATTTCTTGGGAAGAATCCCCATGGTCTTTAACGTTGTTATCATGTCGCCTCATGGTTACTTTGCCCAAGATGATGTCCTTGGATATCCCGATACCGGTGGCCAGGTCATTAATCGTCTCAAATATTGATTTAGCATCTCTTGCCAGTATTTCTACATGCATTTCCATCATCATGCGTTGTTCACATTTTGTAGGTTGTGTACATCTTGGACCAAGTTCGTGCATTGGAGAGTGAGATGCTTCCCCGTATCAAACAACAAGGGCTGGATATTACTCCTCGGATTTACTCCTCGGATCCTCATCGTAGGTTCTTGCTTTTTTACTGATATTGGAATAGTTTTTTGCTGGCCAATCCAACTAATTCGTTATGTTTGTTTTGTGTCCTGCCCCTCTTGGCTGCAGGTCACTCGTCTTCTTCCTGATGCAGTAGGAACCACGTGGAACCAGCGTCTTGAAAAGGTTTTTGGAACAGAATACTCCCACATTCTTCGAGTTCCCTTTAGAACGGAGAAAGGGATGGTGTGAAAGTGGATTTCACGATTTGAAGTGTGGCCTTACTTGGAAACATACACCGAGGTATATTAGCTCATAAGATTATACTTTGCGAGGATTTCTTGTTGACATTCCAATCGCTTTTACACTTCCTGGACTGTACCGAGTCATCCATGGCATTGATGTTTTTTATCCCAAATTCAACATCATGTCGCCAGGAGCTGATATGAGCATTTATTTCTCCTACACGGAGGAGAAGCGGAGGTTGAAATCTTTCCATGCTAAATTCGAAGAACTTCTGTTCAGCGATGTGGAGAACAAGGAACACCTGTGAGTTTTTGGAGTTTTTTTCTCCTCCCATACTGGACTTGGACCTACATTAGCATCCTGTGTTTTGAATGATAATGTTCAAGCTCAAACAAAAGCTGACATGGATGTGTTGGTTAATGTCAAAACAGATGCGTATTGAAGGACCGGAACAAGCCAATCTTGTTCACCGTGGCAAGACTGGACCGGGTCAAGAACTTAACTGGGCTGGTCGAGTGGTACGGAAAGAACACCCACCTGAGAGAGGTGGTCAACTTGGTTGTGGTCGGTGGTGACCGGAGGAAGGAATCTTAGGACTTGGAAGAGCAAGCCGAGATGAAAAAGATGTACGGGCTGATTGAGACATACAATTTGAATGGCCAGTTCAGGTGGATCTCCTTCCAGATGAACCGGGTGAGGAATGGAGAGCTTTACCGGTACATCTGCGACATGAGGGGAGCATTTGTGCAGCCTGCTCTCTACGAGGCTTTTGGACTGACCGTGGTGGAGGCCATGACATGTGGATTGCCGACCTTTGCAAGTTGCAAAGGCGGTCAGATCATTGCGCACGGCAAGTCTGGATTCCACATTGATCCTTATCACGGGGATCAGGCAGCGGAGATCCTCGCGGACTTCTTCAAGAAGTGCAAGGTGGACCCGAGCCACTGGGACAAGATCTCACAGGGGGCGATGCAGAGAATTGAGGAGAAGTAAGGACCGGGATTCTTGTTAGGTTCAATCTTTTTTTTTTTTTTGGTAAAGCTTGTTAGGTTCAATCTTTGATAAGGAAAAAAGAGCACATTTCAACTTGTTCAAGAAACAAGTGGGTAACATGTGGTGCTTTGCTTTTGGCAGGTACACATGGCAAATTTACTTTGAGAGGCTGGTCAACTTGACGGTGGTGTACGGCTTCTGGAAGCACATCTTGAATCTCGATCTTCTCGAGAGCTGCCGCTACCTGGAAATGTTCTATGCCCTCAAGTATCGGAAATTGGTAAGAGACTCGGCTTCTCATCATATCTTGAGCGCGACAATCTGCATGCATATTTTGACTCCTTGTTCGGATATTCACACTACTCCTTTGTCTTGACAGGGCCGAGTCGGTTCCCCTTGCGGTTGAGTGAGTTAGAGGTGAACAAAAGGGCAGATCTCAAGAGGCAGACAGCTCCAAATTCTCTCGAGAGTTGAGGAATAATTGCCATTGCATTGGATTAGAAGAGAGCCTTTTATTTTGCTTTTCTTTTTGCGACTGCTTTCGTCAATCTTTCTTTTGCTTCTTTCTGCTGTGAATGTATGTTGGGTTAGGTTCTTCAAAAAGTCAATTCAATGAAATTTCCTTCTTCTTTTCCCAGTGTCCCCTCAATTTACCTGTCGTCTTCCACTTGTAAGTTCACGTTCAATCATTTTTCCTTAGCTTTTAAGCTAGCAATGTGCATCCAAATGTGTTACTCGGATCAGCGATGATAGCGAGTCCCTTGGATATAGCACAAGACTATCCAAAAAAAAAAAAAAAAATTGCCAAGGCAAAACAAGTCTTTTAAAATAAATCACAAGGAAAACTTGTATACTGGAATTGACTTGACTGTTCCAGTCAGCTGTACACATCTGACGTATGGAGAGAGGACAATAAATACAAAAGAACAGGAGGTGGAGAGAGCTTGTACTGTACAATTTAATATTGATTCCGTTATTTATACACGCATCGACACAACACACTCTGTCAAAATTGCCTTCTATTTCTGAGGTATTCTATTTCTATCTACACCTTCATGAGTAAAAGAAAAAAAAAAACCGGCGGAGGCTAAAACCATCTCCCATTACCGATGCGCCTACCCAGAAATAGAATGCAGAGAGTTCCATACCCTCCAAATCGTTTATCAATCCACTAGTCATGTAGCTACTCCCGTATGGGTCTTGTAAGTTCCTATTTCATGGCGGCTTCTCTTGGATAGAACATAATTGCCAGCACCAAAGAGAATGTAAGGCCAACTATACCGCCGAATGGTTGGAAAGGATGAGTCCCCGTTATCCAAAGGGGGAAGTTGGGGTTGTAGATCAAAAAGCCACCTGATTGGAGAGTGCAACTTGAGACTAATATCCCTGCGCGGAGCCCAATTGGAACACAGAGGCTACCTTCACCGATTTGTCGAAGCCCGGCCAAGCTTAGTGATAAGAGCCACAGCCCAGGAATTGCCCATGGAGACCTGAAATGCGGTGGATAAGTCAAGTATCTTTGATGTTGACTCAAAGAGAAGATCAGGTCAGAAGCAAATTGATCAAGTGCATGACGGAAACATGAACCAGGTTCCAAGCAGACGCTTTAACCTAAAAGAGAAAGGATGAAAGATCAAGCTAAGAAGAAAGAAGTTGTCCTCATTGTAGCTACTAAAGAATGTGACATGACACTAACAGATCTAAGCCTTTCAAGAAGGCAAGTTTGGCAAGTCATAAGTTTGCCTTCATCGTCAGAATGTTTATTATGTAAACTTCTCTCGATAAAAAAACAAAAAATTTGCAAGCATGTTCAATCTAGAACCAAGATTTCAGTAAGAACAGGTTAGCAGTGTTGCATGATTACTTCAAAATAGAAAAGGGTGGTCACCAAGTTAAAACCCGATTTCCAGGAGTGCTGATTTACTTGTCATATTTTGAGTAACATGCTTTTCCTGGCCCCAATAGACATTTTCCCGCAACAAATGAAGAACAGAAAACTGAAGGAGAAAATCCAAGGACAAAAATGAGTCAAAAAGTTGGAAGGAACATGACTTAATTAAAGCAATGTACCTCCGGAACAGGGAGAATGCAAGCCCTGACAAAATAATTTCCGGGTGATATCCAAGATCAGCAGCAATGTCTTCAGTTAACCATGATCTGAAAAGCAACTCTTCCACAAGGGCAACAGAAGTTGCTGTAACAGCACCTCGAACGACCAAGATGAGAATTTGCCCATATGACGAGAGCCTTGTCATGGCATCTAATGACGATGAATGAAGACTTGGAGGCCAAGAAAAACTCACGCAGCCTAATAATGAATTAACATACTGTACATCATCAACAGGGGCTTTGCTTAAGCAACGAAAAAGAAGGCAAGGCATATGCCTTGGCATGGACATACAACACCAGTCCAGCAACTAATGACAGCACAATTGTTTTTCCTCTAACCACAAACAGCACGATTTTTTGAATCATATAAAAATCTATTGAACAACTACAAGAAAACATATTTTTACTACTAATCCAATAGACACAAGGACGGAATGGGTGCCCCTATGGCTTCAATACATCCATGACAAGTCTTGCCTCGAAAGAAACAGATTCTGCAGCACCTTGAAGGCCCCTTTCGAAATCGAGGACAATCTTCCCCACAAGCAACTCTTAACTTTTGTGATCCCACAAGTGGCTTCAGGCCATCATCGGTGACTCCTAGGCACTTTACCAATCGCAAGGTCCACAAAGAAGGAAAGTGGATAACATCTGCAGTCCTCGTCACTTACCTCTTGGCATCGACAAACTGCAAGAACTCCAAATACCGAGTAGAGCACAGTGCCTACGAGCTTGCTTTTCTTCTTATCCATGTTTCTACTACCCCACTCAACAGTTTCTTTAAGTGTTCCCCATTCCTTGAGCAGCTTTAGGGCACCTGACAGCCCTTTCCCCACTGCAGCTTCATGAATTGTCTCATCCAGAACAACTTCCTCCTCACCCTCATTAACAGGACCTTCATCATTACCAAATTCTTTAAATTCTGTCCAGCGTCCGGGCTCATCTTATACTTCATTATCCGCTTCGTCTTCATCCATGAAGACATCTTCGTGTCGCTTATGAGAAACCGGAACGAGGGGTAATGGCACAATTTCAAGTAACTCACTTGATAAGAAAATAACATCACATATTCTTTCGGACACCAAAGACCATATCAAGCAATTGGTGGATATAACACCGATTTGAAGAGGAAGTAACTTCAATTACATGAATGAAATCTCAAAATTGCAATGCAAGCCCAATATGCGTGTCCCTCTCCCCTTCTCAGTAGAACCAACATCATTCTTAGCCAGCATATATCCTGAAAACTAACCCGTGGTTTTAAAACTAAGCAACTCCAATATGGCCAAAACAGTTGAATAAGTCCACCGCTCTTCAAGACAAAGAATCCCCTCGACCGGGGATTAGGAATTTAGTTTGGAAGTTAAAATGCATCCCAAATAAACAAGCTACTTGTGACTGCATGAGCAATGGACTCGCAAGTTGTATGTAAAAAGTTCACTTGTTTGCAAGTTGTCCAGGATGTTGTTCAATGAGGCGCATCAAGTGCACCGCTTGTTTGCACATACACGAAGGCAAATTCTAAAATAAGTCACTTACAAACAATCTTTCGGTATGCATACGGTGAAAGAACAAGAAATGTTGCTCATTGACCATCCAAACAATACCAGATTCTAAACTAAACAGCCAACTTAAACTAGTTTTGACCCAATAAGCAAAGCAATGCTACCCAAATCAGCAAAAGGCAGTAATTTGAAAAATATGGAGAACAAAATAAGGGTTCCACAAGTTCGAAAGAAAATGTGATCGCAAATTGTCCAAGCCAACACAAATTAATCGAATGTATACCTTCATCAACCTCGAGGGCCGAAACAAAACCTTCTATTTCGTCATGACAACCCCGCTTTCGTGATTCTCCAATCACGACACTCGATTTTCTGCATTGTGTGCGCGGCGGGAATACTATCGGCACGAAGAGCTATCGCTTTAGGACCAGAAGCTCCCCCTCTTCTTGCTTCTTTAGAGCCAATTTCCTAGGTCTCTCTAAAGATTTATAAAGATCTTCATCATCATCAGCAACGACCATGTTTTTGTCATTCTCCATCTTA
Source organism: Eucalyptus virginea (assembly GCA_014182375.1). NCBI lineage: Eukaryota > Viridiplantae > Streptophyta > Magnoliopsida > Myrtales > Myrtaceae > Eucalyptus > Eucalyptus virginea. Next base: position 63,678,795 of record CM024521.1, read on the forward strand.
ACGGGAAGAGTTTGCTCCACCCGCGTAACCTAGATGCCTCCTCTCGCTTTAGCATAGGCCAATTGGTAGGCATTCTTTCTCATCTCAGCCTCGATTTTCTCTTGTTCCTCTCTCGCTAGCCTCCTCCCATCCTTACGTGATCCAAGATCTCCAACACCCAACCCCGCTGAAACCGCTTCCACTTGAAGGGCATCTAAGTCCAACTTCTCTTTCTTCCGTAAGGATTTCTTTTCTTGGGCTTTCTGAATCGAAGCAATTCTTCTTGAGTGTATTAATTGGACGAGGTCTTGGCAGATGAGGTGAGATCTTTACAATGACTATTTGAAGAAACACCCTGTAGCCTCCTTCTTAGCTGTATATGAAGTACATGAAACTTTTTAGAAAGACCAAGCGAGACCTCATTCCTATTCTAACTAATGCTTTGAACCACAATATGCATAAAAACTAGTTACCTCTTCCAATTTCCTTTCAGCTTCATAGGTCAAACATCCACTTGAGTCAAGAGTTACCCCTGAAACCATCAAAGGAAGTGGGAACGCAATAGCTAGATATGACACTTGTAATCAGAAAAGAGAAAAAAAACTAACCTCATCTTGAGCCGGATCGTCATATTGTGGTAGTATTTTCTTCTCCGTTGCAGGGTCATCACTGAATCTAAAAATGACAGTGCTAATAATAAGTTGAGTGTATGCATATACCAATAGGGAAACCGAGATGCAAGTGTGGGACAAAGACATGTGACATGCAATACACAGTTAATGCACCCGCCTAACATCCGGTCTATGTTTGTCAAACATATGAACTTGATTGAATCCATACCTTCTGCATTGACATCAAATCCAGCCCATATTGCTTAAGGGGATATTCATACCCACGGATCCGCTTGCCCCATAACATAACAATTATCGTAACAGCAATGTAAAGGCCAAAAATGCAAGCAACATCCAGCTCTGCACAAGTGTTGGAAATAGAGGAACAACAACAGGCGACCAGAGAACAAGAACCATGGCAACGAACCCCACAATCCTAACAATATCCCAGCAGAAAATTGCTCAGAATATATAGCAAATTGCAGAATAGACTTGGGAACCCATTCAAACTACGAAACTAGAAAAAGTGATATAAAGAACATGTGTTTTCGAAAGAATTCTAAGATATCACATTCCGTGTGCAATATCTGTTCCAGGCCGAGGAAGATTATTGTTGATTTTTAACATGTGTTACCTTTGCATAAAAAAATACAGATCTCTTACTTGAAAAAAACTATCTGGAGGAGCTGTTCAAGATGGGAAACAATGTGAGAATTTGACTAAGTTCTATGGATTATTTTGCCTGTCAGACCACATTTACCAGAAATCTGAAGCGACTAAGGGAAGATTATTGTTGATTCCTCAGCTCACGCATTCTGAAGCGACTAAGACAATGTTCACATTTACCAGAAATCTGACACAGGCAACTATGATAGCAAACCGATAAATAAAAAAAAACACAAGGAACTACAGCCTCTCTTACCACACGGAGAGCAACAACGAACGGAATTCCAGAACTGACCTTACCGCTGACCACGTCGGCAGCGAAATTACAGACGGCATCGAGCGTGCTCTCAATCCGCACCTTCGGGATCCGGTCGGCGCGAGGTCCGACTTCCTCAACCGGTGGTGCCCGACCATGGGCCCTCGTCCGGGTTCGCCATCGCACCCTTCTCCGGCTCCTCCATCTCCTTGAACGCGGCCCGGAACCTGGGGCTCCATCTCCTCCATGAACTCGTCCGTGAAGCCGATCCGGCTCACGTCCGAAAAAGCCCTAGCTCCCTTGCCGGTACGGTCGGTTCACGTACCTCCTCCACAGCAAGCGGCAATCCTTCTCCAGCCCGCACCTCTCCTTCTTCACCGTGCCGTCGACCCCACCCAGTCCGCCGAGATCTCCCTCGCGACCGAGCGGGCGGGCGTCGGGAACAACGGCCGTCGGCGGCGGGAGCCCGGTGCCGCTCGGGGAACGAGACCGAGGCCGCCTCCCTCTTGCCGGAGGCCGGCGGGAATCCTTCTCTAGCCCACGCCTCTCCTTCTTCGCCGCGCCGTCGACCCCGCCTAAGTCCGCCAAGTTCTCCCTCGCGACCGAGCGGGGGCGTCGGGACTAACGGCCGGTCGGCGGCGGGGAGCTTGGTGCCGCTCGGGAACGAGACCGAGATGCCGGAGGCGAGATGAGCGAGGCTTTTGGATAGGCGGAGGCGGAGGCGGAGAGAGGTGGGATGCGCGAAGAAGAAACAGAGGAAGGCTCTGAGCATTCTTGGTTAATTTACGAGGAGAGAGAACCCGCCCATTCAATTGAGGAGAGAGAAAAATTTTGAGCGGGAGGAATCGCGACCGTCTTTTCTTCTGCAGAGCGAGCCGAGCCAGCTGAAAACGAGCCTTTTTCTCATTTTCGAGGGTGTCCCGCTCGAAACAGGTGTCGGTACGTGAGTGGTTTGTGCGTACCACGTCGGCGGATGACGCGGCGCACACGAATCACTGAACATTTTCTCAATATTTAGGGTTAGACAACATATTATTTTTTCAATTATTTTAATTTTTTAATTGATGAATATCTTGATTAGTTGAGATATAATATTTATCGATAATTGTTTGTCTTGAAAAATACTAAAATTTTTTTAAAAAAAAAATCAAAACTCAAATCTTGTATCCGAATGTGTTGGTTTAGTAAATTAGGGTTGCATTTTTTAGGATTGCACTTTTAGATAATTTTTGGAATAGATTAGAGTTGGATTTAAATAAAAAAATTTATATAGATAAGGGCTTAGATAATCTTTGCACATTTTGATAATTTAAAAAAATTCTAAGATAGGATAGGGTTTAAGTCAAATTAACCCTTAAAATATTTTAGAAAATTATTCATTTTAGACAAATTTAATTATTTTTTTATTACGAATTTTAATAAAAAAATACAAAAATTAGGTGCATGTCAAATAGTTTGCATGCTAGGTTCATTTAATTAGAATTTGTTTGTTAGTAAAATTAGGTCATGTAGTTAAAGTGCATGTTTTATAGTAAAGTTCTAATTTCAAGATAAAAGAAAACCCAATAAAATTGCTTGCTTTGTTTGTTTAATTCTTAGGCTAATATCCTGAAAAACCCTAAAGTAGTACACTTGTGACAAATTTACCCCAAACTATATTTTTGACTATGAAAAACTCCAAGATGGTATACCCGTGACAAATTTACCCCGACGACTATAAAAAATCTCAAACTAGTATATTTATGACAAATTTACCCCAAACTAATTTATTTGACTGCAAAAAACCCCAAAATGGTAAATTTGTGACAAATATACCCTATGCTAAATTGGATTAATACCACAAAAAAATCACAAAAATTGTAAACGATGACAAACGGAGCGTAAAATCCTAAATTAATATATCAGTCAACTATCACGTATCATTTAACTTAATAATTTGAGAATAAAATTTAACGAAAACTAACAAAGGGTAAATTTGTCGCAAGTGTGCTAGTTTGGGATAAATTTGTCAAATGTATACCAGTTTGGGGTTTTTGGTGATAAAAAAATAATTTGGGGTAAATTTGTCACAGTTTAGGGTTTTTCGGGGTATTAACCCTTAATTCTTTTGATGCAATTTATTTGATTAATTGATTGTTTAATATTGGTTAAGCATTCATGTGATCACCTCATTTTCATGATAGTGATTTAGATTAAAATAAATCCAAACTACTTGCTAAAATATTTTTGAAAATAAAAAGAATGGTATCGAAAGGGTATTAGAGAAATATAGTGTAATCAAGTTCTCGTACCTAAAGTCTCTAGTTCGTAGGAGTAAAATAATTCTATCATTACTTTTTTTAGGTGTCTAATCGACCTATTGTTAACACCTAAATTTTGGTGATCCGATCATTTATTTATTGCATAGAAAATTAGGGGTCAATTTTATCCCTAAAAAAAAATTAATTGCATATAGATTTAGGTGCGTTTACATTTACATTTTTTGCATTTTATTGGATTGATGGGGAATGGATTCGGATTAGTGGTTCTAAGCTTTAATTTGGCAGGTTGGACTAAGCCCACAAAGCAAGTAAATTGACTCGAGCCCGTTTTCTTTTAATGACAAAAATTACCTAAATGGAGATTTGAAATGATATTACAGTGGATTTTTGGAATTTAAGAAAATTGAGTTGCAATCTTATCTTTAGACGATAAAATCAGGAGATGTGGAAAATAAAAAAAAAAGTGATATTGCGTGCGAAAAAGAAATCTTCGCGGATATTGATTTGAAAATGAAATTAAAGCCCTAATCTTCGGCCTATAAAAAGGTTTTTCGCGTAGGGTTTCAAAGAGGAGGCCACACATATTGAAAATACACGGCCATAGAATTAAGAGAAAGGGGGGTCGGCAATTAATACACATGAGAACACGAGAGAGTGCGCTGGTGGCTGCCCCTTGTTATTCCGTCGACCTTCTCCAACGAAGTTGCTGTCGAGTCTAAGAAGCATCCTTGATCGTGCGATGAGATAGCCCCTATTGCCTCCCAGTCATTGTCGCCGCATCTAGGTTTTGTATCACTCTTGAAAGATCCAACCCAACTTAGAGCAATGTATAAAGGAGAGCTTGATCGATGAAGTCAGAATTTTAAGGATCCACTTTCTCAACGCACAAATATAGAGAAAGGAGGAGACTTTGAGGCGGTGGTCTTTGCCTTGTGAAGTTCAAGCCGAAAGAGGCAAAAGAAGGTGTCGCTACTTTGCTGTTCGCAGGTCCAACTCCACGTTGCAGCCATCCCCGTGCCAGTCTCCGACTCCTGCAGCATTCCCGACGTTCCAGGAACACCCTCGAAGCTTTCCGTTGGTCTGGTTCATGGGTGATCGTCTCATACTGGCCGCCTCTCCGCAACTTGTAGAATTTCTATTTTTTTTTGTGTAGGTTATCTGAAGTTCTCGCTGACCGCATCGTGAGCATCATCGAGCGCCGCGAGCACCACGGCTGAGTCACCGTTCAGCCGTGAGTCTCGACGAGGTCTCGCTGCCCATCCGTGAACCATCGCCGCCATCCTCCAATGATGCCCATCAATAGACGATCTCCAGTACCCAGCGAGTTTTACCACAAGCCAAGCGTCGTCGTTCCTTGAATTCACAGTATTCGTGTTTGCAGGTGTCTCCGTGAGCATCGGTCATCTCCCACGGCCGCCCCAACGTCCATCTAGAAGCAATTAATCGAGTGATCCATTAGCAAGTCTTGAACCCGCCGCAACCGCTTTGACGATTCTCTGAACAACTCAACCGACACCCGATTCTTCAATGGGCACATGAGGGCGTTCCCAATGCAAAAGAAGCGATGAAATTTGTCCTGTTTTGCCCAAGCTTTTTTAAAAGGCGAAGCTTGATAGCAAAGTGAAAAGAAGCTGAAGTTCTCGGATAAAATTCCAAAGTACTCGATCTTGTGGAATGCGTCCGACGATTACCGAGCGACTGTGCATGCTACGGATCGTCGATCTTCCTCACCGTGATTCCCGTGACCCATCATCCGTCCGAATTTGGAAATGTCACCCGCGTGACATCGTGAATTAGGTAAGACTCTCGATTAATTTGATTTTCATATATGTCTACATAATTCGTGATATCACAATCTTTCTTTGAATGTTTGATCGGTATTGTCATAATCAAGAGATCTCTTGATCCCTCATGAATTAGGAAATTTTCTTAATTTCACAATGTGCATACGATTGATAGGTCGATTTCACGCTCGAAATATGACTCACAATCGCACGGAAAAATCGCCAATCCAATCTCACGCTCCGATTTGTGATTTATTTAAAATTGGCAAACCTAATCTCATGCGCGGGATATGGTTCGTCAATTTAGATATCAATATTGTCTTGTTCTGATTTGTTTCCATGTCGTTTAAGTTGATCTTATTTTCGTAAAAAAAAATTCAAAAAAATGTGAGTTAGATTAGGTTTATTTTTTGTTTTAGGGTTTGCATGTTTAGAATGGGAATTTTATTTCGAATTTCAAATTCAAAGATTAAAAAAATAATTGAATAAATCAATTTAGGTTGCTAGTTTTTTAACTTAGGTTGCATGTTCAATTATTTCATAACTTTTAATTTCGAAATTAATATAAAAAAAACACAAAAAAAAAAAAAAAAATCATCATGCATATGTCATGTAGAATTATGGCATTATTTGTACGTAATTGCATATTAGGGTAAAATCGCTGGTTTCATTTTAAGTTTAAATTGATTTTTAGATAGATTGCATCATAGGTTAGAGATTGCTAAGTTAAGATAATATTTTATTTTAAATTAGGGTTAAGCCTGGCCTAATCCTTAATATAAGTTGATAGAATCTTAATCTAGCTAGGTAATTTTGGCATTTTTCTAATTTCGAAATTTCATGGAAAATACCAAAAATTATCTTAGAATAAGTCAATTTCATTCTTTAGGCCATGTAGTTTAAGCCATATTACCGTGTCATATTATTTCATGTTAGATTAGTAGCATGCATTGCATATTGCATGATCTTCATTAAATAAGTGAAAAAGAAAAAAAAATTGCATGTTAATTAGAAATCATATCTAGGATTGTCGATGGGAATTTTAATCTAACATTATAGATGCTTTCGATGCCATGAGGTAAGTCTTGCAATTTATTCACTGTTTTATCTGGGTGTTAAATTGATGGTTTGCGCACCCGTATGATCACCTCATATGTTAGGGAAGCAAATTAAAATTAATTCAAGCTGCCTGCAAAACATTTTTTAAAAAATAAAAGAGAAATGTACCGAAATGGTGTTAGAGAAATCTAGTATAATTAAAGTCCCCGAACTCACAATCTCTGGTTCGTAGGAGTAAAGTAAATCTCTCATTACTTTACTTGGGTTTCTAATCGACCCACCAAAAAATAGATTAGTGGCAACTCCTGATTGAAAATCATTTGTATGTTAAGAACTCAAACCTAAGTCACAAATTGGTATGGGCTTGGCAGAGCCCGAGTTAGGTCCAGGCTTAACAATCCATTAACCAAACTTAGTAGTTCAAATCCGAAAATTTGGTTGTGACACCTACCATAAACTGATTAATGGCGACTCCTAGATAAAATTCTTTTAAAAAAAAATTTGAACCTAAGTTGCGAATTTGTATGGGTTTGGGAGAGCCCGAGCTAAGTCTAGGCTTAGCGAGTCCATTAGACGAACCCTAGGTGGTCTAGCTCGCTTCGGGGAGGTCGCGACAACTTAGCGACTCTATTGGGGAAGTCTTTTCTATACCAGAAAAATTTTGGGACAATTGTGTAGTCACAACAACTTACCTAATCAATCGCATGCCAAGAGCGGTTATTTTCTAGTATTTAACGAGCGGTTATTTTCTAGTATTTAAGAAAGGCCACATTCCTTAGTATCTGTACGTCTGCCCAATGGAAATATTACTCATGTTGACAAAATTAGAACTGTCCACCTCAGTTCAAATATTGTTCTAAAAAATGTCCTTTACATTCATGATTTTGAGTTTAACCTCTTGTCAGTCTTAGAAGCTTGTGAAGATAATTTTTGTCGTGCCATATTCAATTCCAAAAATTGCTTCTTTCAGGACCTTTTGATTGCGACTAATGGGTTTGGGTAGTGTCGCCGAAAGGCTGTATTTTTGGACCAATCTCCAAAAAGATTTTGATTTCATCAATCAAAGCATTTCTTGTAATGCCATTGCTAGTAATAAAGAAATTATTTTTCATCAACGTTTGAGTCATACTTCACGTTTCCTTTATCCTAAATGTCCAATATGTCCATTAGCAAAACAATCTCGGATAAAATTTCCTGTCAGCACATCGAGAGCTACCAATGTTTTTTCCTTACTTCATATGGACATTTGGGGACCCTATCACACTTCACATCATGACGGGTCTCAATTCTTCTTGACCATTGTTAATGATTATACTCGTGTTACCTGGGTTTTGCTCATGCAATCCAAGAGTCAAACATTCTCTACTTTGTCGAATTTTTTTATCTCTAATAAAAAATCAATTCGATAAACCTATCCAAAGGATTCACATAGATAATAGACGAAAACTTTTTTTTGCGGAATATGCCCTTTTCCTATCTTCTGGAGGAATTATACATGAGAGTTCATGTACTTACACACCCCAACAAAATGGGATTGTTGAACGCGAATATCGTCACCTCTTAGAAATAGCTCGAGCCCTAAAATATCAAGCTCTGATATCATGACAGAAAGTGAAGTAGAATAGAGAGGAAAAGTGTAATTACGTGTTTCTGTCTATCTCTTGTACATGTATAATCCTCAACTTATAATACTAGAGGTAGGAAATAAGATAGGAAAGAAAAAAATAAGGAAATATATACTGATTTACATAATGATTTTATGTCCTATTTTACCAAGCTAATTACTGTTTAACTGAATCAATTATTGATATTCAGAATCGGTATTTCCACATTTTCAACAGAGAGAGACGGAGACAGAGAGAGTTCGTGGATAGAGATGGAGAGAGAGAGACAAAGAGAGTTTGTGGAGAGAGAGAGAGAGAGAGAGAGAGTGTTCGTAAATAGAGATAGAGAGAGAAAGGGCGAGGGGGGGAGAGGGGGAGGTCGACGTCATCTGCTGGGCGCTTTCCTTCTTCTTTTTCCCTAAACATGATTAAGGACGCAATAATTTGTCCAAGACTTTTGCTACATATTTGATTGTTACTCGGGGATTATCCATTCAAGAGACGAGCTGGCACGGTTGCCAAATTACATTTCTGCAACTCCAGCTTTGAAAATCATTTTATGTGGCCGCTCTTGTAACTCTATGCAAGCGCCGTCTCTCTATCTCCTTTTTAACCGTGGTTCATAGAAAATAAATTCCAACCCCTTCTCTCCATCTCTTTTTTTAGATATTGGCAGTGTGTAGGTTTGAATTTTCATGCATCAGCACCGGTATTAATATTAAATCTTCAGAAATTTCGCAAGAACTTATTTTGTTCCAAAAATCAATTTCTGGCCTATTTCTATTCTCTAGATAATTTTTCAGGAAAAATACACATTTAATAACAATAATTTTTTTTTTTTTATTTCTATAATACAAATTCGTTTGATAACGACACAAACTGCTGAGAAGATTTGTGTAAATATCATGCTTGAAGCTGTCTCATTAAGAGGAAACATAGAAGGGAAGTATCTTTTTGCGGTAAATTTTTCAAGTTTCCTCAATGAATATTTGTCATATACATGGTGACAGTATGGATTTCTTACTCAGAAAGGCTGGCAATATTAGGTTCATATCTATATTTGTGAGTTAGTAATTTGAACTCAATAGTCTATACAATGCATAAGAGATGATCAACATGATAAACGAGAGAGAGATTGATTGATTGATTTTTGAGCTGTAGAGATGATGGCAAGTGAGAGCACTTCAAGATTCCTTTTTGGCATCTTGTCTTATCTCACTAGTTAACTTGTGTTTCTGGTGGCAAAGCTCACCTCTTAAATGACTCTAGAGACTTGTTCCAGGAAGCAAATGGTGTCGCTCTCTATGTTCTCAGGCGAAGTAAAACAGAAGCTGCTTTTTGTAAATAGCCTTTGTGGATTATTGACATCTAAATTTTGGCGACTCGATCATTCATTTACCGTATAAAAAATTATTGATTAATTTTTAACCCTTAAACAAAGATATTATAATTAAATTGTATGGCATATGATTTTAGGAGCATTTACTTTTTATTATTGCATTGGACTGGTAACGGATGGATTCGAATTGATGCTTTGAGCTTTAAGTTGATGAGTTGGACTAAGGCCATGAGAAGGAATTGGCCCGAGCCCGTTGTTCTTGATAACCGGAAATTGACTTATGATGAATGGTGATTTGATATTTTCAAAAAAGATTTGTATTATCATTTCAATATTCATAAAATCTTTCATATATTTATGCAATAGATACACTGAGGAATATATTTTGCAACAGAAAGGAAGATTTCGAATGAAATATTGAAAGTAAGAGTGAGAATAAAAAACACACAAGTGTGCGGACATGGAAAATTTAAGTCGGCAATCTTTGCAGAATATGTACTTTCATGGTTATTTCAGGAAGTGAATGTGAGGAAGACGGGACACGGTCAATTATGAGGATAGCGGGAGGAATTCGGTCAATGAAAAAATAGTAAAAAAGAAGGAAATTGTATCTCTTGCCGTGGATATGGGTTTGGAAAGAGGAAAAGAGATATTGCTTCTTTCCTTGGAGGGCACCCCGTCGCTTGGTGTATAAAAGGCGGTCCTTTCTTTTGTCTAAAGAGGGGCGCAACAATTCTAAGGGAGAGCCCGTTCATTCACGAAAAAAAAAAAGGAAAGCGTGAGAGGCAGAGAGAGAGAGAGAGAGAGAAGCGACTGCCCCAATTCAGATTTTTTTTAACAATATTTCTCTTCTTCCATCACCACATTCACGCCTCTGGCCCCTTTTTCTTCGGGCAAATCACAGACTCCACTTTATTATTTTTACAATTCCTCATGATCATGGGTGGTCGCGTGGACTATCCCATGATCTGGGACACCGACAGTAGAGAGAGACACGTCTCTTGGCAAAGCCACCGGCGAAATCAGCTGCGACCACGTACTCCAGTCTCCAGCGAGCGCCTGAACCGCCCATCAAGACATCGAGCCCCTTGGCGAACCTGTTGTTCCTGAGGTGCCAAGCCGATACCAGGCCCTGCCATGACATGTTATTTATATTGTGTGATCCCAATTTTGGGATCCACATTTTCTCTTTAAAATAGCAGTTATTCCACATAATTTTTTTCACGTTTCGTACATTTTCGTGACAACCGCCCATTGGTAACTGTCTCGATGAGAGATGGTAGATAAAAGAATCAATCGTCCATTTCTAATGGGTAATCAAGCCCTGCCGTGATGTTAACGCTCATTGCCCCTTTGAGCCGCAATGCCCTGACGTGCTTGAAAAACAGAGCCCTGACGACGAGCTGTTGCCTCCTTGCACCGTTGCCGAATTTTCATCACTTGAGGGTCGCCTATCAACAACTCTTTCCTCTGGTTTTTCAACAGCCGTGGCGTCACAACAAGTGCAACCTTCATCGACGATTTCCATCGACATCTGGCTCATGTGCGACATCGAGCATCATTAAGAAACTGAGTCTGATCGTGGTGGATTGAGAAATAAAGCTAAGAAAGAAAGATTTTCAGAACGTCCAGTAGACTCCAATTGCTGATCGTGGGATCAGTCAAGGGGCTTGGTCAAAATAAAAGTGTTCTTGCTGGCTTCCTGCAGCTCTTCCCCGCGTTCGAGATCTTCTAACAACACTGGAGAAACGCTCGCTCTCGCGCTTATCTTTCCCTTTGCAGGTTTACCAAATTGAAGCAATTAATTTTTAAACTGCAGCATAGTCGCAGCATCTCACCAGTCCACGAGCACCACCGCCATTCACCGTCAAAGTGGAGCTGGCTATGATCTCGTGAATTTATCAAACTTGATTAGCCATTGTCATTTAGTGATTGTTGCTAGATCCATTTAATCAAAAAATTTCCGTCATTAGAATTAAGCCATTGGGATACATTGCATTGCACGTATATTATATTTCATTAAATAAGTAGAAAATCCTAAAAAATTGAGTGACTTCATGTCAATTAGAAATCATATGAATTTTGAGTTAACATTATAGATGCTTGCTATACAGTAAGTAAATCAATTCAAGTTGCTTGTAAAATATTTTTTTGGAATAAAAGAGAAAGAATATCAAAAGGGCGTTAGTGGAATGTTGCCAAATTTGAACCTTAATGAGATTCTTTGCACTTCTATTTCAAGAAAAGCTAGTTGAACTGACTGAAGAAGATTAACAACACTTTAGAGAGGGAAAAATTGCTGCATGTGAAAAGATTTTCTGGAAACTTAGATGCCGTTCTGTTTTCCAAAAGAATTTATAGGAAGTTGGGAACATCCTCCGAACTGCTAAATGCTTCATTTCCCTCGATATAAGTTCTATTTATGCTATTGGGAGGGTTTCTTACGAAAGAAGTTGATGCTTGTCCAAGATATTTAATGATCTTATCTCTGTGAACTTTTAACAGACGATTGGTTCCCTTTATGTATGGGCTTCGCACCTTGCCTGCCCCAGCCAGATGTCCATTTGCTCGAAGCCATAGGCCTAAATGCTGGCATCAGCACTCAGGTGGTGGATTTCTCATTCTGGTTGCTTCTTGTTCTGTTTCCTGTTGCATTTCTACTTCCAAGCGTCTAGCAAATCTTGGTGCAGGGAATTAATCCTACGGGTGGTTTCAGAAGGCATACGCAGGATCACAAACCGTTCAAAGCATCATATTATTGTGCTCCGGCACAAATAAAGTAGCAAGTCGAATGAGGAAAAATATTGCAGCTACAGAGGAGAGAACATTCGATTACCTCCCTACATAAAATCAGGACGTACTGTTTTTGTTGTTTAGCCACATCTCATCTCATCGCGAAACTTTATTCCACCACCTTTTACCAATATTGAAGACCGGTTCCCATAATTTTTACCAGGAAGTGAGTAGGTCTCCATGGGAATCGGCTTGGAATCAGGTAAGGCCAATTCGATTAGGGGATAAATATGTGATTTCAATGCTGTCCATTCTTTTAACCACAAACTAAAGCTTGAATTCTTAGCCAAAACATCAGCAGACGCCTCTTTTTCATCAAACAGCTTCATTGCATATGCTTCGAACTCATTGAGTCTGTCTCGAAGAAAAGCCAGATTATTTGGGTCGCTTTCACTTTTGATTTTGTCTAGCCACTCCTTTGCTTCCTCCACCCTTGCCCAAAAGCAAGTGTCTTGGGTCAAGCTTGCATACCTGGTCCTCCTATTGCCCAATTTCTCGATAACAACTCTCTCGGTCCACCATTGATTGAAAATTTCGTATCTCCTCTCTCTTCCATTACTTATGTAGTGGCCTTTCTTCAGATGCATTCCCAACCGATAATACTCCGCGATGTCCAATGGCTCCACGAGGAGCTTATAGAGCTGCGACTCCTCAATTACCCATTCTAAACTTGTGTGAAAGTTGAGTGGGAGCTCGTTCCTATCCATCATGCTTACGACACCATCCCAAAAGGCCTTAAGCATGATTCGATTCTTGTTTATATGTGATTCTCTCTTTGAAGCCCCCCTCTGCTTGAAAGAATCATAGTATCCTCTTTGCTTGTCAGAGTTATCGCAAAAAGCTTTATACCACTCTATCTCTGCCCTGTAAGGAGCAATTTTGGATAGCTTAATGGCTAAATAGGCGGCATTTAGGTTTGGGTGGCGCCCCTTTTGCCTTGCCATCATCAAGCAATCTTTTGCCATCAGTGCAATCAATACCTACAAAGTAAAGGTGAAAGAATCTTTAAACTCAGAGGAATTGCATTTGGGAATAAAAAGCGTACATTAATACATTTATAGATCACGGTCCTTTGTCGATCTAAGTATCCATCCCTACCTGTTGAGATGTCCCCATGGAGTTCAAAGCCATCGAAAGACTTGCTTCATAGCTTGATTCAAAGAGATGTCCTTCTATGAACCTTCTCCCCAAAGATTGAAGAGAAAGTCTCTCTACATACCACCCATACTTAAGGTGCTCCTCAATAACACAACTTGGAGAGCTTGTACTTAGCATCAAATGCATCATCTTCTTGATCGATACAGCGTTGTCCAAACAAATCATGCCCTCCTTTGAACAAAACAAGTAATTCCCTAAGGGCCAAAATGACCTCCATCTCGAGCCTTCCCCTACTTGGGCCAAGCACTCCATGTTGGCTACAGCGAAGGAAAATAGCCAAGCCTTGTCTTCTTTAGTTAATGGGAAGTTAGTGAGATTCACGGAGTTTGGTGACATCATAGACTTGTACCAAAATCTTATGAGGGCCTTCCAATGGGGAGTTTGAACAAGTGATTGGTCGAGAGATAACCTTGGCAATATATCGTGCGTTGCCACGACATTGCAGAAGCTGCTGGCCCATCTTTTGCGGAGAATGGCTCGCGAAAGTGACTCATTGCCAAGGAAAGGAGAGCCGAAACCAATGCACAGGATTGAGGGTGGGAAGATGGATTTGAGGAAGGAGAAAAGCCAAAGAGCTGTGAGAAATGCGACTGATCCTCCTATGGAGTGGCCCGTGATCACTATTGACTTGGTTTTATCTAACAAGCTGTCAATCTGCATACATATTTAAGAATTCCTAAAATCTGGTTAAAAGCTTTTTGGAAAAATCTCAATTACAACGCTTCATTGAAAAATCAACTCGCACAAGATCATGTCCGATTATAAGAGTTACATGAATAGATCGGATAGGAAATCATTGGTCGTATTGCAATTGCTCAACATACGGAATTGTTTATTAAGCAAGTCAAAATAACACTAACACGTTCAACAAACTGATGATAAGTGTGCAAATATGTGTTAACACGTGCATAGGATGTATTTATATGTATGGCCCTTGTATTTAGATAATCTCAAGAGAAGAGCACCATTCACGACCAGGAAATTTGTCTCATGAACGGTTCGGTTTGATATAACTCCAAACCAATCATCGGATCCACAGTAATTCAAAATTCGGACCTAGAGGTTATTAAGGACCAAATGGGCCATTAGAGCCGTTGTCCATACTTGATCAACGTGGATAGGCCCGAAGGAAAAAATCGTGGGCCTGTGCTTGGCCAGCCCACTTCAGACAGCCCATGCCTTAATAAAGTTTAATACTTTAAGGGAAAATTCAAAATAATAATATAAAGTGCCCTTATTTTCTCAAATAAAAATATAAAGTAGACATTATTTTAAATAAGGACCCGATGTGCTTTCTCTTTTTTTCCAAATCAAAACATGAATTAGACTTTGTTTCAAATAAGAGTGTGAACTCGCCATTTAGTAAAGGGCAATTCCATTTTTTTAATTTTTCCTTTTTCTATTTTTTCCATTAAAAACCAAAATAAAACTTAAAACTTTAAAAAAAAAAAAAAATAAGAAGGAAAAATACAAGCAGAAGGGCTCCCTCCCGCCTGTGGCTATTGCCCCTTCAGTGATGGGACGACAACCGCTTGTATTTTTCCTTATCCTTTTTTTTTTATAAAAAATTTAATCTAATTTGATTTAAATTTAAATTGTGTTTGGACAAAAATATTTCTGATTAGATGGAATTTTTGTTGGCCAACGAGGTTAGGCCCTTATTTAAAATAACCATAATCATTTTAGGCTTTTTTTTTTTTTAGATTGATATGGCAACTTTATGCCCTTATCTTATCGAAATAATTTTCGATTTAGACTCTTATTTGAGAAAATTATAGCACTTCAAGCCCTTAGTTAGAATTTTTCCATAATGTAATCGTGGGGAAAAAAGAGCTCTAGAATGAAAAGGAAATAAGATACTGCCACTAGAGATGTTACCATCGTGAAAGTTTGAGATAGCTTCAAGATAGAAGATCATAAATAAAAATAAAAATAAAAATTAACCATCAGTGTCTCACAAAAGTTTTATAAGATTAACTTTTTCGAAAAGAGTCAACAACAATATGAAAAGATAATTTTGTATTTCTAATGAATTTGGAAAAATATGTAGAACCTAGAAAGGCAAGGAAAAATTATAGGAATTACTAATCTTAGAATGTAGTTCATTTGATTTTCCGGCGAAAATCATTATTTGATTTTCCTGAGTGATCTGATTAGTCGTGGGATGTCTCTCTCTTTTTTACCTTATTTTTTGTCAGATAAAGTAAAAAAGTAAAAAAGAAATAAATGAATAAAAAAAGTAAAGTCGTTGCCGATGAACTAGCCTGGCTCTGAAGATCATTGCGCGAATGATAATGAAGGAAGCGGTGAAGCACTCCGGAGTGGACCATGACCGGCTCTTCGCCTTCGTAACAGCGTGTCAGCGCCGCGAACAGCCCGTGGCCTGCTGCATCCAGCGGCGCCAGCATGGTGCAACTCGGATCCCAACCAAGCACCGGCATCTCTTGGACGCCCGAGAATGCCACGTACCCCACGCCCCCGACTTGCTCCACCACGAAGGCACCGCATCCCATCGCATTCGCCGCGCTGCACAGCCTCCACGCCTCCTTCAGCAGCGGCGTCGAAGCCAGGAAAGTCCCCATCATCTCGCTTGTCTCGAACCTTTCCCAGACAACAAAGGAAAACGAAAAGAGAAGCAAAAACAGAGCAAAAAGGTTAAGGAAGGAAGAGCAGTTTGAGACCAGGAAACGCCGGAGATTGAGGAGAGCAGGAGAAGGGAGGAGATTGTTACGATGAAGCTTCGGCGTCCATGATTCAGCCGTCGTGCTCAATCGTATGCAACTCTGTTCGGTTCCCGACAATCCTATGGCTTCTTAAGAGAAAGCAGTTTTGCACCCGTTTCTCTTCTCAGTGTTGCATAACAATTATAATGAAGCCACGTCTATAATGAAGCCACGTCAAAGCACCAGGGAGAGAGATAGACAGAGACAGAGACAGAGAGAGACGGAGAACCAGTTGCTTTCGTAATTGACGATGACTTGGAGGATATTTCCGAAACAGTGTACGAGCTGGCATGGTGGCCAAGTTACATGGTCAAGATCAAGAGAGGTGCTTTTGCTTGTACCTTCCAGTGGCCGCTCTTACAGCATCTTCGCGCCATCTCCCGACCGCTTCTCTCCATCACTTTTTTAGTGAGGGCACTTCAAGATTCTTTATAGGTTTGAATTTTTATCCACCGGCACTGGTATTAATATTAAATCTTCGGAAATTTTGCAGCAACTCATCTCTTTATTAAAGGCACGAATGAGAACCATTTTGTTCCAAAAATCAATTTATAATAAGATTTCCTAGATAAGTTTTTTAACAAAAATGGGCGTTTAATAGCGATACAAAAATTCTGCTCTCAAAATAGAAATTATTTCTCCCTCTCGAGTGCCAGCGGTGGATGGCTGGTGACAACGAGTGGGCGGTTAGTTAGTAGCGAAAGCGAACGATGAGAAAATTTTTGATTTTTGATTTTTATTCCAGAAATAAATTAGTGAAATTTTTTACTTTTTTTCTATTCTAAATCTATTTATGGACTAAAAATTTGCTTCAAAAATAGAAAAATAAATTACATTACCAAATGAATTCCTATTTCAAACCTATTTCTGGAAATAAAAAAAAATTAGCTAGAAATGAAATATCATAGGTGCCGAAATTGACCGGAGGCTAATAAAAGTAAGTTATAGGACGAGGCTTTCTTTGTGTATTTGATCCCGTGTTTTGCTTCTTCTTCTTCTTTTTCTTTCTGTCGAATGTTTTGGTCTCGTCGTTGTCCCCGTTGTGGGAGTGGCTTTGCCTTCCCATTTTAAAAGATCTGTCTAGCTAGAACGACTTTTAAATTTTTATTTTTAATTATGTTCTTGTCATGGTATACGAATTTTGACATGTGTATTAATTTTGTACACTCTAAAAATTGACTTATGAGACTTTTAGAATGCAAATGATATCTATTCTATTCTAGAAATCAGTTTCTAACTAGAATTAATTTTTCTATTTTTGTTCTTGAATGAGTTTTTAAATAAAAATACGCGTTTGATAACAATACAAACTTTCGCTCTCAAAATAAAAATTCGTTTGCTAACAATACAAAATTTCTCTCTCTTGGGCAATCGGCGGCGCATGGCGAACATTGAGCGGCTATGGCGAGTGATTGCAGCAAACGGCGAGTAGCAGTGAATGGCGGGCAGATGGCAAGCAGCAGTGGATGGTGGGTGGGTGGCCAGCTAGCAGTGAGGGTTAGAAAAGAGTTTTTATTTCTTATTTTTGTGCCAAAAATAGAAAAGTAAATAATTTTTACTTCTGATCTCTAATCCAAATTTATTTCTAGACTAAAAATTTGTTCTAAAAAAAAAAAGTTACGTTACCAAACAAATTTTTGTTCCAAATATGTTTCTCAAAATTGAAAAATAGAAAACATAGAAACATAATGGTTATTATGTGCACCCTTAAAATCTTGTGAAACTGTTTAAATCTCCTAAAACTAAAATAGTACTTTTCATTTTAGTGAAGTCAAATAATTAACAGTTATTTTTCTCGCTTAATCTCATGACTCCTGTCTTAACTAATCAATAAAGTTACTAGGATATTTTATAGACTCTAAAATTCACCTAATATTGATTTAGTCGTCAATAAAATCAAATGCCTAGACAATTATGCCCAGGGAATTTGAGGAGATTCTATGTAGTACCGTACAATTATGCCCTCTATTTTCCGTAGCTAGGTAAGATGTTGCAAATATTTGGATCTCCCTCTCAATGACACGCATTACGTTCAAGTATGAAAATCTTTTTCTCTTTCCATAAAAAATTATATAGTTTCTTCACATTATGTATTCTTATCGATAATTTTGCTTCATTATGTAATAATTCAAATATTTCAAAATTATAGGGGTCAAAAGTAAATTAATTATTACACATTCAAAAAAGAAGAAGAAAGTATAGCACTCTTTAGTACCAAACCCATAAAGCAAATATGATGCGTAACTATTGCTTATCAACCATATATTTATAAACCATGATGTCCGCCCATTTGATGCTATCGTTGCCTTAAAGAGTTGTGACTTTAGATGATTTTGGAAGAAGTCCATTCACTTAACACAAGATGGAAGATTAATTCAAGTTATATTACATTCTCTATAGACTACGCAAATTGCTAATATTAAAGCTGTTTATTATGCACGTCCACGTGATCAATAGTCTAGGTAGATCCACATGCTACGCGATACCATTTCAATAAGCAAGATCCCCGTAAATAGCCATTGGACTACATTGTTAAAACATGCATGCGAGGCTACGTTGACACGATGAAAACGTAATTTGAAACGTGGAAACGCCGGAAATCAAGGTGAGCAGGAGAAAGGAGGAGGAGGCTGTTACGATGAACCTTCGGAGTCCATGGTTCCCTGTTTTGCCCGTGGAGTGGGAAATGAAATGAATATCAACGCTGAATTTGTTATCGTTTGAATAATGACGGCCTTGAGAAGTGGGTCAAGTCGCGGGAGTCGGGGTCTGAGTCGGAGACCCGCCAAGACGTGAGGCCAGGCCGGCGAGTTGGATCATCCTGAAGATGGGTCGTTGATTTCCAGACACGAGGGAACTCGCAGACAACAGACGGTAGAGAGATGATGGAGAGCGGGAAGCGAAATGAACTTCAACCCCGTAACTTTTTGTCGCAATTATGATGTCGGCCTTGCGAAGGGGGTCAAGTCGGACACCTACCAGGACGGTAGGACGGTAGGCCTGGCCGGCGAGTTGGATCTTCCTGAAGATTGGACGTTGATTATAGAGGAAGAGAAACTCGCGGAAAGACAGGAGAGAGAGAGAGAGAGAGAGAGAGATGGAGAACGTGACGGAGGTCGTGGAGTCAGCTTGGGGGATTTCTTCGTATGGATTGCCGTTATATGCCATGCGCTGTCTTTTTCCATTTTTTTCTTAAAATATGATTAAGGACGCAATTATTTGTCCGAGAAAAACGTTTTGCTGTTCATTTGACTGTGACTCCGGGGGACGTTTTCGACACGGGAGACGAGCTGGCATGGTTGCCAAATCACTTCTCTGCGACTCCGGCTTTGAAAATCCGTTTTCTTTTTAATCACTATGCTTAGGAGAGTTGCTTTTGCTTGCTACCTTTCTCTGGCCCTTCTTGCGACTCCATCTCTTCCCTCTCTTTGAAGAGGGACCATACGAAAAAAAGGAAAGTCTGTAACGGCCAATACTAGTCATAGTAAAATTGATTTCCCAAATTAATGTAGTAATCGATGTGTTAAATGATTGTCGGAATAAAATATGACTCATTTATCTAGATGTCAATTTCCACTTTGTAACATCACATAAGCATGAGAGATATTATTTAAAAAAGTTATAAACCTATTGTACTTTGACAAATTCAATTTTAAATTTTTCAATTTTACCAATTGAGTTACAAAACTTTTGACAATTTGTTAATTGAGTCATTTCGATCAATTTTGTTTGGAAATCATTGACATGGATGCCAAGTGATATCATTGATGTTGAATGGGATAATTTTTTTAATTAAAAATGATTTTTTAATTAAAAATATTTTTTATTTTTATTTTATTTTATTTTGTTTTTGGTGCCGGCAACCCTCTTTGGCCACAAAGGCCTTCCCACTTGGGTGAGGGCCACTGCTAATGGTGCCATGGAGTCCTTGGGCAAGGGCCATTGCAGCCCTACCGACTGCAAGTAGGGCGGCCATTGCCTAGATTTGGCAAGGGCTTCACCCTCGTCCACATAGACAACTATGTGTTCGTGATAGTGTTGGCAACATCACATACAACTAATGTCCACGTCGGCAATTTATAATTTAATTGGTCATATGGACTAAGTTGATAAATTATCAAAAGATTTATAATTCAATTGACAAAATCTAAATGTTTGGGAATGAATTAGTCAAAGTATTTGGGAATGAATTAGTCAAAGTATAATCAACTTATGAATTTTTAGACAATTTTCCACTTAAGCGTGCAATGCTTCGTATATTTCGTTGAGATCAATCAAATTCCTCAAATACATTCTTCCAATCATTATATAAATTTAATCTTTGATGGAGTGATTTTGACCATGTTAAAACTTTTGGTCCTGGAAACTTTTAAAATAAAATTCCTATTAATTTGACCAGGCCTTGCATGCTAATTTGATCCATAGAAACCTCGTCATCCCTTTCAAAAGATTAGAATTGTCAAATCTCATCGCCCACATGCCGCGCAAGTTCCAGGCAATTGAGACGTGGAATTCGGATGGGGTGCTGCCGACTCCCCAGTACGGTCTCCCGGGTAAGTTAACGACGAAATCTATGAAGGGACCTCGTGAAATGCATGGGGAAGTATCGTTGCTTTCAGATTGTCCGTGGATTCATTTGCCCTCGAAGGGCTTCGGAATGTCAAGCGGTAAGATGAGCAGTGCCTAGGCTTGCATTCCCATGTATTTCGGTGCAATTTTGAAAGCATATTTGCACCCATGTCTTGATAAAGCCAAAGCCTAGCGCCACTTATCCGACAAAGGAAGTGGCCAATTCTTTGTAGGGACCATTTGCATTAAGACTTATTGCACTTTTATCAATTCAGTTCTAAACCTTTTAATTATATCAAATGAGTTCTAAATAATTTCACTTTTTGCTAATTGAGTCTACCAAGCCAATTTTAATTGGAATTCACTAACGTGGATAGAAAGACAACCTTGCAAGCCTTGGGTGAGGGTGAGGCTTGACCTCATCGGATCTGGGAAGGCAAGCTAGATTTGGCGAGGACAAGTCTTGCCCAAGGCTTGCGAGGTCATCCCTTTGACCTCGTGTGAGGGTGACGAGGTTGCCCCTTGCTAGTTCCTAGTGAGGGTGACCTCGCCTGAGGATGGCAAGGCCGACTCTCACCGGTCAAGCCTTTGGCCGATAGTCGGAGGCTAGGCAACTGGCAGAGAAGAAGAAGAGAGATAGAGGGGAAAAAAAAGAGAAAAATTTTAAAAATAAAATTCAAATATAAAATATATATATTTTTAAAATGATAAATTTTGCCATCTCAAAGTGTCAATCGTACCACATAGGATGCTCGACGTCCACGTTAGCGAATTTCAACCAAAATCGGCTAAATAGATTCATTTAATAAAAAGTGAAAGGTGTAGGTTTAAATTGGCAAAAGTATAATAAGTTTATAACTCTTTAGACAATTTTCCAGACTGATTATTACTTTTGAGAGAATCACCCGTCATGATGAGCGGGGAAAACTAACGTAAAAGTTCTGTAAATTTTGGCTCAATATGCAATATAGTCCTAAGCTTTTAATTTGCTTAGTGGTCCCTAAACTATAACCCTATGTATAATATAATCATTGAACTTTTAATTTGCTCAACGTGTACTTGTTCGATTTAGTCCATAAACAATATAAAATTATTCAATATTGCAATTGAACTTCAATTAATGGAATGAAAATATTGAACATTTTCATATAATTTTGGGATTATATATATATACTAAAAACTAGAGACCATATTGAATAAGTTAAAAATTCAAAGACTATATTACTTATTGAATTATAATTTAAAAATTATATTGAATAAATTAAAAGTTTATGAGTTATATTATATATTAGACCAAAGTTTAGAGATCATTTATATCGTTATCCCAAATCAATGACGGAAATAATTATGCTGGGCATGTATCTTTACAGACTAGCGTTAGAGTTCCCTGAAGTTACCATATTGCATATTGGTCCCCATCCGAGCACGTCTAGTCTCCAACGAGCGTCATCGCCAGCACGAGGGTGTGCTTCACGAGTCAGGGCGTACTTGGCGTTTTCCATCGTTAGTCTCCGACTTCGACCATAAGTCACCACCACGTCAGCCGTGAAGTGTTTTACTTTTGAACTTTTCCCTTAATTCAAATTTTGCTGCCCCTAAAGTATCGCTCGGTTCTAAATTCGAGACCTGTCGATTTCACAATAGTTAAATATTGGCACGTACGTTTACCGACAAATTTTGTGATGATTTTTCACAACATGTGGATTGCGATTTAATTTCAACGGGAAAGGACATCAAGTGTAAACAAAGTGATAAGCAAACATGCCCCTGTGCATTGTCGCGTTATTCTTCGCCCGAGGCCCTTCGCTATTGTCCTTGATCACATACGAAATGGAGGAAGGCCCACTCTAATGCCCAAGCCAACTGACCCCTCTGCTATAATAAGTCATTTGAAACGTTTGGGGATGGGAAACTTTTCTAAAGACGAGTTGGTTGTGAAGTCATCCTTCATTTCTATAGGAATAGTATCACAAATAATCCTTATTCACGAACTTTTAATTTCTTCAACATGTCCCTTAAATTTTGGCCAACATTATAATATCATCTTTAAACTTTTAATTTATTTAGTGTGGTCCTTGAACTATTGATAAATATTTAATGTAATCCTTAGACAATATAAAATGTTTAAGATTTCAAGGGTGACATTAAACAAATTAAGAGTTTAGAGATAAACATAACGAATCAAAATTTAAGGATCATTTATGTCATTTTCATTGTTTTTATGTTATATGGAATAGACGGGCTAATAGAGGTTTGAGATTTTGTCGCAACATCATAGGGGAAAATTATTGCCTGAAACAGTAGTGTGCAATTACAGTTATTGATTTTCTCATCAATGGAGAAGCAAGTGGAATCCGTGCCAAAAATCAGAGGATCAAGAGGTTGGGACAGATTCAATATACATGAGCGCGGGCGTAGAGAACAATTTCCTGGCGCCCTCAGGTGGGTGGCACTCAATGCCGCTTGTGTTGGGCTGAACTGCCTCCATCTTCCCACCGTTCTTTTCAATTTACATTTTTTTACTACCTTCCCTTCTTCATCTCCTCGCTGGTCTCTTGCCCACCTTCGTTGGCTCAACAAAGGGACGAAGGAGGAAGAAAGGAGCGAATCGAATTTTTATCTTGCCATCATTGTCCAAAGATAATTTTTAATTCCACCACCCGCATGTGGTATAAGTTTCACTCATTTGATTGGCCAAAAGAAATTCCTTATGTGGAATTGAAAATGCCTCGCCGCGGTATAATTAATTAAAGCCCAACAAAAATTGCCTAAAAAATTCAAATAAAATATTTGCATCATTCCGACATAAACTGCCAGACAGAACAATTGGCAATTCGACATTACTAGGCTTTACTTAAATCAATGACCAGTTTACGAAGTACTTTTTAAATGCATGCAACTATAAAACCGTGAAATATATAATCGAATTAATATAACATTGCATTTGGTTTGTCTAGGTTTGACTTTGCATGTACCGGCACTCATATTATAATAAATCTTCAGAACTTTCCCGTGAACTTCCCTTTTTTTATCGTTACACTACTCGTGTAAGCAACGTAATTCCCGAAAGTGAGATACAACTCCATCCTCAAGAAGAAAAGGCGAAATAGCTAATGCCTAGTCCTTACACTATTCCCGAGAGAAATGAACACCGAAGGACCTTCATCTTCATCTCCATCGGATGATCAAAAGGCAAGAGAGCTATATCACTATCCATGCCCTCCTGCAAATGGAACAAAAATGTCTCGTTGAATGGTTCTATTCGCTGAAAAATAGGAATGAGTGATAGAACATATTAGCACCCCCAGATGAGTAATGATTTTTCATCCCCATGCCAACGTCTGTGCAAATGGACAGATGGGCCAAGTTGCAAACTCCAATGATACAGTGCCATCAGGTGCGGCAAACAAGCCATGGGCATTTCACCCACTCCATATCACGCCGGGCGAGGGATAGGGATTGGTCACTCCATGCCAACCCAGTAGTAGCCTGTGTTTCCACAGATGCATTGTTTTTGGGATTTGTTACCCACCTTCACTGCCTATGGACCCCCATGTTCCCGGTCTATGTCTAACCACCTGACCAAGAGGATGGGGAGGCAAGTACAGGGTCTCCCACCCCTCGGCGGTTCTCTCGCCTTTACCTCCATTGAGCAATTTAAGGACCTGCTCAGATTCAGTCTTACGGGTTTTAAACCTAACCGCTATATTTATCGAGGCATGGGAGCTGCCTCTGTTTTTTACGGTAGGGGGGCCCCTATGCAGGGCGACCTTGCCCAGTTCGTTTGGTACCCCATAAGGGGAAGACTCCCCGATGGTACCCCACTATTACTAGGGGAGCAGTTTAAAGACCTGCTCAGGTCTAGTCTTACGGGTTTTAAACACAGCCGCTATATTTATCGAGGCACGGAAGCTGCTTTTACCCCCTTTAGTTTTTTACGGTTGGGGGGGCCCCTCTGTAGGGTGACCCTGCCCAGTTCGACTGGTACCCCAGTAGGAGAAGACTCCCCAAGGGTACCCAGTCATTACTAGGAGAGCAGTTTAAAGACCTACTCAGTCAGCCAAGTCGCAAACGTCTGTGCAACAGCACAGTATCATAACCGAGGGGGACTTGTTTGCCTAGTAGGTTATGATATTGTGCAGTTAGGCAAGGCAAACAAGCCGTGGGCGTTTCACCCACTCCATATCACACCGAGCGAGGGACAGGGATTGATTACCCCATGCCAGCCTAGTCGTAGCCTGTGTTTCCATAGACGCAGTGTTTTTGGGATTGGTTACCCACCTTCATTGCCTATGGATCCCCATGTTCCCGGTCTATGTCTAACCACCCAACCGAGAGGATGGGGAGGCAAGTATGGGGTCTCCCACCCTTGGGCGGTTCTCCCCCTTTACCTCCATTGAGCAGTTTAAGGACCAGCTCAAGTCCAAGTTGCAAACTCCAGTGAGGACGACAAAATACGATGCTCGGTTCCTGCCATTGAAGTCCGCACACATTCTAACAACTATCCAAGGACACAATTTGGTGATGAGATGCATGGTCAAAAGACAAGGTTATCGGACGATAGCTCAGGGGAGTAAATTGCAGGATACACTTGTAGCCTAAGTAGTACGAACATGCGATACGAACACGCAACACGACATGATATGTCAACACGTCATTTCTAAAAAATAAAAAATTTCGATACATTAAGACACATTATATTAAATGAGTATTTTTATTTTTAATTAATTTGATTCAAATTCACAAATAAATAAATAATAATAAAACAACTTACAATGAATTTGCACTAATAATATTAATAAATATTCATAGGAAATTTCAAAGACATATTAATAGTTAATGCGTATCCATATTTGAGAACATATTTTTAACTTTAACAAAAATTATAAATGAAATTAGTAACTTACAAAAAATTATAATCAATTTATTTTAAAAAAATCTATGATCTTTTATAATAATTAAAATTTATCATTTTTAACTTTTAATATTTTTATTTTTGAAAAATATTTTTAGCTAATTTATTTATTTTTTAACAAATATAATATCACCATCCAAAAATTATTTTCCTCCCTTTTTTTTTCCCAAACCCTCATTGTCCAAAATTTATTTCCCTTTCTCATTTCTCTCTCCCCCATGCCACCTCAAACCCACCCCTCCCCCTGTCAGTTTCTTTTCCTCATTTCTCCCCCATTGACATGTCATTTCCCTTAATTTTCTCTTCCACCCCATGTCACCCCTTTGATTTCTTTCCGTCGTTTGTCCCCCTCCCTCCACCGTGTGCTATGGCTCGAATCCATATTCAATCCTATTTCCGATAGGAGCAGTTGAGAATTGAATCAAATTTTTTCCATCATCAACAATCCTCTCTCAGGCAAGCAAGTTAGAAAGTGTCAAAAAAAGTTGACCACATATTGAAAAATCTGACACGATTTAACTGCGTTCCAAGCGTGTCCGAGCATGTCGAACAAGACACGGAAGCTCGAACAGCGTCTCCGTGCTTCATAGTCTGCAGCCTTTCTTTTTTTTTTTTTTTTTTTTTTTTTTTTTGTCGAAGTACGAATTTATTAAATAAAAGGGTTAATATTCTGAAAACCCTCAAACCTGGTACACTTGTGACAAATTTACCTTATGTTAACTTTTATTAAATTTTATTGTCAAATTATTAAGTTAAATGACACGTGAAAGTTGATTGATATATCAATTTGGGATTTTACGCTCCATTTGTCACAATTTACAATTTTTGTGATTTTTTTTTTGTATGAATCCAATTTAGCGAAAAGTATATTTGTTACAAATTTAACGGTTTTGAGTTTTTTGCTGTCAAATAAATTAGTTTGAGATAAATTTTTCATAAATGTACCAGTTTAGGGTTTTTTTTTTATGGTTAGTCGGGATAAATTTAGGTGTACTAGTTTAGGGTTTTTCATGGTCAAAAAAATAATTTTTGGTAAATTTGTCACAGATGTACCAATTGAGATTTTTCAGGATATTAACCATAAATAAGAAGTGGTCAAACATAAGTACTCACTAAGGGAGCATCTAGACTCGCTAGAGAACAACTGTGAAGGACAATTCATCGACAAAATATCAGCTTTTACTCGGGAATGTAAATGATCAGTTGGAACTACCTACGTATATTAATCATACACCCCTCAATTTTATACCTTTTCTTGCCTTTGTTTGCACACCCCCTTAGGGTATTATGTTGGTATATGCCAATAACTCTTCTGCTACCGACGAGATAACAAATATAGAAAACCTATTGAGAGAACAAGTGGTATTACAAGGACTTTTTTAAGTTATAAGACAAAGAACTCTGAAGAACCACTTTTCCGAAAATACCAATTGCCTTTTCATTCTGGAACACCTCATTCAGGAAGTACATTGGACATGGACTCTGCTTGCAGCAGGGAGAGCGACCTGAACTCCAATTTGCAAAAGCAATTGCAAAAAATAAAATCCCAAGACTAAAACTGCAGGACCACCTAGAAGATAACACTACTAGGTTGACCACAGCTGATGATTTTTATCCAGCAAAACAATAGGAGAATCATGTTTGTTGCTCTCTATGGTTCTCAAGCACAAGATCGCATTGCTATTCGAATGTGCAAAAGGAGTTCCCACATCTTTACATGTAAAACCCATCACACAAGCAAGACAAGTAAACTGAATGTACAATATGCAGAATCAGCAACTCTCATCGAGTTATATTGGTTAAAAGTTGAAATGTGGTGACAGCCAATCGAACTAACTAATACATCATCAAATCCTAACCAGATGAAGACATGTTCAGGGCATCCAATGTGGACAAACTGCCAACTATAAAGTGCTCACAGCTCGTTCAGGGTTTTAGCAGATAGTTTGAACATAGCATACTAATTGTTTACCTGACTTTTTTGAAGGTGCAACTATAGGAAACAACCTAAGCATATAGTTGGTCTAGGTTATTTTCATCATCCAAAAAAAAAAATCAAAAACTTGGTCTAGGTGATATTCTTGTGTAGGAACACAAATAGTTCGGACTCTTTTATCAACATCATTAAGTTCATTTCAAGTGAAACTCAGACTTCATGCTTGAAGCATTAGCTTTATCTGATATCTACTAAAATAAGAAAAGACTGATGTCACAATATAAATTTTAAATTCAAACTGATGGAATACATTATAATGTGATTTTCCAGGCAAATAGATATCTACTCCAAGAGTTGTAGGATTATTCCAAGTCGTCCTATAGGAATGAGTACAAATTCACCGGCTTTAATAGCATCAACTGCACAAGAGCATATAAAGTTCAAGTTGTCCATTTCCTCTGAGTTCTCATCAGCATGAAGTAAGAGCTCCTCCAAATCACTGGTTTCATCACAGTAAACTCACATCTTAATCTCATAGATGCCAAGTGTCAAAATCTACCTTATTAGAAAAAACGAATTGCTTGAAGAATCAAATGGTACTACACTATACGACCATGCATTTGGCCATAGTATTCACAACCCAAGAGGAGATATACTCAATAAAATGGGTTGCCTCAAAGTTGAAGAACCCTCAGGAGCAGTGTAATTATACCCTTGTTGGTTGTTGCCAAGATATCCAAAAATGAAAAATCTGAATATATTAGTACATCGTATGATCAAAGAGTGCTAGAATTAAACTCCAAAGTATGACCAGGAACAAATTCAAAGCTCAAGATAAATCTTATCGTTCCATCCAAATACTTTATTGGTCAATTACAGGCTTCTATTTCCAATGTGGTGCTGATTGGTATGACACTCAGCGCTTGTTTGTAATGGTCTAGATAGTAACGGATTCTATTATTTGGTTCCTAGGAATATATTTGAAATATAAATTTATTTGATAAATCTTTTGTTCCCGGAAATAAATTTGGAACACAATAAAAAAAAAAGAAGTGCTTCTTCATTTCCGAAAACAATTCCAGAATCAATTCTAATTTTTATTCTTCTCTTCTCTTTTCTTATCTTTCCTGTTCTTCTTCTTCTTATTCTCTCTTTTGGCCGGTTGCCAACCTCAGCCATGGCTGGCGACCTGGTTGAAGCGTCGCTGGGGTGAGGCTTGTCAGCTCGAGCCTTGCCATGGCTGGGTGAGGCTTGACCTCGCCTAGCTAGGCGAGATCGACCCTCACCCAGATCTGGCGAAGCCAAGCCTTGCTAGGCCACTGCCAGGTCGACATTGCTTGATCTCACTCAGCTCATAGCGAGATCGGAGCTGACAAGCCTCACTGTGGATCAAGTCGCTAGAGGCCGGCAACGCTCCCACGAGGTCGCTAGCCCTCGTTTGGCCGATCCCTAGCCATGGCTAGCAACCAAAGGAAGGAGAAGATGAAAAGGAAAAAGAAAAGAAAAAAAGAGAAATTATTAAAATTATTAAAAGATTACTAGAAATTTTAAGGGTTTTACCAAATGCATTTTTATTCTAAGAATAGAAATTTTTGGCAATTACCAAACACCTTCAAATGCTTAAAAATTGTTCTTGGGAATAAAAAAAAAAAAAATCATTTTTAAGCGGAAATTGATTATAAGAATAGAATGGTTATCAAACGTATCCTTATTGTGCCATTGTAAGATGCCACTTCCACTTATTTGAGTCTTTGAACCTTCTTAACATAATCCTCTACGTCAGCTGCACCAAGAGGCACTCTTCATCGCTATCTCTTAAAAGGTTATCAAACAAACGAAAATGCAGTTTCTAGGAAGGAAGGTAAGAAGCAGTATGAAACAAGCATGATCACAACTGGGAAATGCAAGGATACCAATGCTTCATAATCTTCAACGGTCAAAGCTTCTGACCACAATATGTGAGCCTTTGCGCATTTAATTTAGAGATGCATGACCTATCAAGAAAGTCATCTAACAAGAAAAGGCATTTTAAGCCTTGGTTGCAGGACAAACTCCCAACATCAAAATTTAATCTGGATCTGACGCCCATTAAAAAGCTTGGGCTCTATCCTGACTAAGGGAGGGGGCGAGAAAAAAACTAGTATTTATGCTTTGCAGATAGTTACAATGAGGATCTAAGCCATGATAAACTATCAAGCCACATCTTATATGCGATTTAGCTACAGAACAGAACCACCACATGAAGGCTGTTCCTTACCTATACAATGGCATCCATCCACCAGTCTCAATCCCATCAGTGCCCAATGCTATCTCCTTCATTGCAGGAGGAAGTGATTCCAGCTCCTCCCACTTCATCCAGTAAGGACTAGCGAAATCTTCAGATCCATACAACTGCTTGAATTCCTCATTCCATCGTAAGTTTCCCAAGTTTCACTGCTGCCTCGGTTACGTATACCTAAGGTAAAAGCATGGATCTTAAGCAAGTTACAATCTTTTAACGCACAAATCCAAGACCAAGCGATAGTTAAACTAACACTCAACCATATATGTAAAAATTACTTCAAATGTCAATCAACGAGATGAAGATTACCTTTGCTGAGAAGCCCTTCGCTTGAGTAAGAAACGGCAACCCGAGCATCCCGGTGGGGCTCAAGATCAACACGACATCGATGAACGAGAGATTCCACAAGTGGAGGCTCGCCACAGTTTGTACCACAGTTCGGAACGAATCAAAGCCTTTGCATTCATGGGGTTCTCAGTATCCTCCCTCTCTTCGTTCCCAGATTCACAGCCATCGGATTCATCAACCGAATGTCCAAAATCTTCTTCATCTTGCACAGCAGAAAATCCGGGAGGTATAGGGGCGAAAGCAGCGAGAGCAGACAGGTCCAGGGGACAATCAATCAAGATCCCTAACCCACAGACACTCAGCATGTGACATTGGGGAAAGTAAAAACCTTTACCTCTGCTCAAGCACGTCTGCATAAGAAGGTATGTTCCAAATTCAAATCAAACTGAATTTGAACACCGGATACGTCGATTGACAGAAGGAGGTGCACTAGAACACCAGTTAAAGAGAGACTTACCCACTTCATGAAGCCAAACCACGGTGGAGACTTTCACAGATATATTACAGAAACAATGCAATTAGGAGGAGGAGATTTCGCACGGATTCGGGGCTCGTCCTCGGACGGAGATGAAACGAAGGAGAGTGGAGGGGTTTTGGGTGTGTGGGTTTACACTCTTCGGACAAGGAGGCAGAGTAGAGACCGGGAAGCTCTTAACAACGCAATGAGAATTTTTTTATTTATTTTTAAATGGTTATTTAAATTATATTCAGAAATGGAAAATGCAAACCTGTTCAAGAACTTCTGTGCCTCATTCGCCGTAGGTTTATAGCGGTGATAGTGGGTTAATAATAACGCGAATAAATTATTCTTTGAAATCTAGAGTATCGTTCAAGGAAATTATATTCCAAAGGGAAGATCTGATCTATCGGGTGGGGCGATTTTTTTTTTTTTTAACAACTTATTATAGTAGAACGGATAGATTAATTATTCGGTGTTAAAGACTAGACATTATTATACTCGGATCCATTTTCCATTTAAGAAGATCAAGTTGCATCGGAGGACGTGATTAGTATAGCCGAAATCACATTGTGTAATCCAAGTTAATTTGCGATCTAATGTGAGACCTTTAAAAGGTGACGCCAGTTGTAATTTTAGATGAAAGATACGGTCTATTTTTTCACATCAAAAGCTAATGATGATGATGATGATTTGTCCCCTAGCAACTAAAGAAAAATACTAACAACAAAGTTGGATTTTGGTCGAACTGTTGAGAAGATTTGTGTAGATATCATGCTTGAAGCTGTCTTATTTAGAGGGAACATCGAAGTGAAGTATCTTTCTGCAGTAAATTTTTCAAGTTTCCTCAATGAATATTTGTCATACACTTGGTGACAGTATGGTTTCTTAGGCTAGGAATATTAGGTTCCTCTCTAAATTTGTCAGTAAGCAAATTGAACTTAATAGTCTATACAATGAATAAGAGATGATCAACATGATGAGCAAGCAAGAGCAAGAGAGAGATTTTTGAGCTGTAGAGGTGATGGCCAGTGATGATTGATTCTCTTTTATATTGATTGCCTGATGTGGCATGATTGCTCACAATCATAGGTCAATTTGGCCTGCATGTTACACCAAAATATTCGCCTGACATGGATCCATTAAATTCAATATATGAGCGGGTCTAAAACCCAAAGAAGCTCTATCTCTTAAACATCGCTCACTCAGACAAGCCGGAGAGCCCTCTTGACACCCAAACATGGACGATGTTGGAGGAAGTTCTCCATTCTATTGATGCTGTTCTTGCCACACGAACATCAGAGTCCATCATGACGTGACCATTTGCTCTATGTCGCTCTGCATACAGTTGCCGACTCCTGGGTAATGCACTACTGAATTGAATTTGTCACATCGGTGTTGATCTAACGAAAAGAGAAAGTTCAAGATGGTTTGTGCTTGGACTGTGGCAGAGGGACTGAACTTTGACCTCTTTAATCCAAAGAAACTATTGCAGAATGTGGAATATGTTAGCTTAAAATATGCATACAATCACATACTTCTGTGTCATTCCTCGTGCATGTATGTGCAATCAATAGTGCTTACTACGTCCATCCGGCACTTTTTTCCACGCAACTTGCAATGCTACTTGACCGTGAAACTTCAACGTCTAAACCTCATCTATCAGTGAGGGCACTCCAAGATTCTTTTCGGGCATTTTCGTCTTATGGAGAGGAGTAAACAAGACATCTTTGAGCTCGTTATCTGACAAGTTTACTAGTGTTTCAATGGCAAACCTCACCTCTTAAATGACTCTGGTGGCTACGTGATCCAGGAAGCAAACAGCGTCACTCTTTACGTTATAAGGCAAAGAAAAGGGTGAGCTGCATTTTGTAAACAGTCTCCGTGAATGATGACTAAGAGACCTTATATCATTCCCCTCGAGTTTCTAAACACCTACAAGAATTTCTTATGTCGAGGTGTTCTCCTATCGGTGATTAGTAGTTACTGATTAGGCTATGCTTTTTACCACGCCTAATACGGTGTTTTTGCTGCGCTCGTTGTCATTTATCAGCCTGGTGTTAGTTTCGTCTTCCCAAGTCAGCTCGTTCTCGGGGGCTCCTAATAATATTTGTTCGCACATTTAGTACCTTTTCACACTTGAGAACTTGTTTGAAAGGCCAAAAAAATATGCAGGTGGTGTCATTACTCTTAGCAAAAAAGATTGTTCATCTGAGCATGTAAATGTGAAAGGAGGAATGTTTTTTGTGTCTCAAACAAGCTCCTGTAGTCATAACGTCTTATAGGAACACGACCTCAAAAGGCAAACATAAAGGACACAGGAAGTTATGCTGATTTACCTCCGAACTGCAAAGATCTTTTCAATGTTGCCAAATTTGAACTTTAATGAGATTCTCTGCACTTCTATTTCAAGAGAAGCTTGCAGAAATGACTGGAGAAGATTAACAAGTACACTTTAGCGAGGGAAAGTACTGCATGTGAAAAATCTTCTCGAAACTTAGATCCTGTTTTCCAACAGAATTTATATAAAGTTAGGAACAAATTCCTCTGCACTACTAAATGCTTCATTTTCCTTGATATAAGTTTTATTTATGCTGTTAGGTGGTTTTCTTTAGAAAAGAAGTAGATGCTTTTTCAAGATATTTAATGATCTTATCTTTGTGAACTTTTTAACAGATGATTGGTCCCCTTTCTTTTAAGGCTTGAAACCATAGGCCTCAACGCTGACATCAGCACTCAGGTAGATTCCTTATTTTGTTTGCTTCTTGTTCTCTTTCCTGTTGCATTTCTACTTCCAAATATCTAGCAAAGCTTGGTGCAGTGAATTGATCCAACGAGTGGCTTCAGAAGGCATATGCAGGATCACCATTCAAAGCATCATATTATTGTGCTCTGGCACAAATAAAGATGGCAACAACCTTGCGCCAAAGTGGACTCTTCACGTCTTCTTATTAAGTAGAAATATTTCATTGTTGGAAGTAATAAGCGGCAAGTTGAATAAGGAAAAATATTGCAGTTGCAGAAGACAAAACACTCAATTACCTCCCAATATAAAATCAGAGGTACACTTTCTGTTGTTAAGCCATATCTCTCACCGTGAACCTCAATTCCACTACCTTTTACCAATATTGAAGCAAGTAACATAGTATGTCTAAAATTGCACAAAGAGCAGGCTGAAGAATGCTCATATGCATTTTTCCCCCTCTCTTCTGAAAGTCTTTATTACATCTATCCCTTTGTTTTGATTTTGATTTCCATGCTGAATTTCCTATTTTTATTGAATATGACATGAAAGTTATGAGAACTTAGTTTTTTTTATTTTAAACCGGTTCTACATGGAACCGGAAATCAAACCTTTGAAGACCGATTCCTAAATATTTTACCAGGAAGCGAATCGGACCCCGTGTGAACCAGCATGGTACCAGGAAGCGAATCGATCTCTGTGTGAACCAGCTTGGAATCAGTTGGGTAAGGCCAGTTCGATTTAATGCTGTCCATTCTTCTAACCATGAACTAAAGCTTGAATTCTTAGCCAGAACATCAGCAGACACCTCTTTTCCTTCAACTAGCTTCATTGCATATGCTTCAAACTCATTGAGTCTGTCCTGAAGAAAAGCCAGGTTGTTTGGGTCACTCTTCCTCCTGATTTTGTCCAGCCACTCCTTTGCTTCCTCCACCCTTGCCCAAAAGCAAGTGTCTTGGGTCAAGCTTGCATACCTGGTCCTCCTATTGCCCAGTTTCTCGGTAACAACTCTCTCGGTCCACCACTGATCCAAAATTTCATACCTCCTCTCTCTTCCATTGCTTATGTAATGGCCTTTCTTCCGATGCATCCCCGACCGATAATACTCTGCGATGTCCAATGGCTCCACAAGAAGCTTATAGAGCTGCGACTCCTCAATTACCCATTCTAAACTTCTGTGAAAGTTGAGTGGGAGCTCGTTCCTGTCCATCATGCATATGACATCATCCCAAAAGGCCGCGAGCATGATCCGGTTCATGTTTATATGGGACTCTCTCTTTGAGACGCCCCTCTGCTTGAAAGGATCATAGTATCCTCTTTGCTCGGCGGACTTATCGCAACAGGCTTTATACCACTCTATCTCCACCCTATAAGGGGCGATTTTGGATAGCCTAATGACTAACTTAGCAGCATTCTGGTCCGGTGAGGGCCCTATTCGCCTCGCCATCTTCAAGCAATCTTTTGCCATCAGTGCAATCGATACCTGCAAAGGAGGGGATCAAAGAACTTTTAAACTCAAGAGGAATTGCACCCAGGAATAAAATGCCCAAACTGATAGACTTACAGATCACAATCGATGATCTAAGATGTGCTCCTACCTGTTGATAGGTCCCTATGGAGTTCAAAGCCATCGAAAGACTTGCTTCATAGCTTGACTCAGGGGGATCTCCTTCCATGAAGATTCTCTTCAAAGACTGACGAGTCAGTCTTTCAACATATTGCCCATACTTAAGGTGCTCCTCAACAATACAATTTCGAGAGCCTGTCCTCAGCAACAAATGCATCATCTTGTTGACCGATACAGCATTGTCCAAACAAATTGTGCCCTCATATGAACAAAACAAGTAACTCCCAAAAGGCCAAAACAACCTCCCTCCCGAGCCTTCCCCTGCCTGTACCAGGCGCTCCATGTTGGCCACAGCGAAGGATAATAACCAGGCCTTGCCTTCTTCAGTTAATTGGAGGTTAGCGAAATTCATAGAGGTTGGTGATATCATAGACGTGTACCAGAATCTTATGAGGGTTTGCCACAGGGGAGTCAGAACAAGTGATTGCTCGAGAGACAACCTTGGCATTATATCGTGCGTCAACACAACATTGCAGAAGCCACCACCCCATCTTTCGCGGAGGATGGCTCGGGAAAGTGACTCGCTGCCGATGAAAGGAGAGCCGAAACCGATGCATAGGACCGACTGGGGTGGGAAGATGGATTTGAGGTAGGAGAGGAGCCAAAGAGCTGTGAGGAATGCGACTGATCCTCCTATGGAGTGGCCTGTGATCACTATTGACTTGGTTTCAGCCAGCAAGCTATGAATCTGCAAACATATTCAAGAATTCCTAAAATCTGGTTAAAAGCTTCCTGAAAAAATATCCATTACAATACTTCAAAAACTTCCTGAAAAATCAATTTCACTAGATCATGTCAGATTAGAAGAGTTACACAAATAGATCGGGTGGGAAATCATTGGCCCTACTGCAAATGCTAAACATACGCAACTGTTCATTTGACAAGCTAAAACCACACTATCATTTCAGCAGATGATGACAAGTGTGCAAACATGTTTTAACACATGTATAGAATGTATTTATATGTATGGCTCTTGTATTTAGATACTCTTATGAGAAGAGTACCCTTCATGACCAAGAGATCTGTCTCAAGAACGGTTCGGTTTGATATAACTCCAAACCGGAACTATCGGATCCACGGTAATTGAACATTCGGACCCAGAGGTTATCATGGACCAAATGGGCGGATAGATCTTCAGCCCAAGCTTAATCAAAATACCTTGGAATTGTAATCAAATGAGAGTGCAAGTAAGGAAAGTCGGAAGGAGGTAAATATTAAAAAGCCTCTTATATAATCACAATAAAGTCTTCAAGACAAAGAAAAAAGAAGTAACAACTAATTACCATAAAGACACTGCACACAAAGGAAGGAGAAAAATCTAAGTACCAATTTGGAAAAGAAAATGGGTACAGATGCAAATCAGAAACGATAGTAGCAGGGAAGATAACCAACATGTTGCTAGTATTTGGGTGGGAGGCATGATTTACAACTAAAGCCAATCACCACATGGGGCACAATATTCAGCAAGAAACTATCAGAAGAACCCAAAAGTCAAAACGTTCAAGAAACGGACCCCTCACGTCGATTGGCTCTTGTTTTCTTGAGCCTTTATCAAGAATTATAGAAAATCAGCACTAAAACTTCTTCGCATGACAGAATAAAACACTAGAGGATCTTGAATTCTGATCTAGCAGCGCACAACGAGTGACGAGCGGATTCAACTCAAAAATCGATCAGCCTATTGACTAAGTACCTGAAGATGCGGCAGAATCGAATCAAGAACTCAGAACTAAGCACCCAGAGACAGAGGGGGAGAGGAGAGATTGAATCGAATCAAACATCACAGTGCAACCAAAAACCACGAGCACCATTCATCACTTGCTCGGGTTACTTTTCAGCCCAAACATCACAATGTACAGATCTATCGAAAGCGGATCCACCTGTGAGAGAGAGATTGAACCTGCAGAGAACGAGCACGAGCGAGCGAAGAGGGGAGTCGAACGAGGAGCAGCTGTCGCGAGCGAGAGAGCGATGGAAGGGTGGAGAGCAAACGAAAGAAAGCAATGGAAACGTAGGAGAACGAGATATAGGCTAGGGTTTTTATTTTAAGAGGGGTAAAATTGGATTTTAAGTAAGGTTTTGAGGGCAAAAAAGGTAATTGATTAATTTTATTACCTTTCAACTTGGAACCCCATTAACAACGGTTGCCAAACCGCCTATATTTCTTTCGGACCCATTGGAAAGGCTGAATTAATCGCACCCAAAATCGCAGGCCTGAGCTAGGCCAGCCCACTTCGAGCAGCCCATGGCTAAATAACTTTCTAATATTTTAATGGTGGGGAAGAAAGAGAGCTCAGAAATGCTAAGGGAATACGGCACATGCCACTAGAGATGTCGCATTCGCAAAAGTTCGAGATAGCTTCAAGAAAGAAGCTCAAATATAAAAATAAATTAACCATTAGCATCATCAGTCTTGTGAAAATTTTAAAATATTAACTTTTCGAATAGAGTCCATGACTATATGAAAAGATTATTTTGTATATCTAATAAATATGGTAGAACCTGTTAACTGTTAAGGAGAGGAAAAATTATAGGAATTACTAATCTTAGAATCTATTTTGACGAAAATCAAGACTGAGTGATCTGATCAGTTGAGGGATATCTCCTCTTTTTCTTTTCACTTTATTTTTGGTCAGATAGAGTAAAAAAAATAGATAAAAAAAGTAAAGTTGTTGCCGATGAACTAGCCTGGCTCTGAAGATCATTGCGCGAATGATAATGGAGGAAGCGGTGAAGCACTCCGGAGTGGACCATGACCGGCTCTTCGCCTTCGTAACAGCGTGTCAGCGGCGCGAACAGCCCGTGGCCTGCTGCATCCAGCGGTGCCAGAATGGTGCAGTTCGGATCCCAACCGAGCACCGGCATCTCTTGAACGCCCGAGAATGCCACGTACCCCACGCCCCCGACTTGCTCCGCCACGAAGGCACCGCACCCCATGGCGTTCGCGGTGCTGCACACCCTCCACGCCTCCTTCAGCAGCGGAGTCGAAGACAGAAAGGTCCCCAGCATCTCGCTTGTCTCAAACCTTTCCAAGACAAAAAAGGAAAAGGAAAAGAGAAGCAAAAACAGAGCAAAACAAGTTAAAGAAGGAAGAGCAGTTTGAAACATGGAGACGCCGGAGATTGAGGTGAGCAGGAGAAGGGAGGAGATTTTTACGATGAAGCTTCGGCGTCCATGGTTCAGCCGTCGTGCTCGATCGTATGCAACTCTGTTCGGTTCCCGACAATGCTATGGCTTCTTAAGCAACACTGAGAATATAAAGCCCACTAATCCTACGTTCCGCAACCAGGTGACCTGAAATCATTCTTTTTTTATACTGTTTCCATGCGGTCAATAACAATTCTAATGAAACCACGTCAAAGGGCAGCAGGGAGAGAGAAAGAGAGAGAGAGAGAGAGACGGAGAACACAATGGATCTCGCGTTTTCGTATAGATCGATGTTATCTGATGGGCTCTGATGGGCACTGTCTTTGTGAGAGAGAGAGAGAGAGAGAGAGAGAGTAGAGAGAGAAAGAGAGTTCGTGAATAGAGAGAGAGAGGGGGGCTTCTTGAAAAGGTGTGCCGCTGTAGAAAGGGTGTTCGTAGAGAGAGAGAGAGAGAGACAGAGAGAGAGAGAGAGACAGAGAGAGAGGCGTTCTCGAAAAGGTGTGTTGATGAATAGAAAGAGCGTTCGTAAATAGAGAGAGAGAGAGAGAGAGAGAGGGGGGTTCTTGAAAATGAGGTGCGTTGGTGAATAGAAAGAGTGTTCGTAAATAGAGAGAGAGTTAGTAGAGAGAGAGAGAGAGGGGTTCTTGAAAAGGAGGTGTGTTGGTGAATAGAAAAGAGTGTTCGTAAATGGAGAGAGAGTTCATGGATAGAGAGAGGGGGCTCTTGAAAAGGTGTGTTAGTGAGCAGAAAGTGTTAATGAATAGAGAGAGAGAGAGAGAGAGAGAGTTCGTGAATAGAGAGAGAGAGAGAGAGAGAGAGGAAGAGAGAGAGAGGTTGAAAAGGAGATTTGTTGGTGAATAGAGAGAGGGTTCCTTGGAAAGGAGGTGCGTTGGTGAATAGAGAGTGTTCGTAAATTGAGATATAGAGAGAGAGAGAGAGAGAGAGAGGTTGAAAAGGAGATTTGTTGGTGAATAGAGAGAGGATTCCTTGAAAGGAGGTGCGTTGGCGAATAGAGAGTGTTCGTAAATTGAGATATAGAGAGAGAGAGAGAGAGAGAGAGAGAAAGAGAGGTTGAAAAGGAGATTTGTTGGTGAATAGAGAGAGGGTTCCTTGGAAAGGAGGTGCGTTGGTGAATAGAGAGTGTTCGTAAATTGAGATACAGAGAGAGAGAGATGGTCGTTGGGTTAGCATGTTGACTCTCTTCGTATGGGTCGACGCCTGGGCGCTGTCCTTTCCCTCCTCTTTTTTTTTTCTCTCTTTCTAAGCATGATTAAGGACGCCATAGTTTGTCCGAGACGTTTTGCTACATGTTTGACTGTTACTCGGGGGACGTTTTCGATACGGGAGACGAGTTGGCACGGTTGCCAAATTACATTTCTGTAACTCCAGCTTTAAAAATCATTTTATGTGGCCGCTCTTAACTCTGTATAAGCGCCGTCTCTCCGTCTCTTTTTTATGCGCGGTTCATAAAAACTTAAAAAGTAAATCCCAACCCCTTCTCCCCACCCTTTTTTTTTTTTTTTAAGATATTGGCGGTGTGTAGGTTTGAATTTTCATGCACCAGCACCAGCATCAATATTAAATCTTCAGAGATTTCGCAAGAACTTATTTTGTTTCATAAATCAATTTCTGGCCTATTTTTATTCTCTAAACAAGTTTTTCGGCAAAATTACGCGTTTAATAATGACACAATTTTTATCAATTTTTATTTCTATAATTAAAATTCGTTTAATAACGACACAAAATTACTCCCTCCTAAACGATAACGGTGGATGGAGGATGGCAACTGGCGGTGGCAAATGGCGAACGGTGACCTTCAACAAATGGACAGCAACCAATGGACGGCTAGGGCTAGTGGTGGTGGGTGGGCGATCGCCGATCGACTAATAGTGAGGACAAACGATGAGAAAAATTTTTATTTTAAAATTCTATTATAAAAATAGAGAAGTAAAAAAAATTTGCTTCTCATTCTAAAAAATAGAAAAATAAAATTACGTTACTAAACAGATTTCCGGTACAAATTTATTCACAAGATCAGAAAATAGTTCTAGTTAGAACTAAAATAGTTATCATGCTGTCTCAATCGACTGGAGGTTAATAAAAAGTGCATTACGGGACAAGGGCTTTATTTTTCGATTCCATCTAGTGTTTTGCTTCTTCTTCTTCCTTTTTTTCTGTTGAATTTTTTGATCTCGTCATTATCCCTGTTGTGGAAGTGGCTTTGCATTTGTGTTTTCAAAGATCTGTTTGACATATATCAATTTTGTACCCTCCAGAACTTTTGAGATCTTTTAAGATGCAAATAATAGCCATTTTGTTCTATAAATCAATTTATGACTAAAAATTAATTTTTTCTATTTATATTCCTAGACGAATTTCAGTGCAAAAATACACATTTAATTAGAATACAAAATTTCTATTTAATAACAACATAAAAATTTTCCCTCTCACGTGATTGACGGGCGGCAAGTGATGGCCGAAAGCAACAGTTG
Source organism: Eucalyptus virginea (assembly GCA_014182375.1). NCBI lineage: Eukaryota > Viridiplantae > Streptophyta > Magnoliopsida > Myrtales > Myrtaceae > Eucalyptus > Eucalyptus virginea. The sequence continues at coordinate 63,719,543 of CM024521.1, forward strand.
GTGGCAGACGGTGCACGGTAGTGGTGGGTGGCGAGCGATAGTGGACAATAGGCAGATGGCAGCAGGCGGCTGACTAGTAGTGAGGACGAACAATAAGAATTTTTTTTTTATTTACTTTTGTATCAAAAGAAAAGTAAAAAAAAAAAATACTTTTAATTTATGTTTCAAATCTATTTTTGGAGTAAAATTTTTTTGCATTACCAAAAAAATTTCTATTTTAAACTTGTTTAGGAGAACCAAAAAAAAAAAAAAAAACGTAATGGTTATCATGCATGTCCGTAGAATCTTGCAACACTATTTCAACCTCCTAAAGCTAAGAGTATTTTTTATTCCGGTGAACTTGAATATTTAACAATATTATTTTCGTTTAATCTCATGATTCCTGCCTTAACTAATCAATCAAGTTACTAGGATATTTTATACATTGGTTTAGTCATCAATAAAAAGAAATGCGTAGACATGTATGCCCAAGCAATTAGAGGAATTTCTATGTTAGTCCCGTGCAATTCTGCCCTCTATTTTCCACAGCAAGGTAAGATGTTGCGAATATTTGGATCTCCCTTTCAATGACGCACCACATTCGGGTATGAAAATCTTTTTCTCTTTCCATGAATGGTTATACAGTTTCTTCGCATTATGTATTCTTATCGATAATTTCACTTCATTACGTAATAATTCGAAATTATATGAGTCGAAAGCAAATTAATTGTTACACATCCAATAAAAAGAAAAGTAGTGCACTCTTCAATACCAAACCCATAAAGCGAATATGATGCACAACTATTGCTTATCCACCGTATATCTATAAACCACGGTGTCCCACTCATTCCATACCATCGTTGTCTCAAAGAGTTATGACTTTAGATGATTTGGAAAGAAATTCATTTACTTACCACAGGTTGGATGTTTAATTCGAGTTCTATTACATACTACATAGATCATGCGAATCGCTAAAATTCAAGCCGTTCATTATGCATGCCCACATGATCAATAGTCTAGGTGGATTCACCTGCCACGCGAATACCATTTCAATAAGCAAAATCATTGTAAATGGCCATTGGACTACGATGTGAGGCTACGCTGGCCCGATGAAAGCGGAGTTTGAAACATGGGAATGTCGGAGATTTCCGGAGGTGAGCAGGAGAAGAGAGGAGGTTGATACGACGAAGCTTCGGCGTCCGTGATTTCCCCTTTTGCCCGTCAAATGGTAAGCGAAATGAATATCAAGTCGGGTGAGTGGGGGGCCAAGTCGGACGCCCGCCAAGGCTTGGATTTCCTCGACATAGGACAAGGACTCGCAAACAAAAAACAGCATAGAAAGATAGAGATTCTTGAAGAGGTGTGTTGGTGAATTTGTCAATGCATATGTCAGAGAGAGAGAGAGAGAGAGAGAGAGAGGGTGGTTCTTGAAAAGGTGAATTTTTTAAATGCGTGAAAGAGATAGAGAGAGAGGTTCGTGAAAAGGTTAATTGTTTAATGAGGAGAGAGAGAGAGAGAGAGAGAGAGAGAGAGAGAGAGAGGGGTCCTTGAAAAAAAGGAAAATTCATTTTCAAATAAAAGTATGAAGTGGCATAAAGTGTGTATATTAGTATCAAAGATGGATCTGAACTCAGCAAGTTCATCTTTTGAAATGTTTAATTTTTTACTTTTTTAATTTTTTTTTTCTGTTTTTCTTTTCATAAATTTTTTTTTAAAAAAACCTTTAAAAAATGAATACACAAGCGGAAGGGTGCTCCCTTATGCTAGTGGTTGCTACCTCTTCGTCGATGGGGTGGCAATGAAGGCCAACGAGCCCGCTGACACTGGGAGGTCGACAACCCTCGCCAGCAAGAGATGACCAACAAGAGATGAGGGGGCAAGAGAGGGCGGTGACCCTCTCCCAAATCTGGGTGAGGTTTGAAGGCATTGGACGAGGGCCACTAGGCTTGCATGGGCTGGTGACCCTTGCCCAAGCTAGGGCAAGGGTGAACAACCCTTGCCTAGATTTGGGAGAGGGTTGCCTCCCTTTCCCACTTTCAGTGAGGGCCTACTGGCCCTCGCCTCTAATAGGAGAGGGTCGCCAGCCTTCACCTAAGCACCAGTGACCCCTTCTTGTATGTGTTTTCCTTTTTAACTTTTATTTTTAATCTAATTTAATTTTAATTTAATTTGTGTTTCAATAAAAATATTCCTAATTGGCCATAATATTTTGCCAGCCAGCAAGCTAGCAAGGCTAGCCCTTATTTGAAACAACAATAATCATTTCATGCCATTTTCTAGGACTGATATGATCACTTCAACTCTTATTTAAAAAATAAGAATGTTTTGGACCTTTATTTAGAATTTTCCCTTGAAAAGTCGAAGAGAGAGAGAGAGAGAGAGAGAGAGAGAGAGGTTCTTGAAAAAAAGGGAAATTTCAAATAAAGGTTTAAAGTACCGTATTTTTTTCAAATAAGAGCATGAAATGCCTATATTAGTATCAAAGAAGAGTCTGAACTCAGTGATTGTGAAGGCCAATTTCATCTTTTGAAATGTTTAATTTTTTCCTTTTTCTTTCTTTTTTTTTTTTTTTTTTTTTTTTTTTTGTTTTCATAAAAAAACAAAAAATCTTTAAAAAATGAAAACATAAGGGGAAGGGTGCTACCTTACACCTGTGGCCGTTGTCCCTTCATTGATGGGGCGACAATGAAGGCCGAGAGGCTCACTGACACTTGGGAGAAGGTCGGCAACCCTTGTCAATTAGAGGCAAGGGCTTGTAGGAGGGGCAATGACCCTCTCCTAAATTTGGGTGAGGTTCGAAGGCACTGGATGAGGGTCGCCAGGCCTGCATGAGGGTCAGTGACCCTTGCCCAGATTTGGGAGAGGGTCACCTCCCTTTCTTAGTTCACCTTTGATCGGAGAGGGTCGCTAACCTTCACCTAAGCACCATTGACCCCCTCCTTCCTGTGTTTTCCTCTTTTAATTTTTATTTTTAATCTAACTTAATTTTTGTATTTTGATAAAAATATCCTTGATCGGTCAAAATATTTTGCTAGCCGGTGAGTTGGTAAAATTAAGCTCTTATTTGATACAATTATAATCACTTCATGTCTATTTATTGAGATTGATATGATCACTTTATACTCTTATTTAAAAAAAATAAGAATATTTTGGTCCTTTATTTAGAATTTTCCCTTTGAAAAGGTGGAGAGATAGAGAGAGAGAGAGAGAGAGAGAGAGAGAGAGAGAATTCTTAAAAATGTGAATTTTTTAATGCATGAGAGAGAGAGAGAGAGAGAGAGAGAGGGGGGGATTCTTGAACAAGTGAATTTCTTAATACGAAAGAGAGAGAGATGGTCGTTGGGTTAGAGCTGTAGCTCTCTTGTTATAAATATACGTAATTTGCCGTACTCTGTCTTTTTCCTTTTTTTTTTTTTTTTTGTTAAATGATTGAGACCGCAATAATTTATACGATACAAAAGTCGCAATATATTTGATTTTGACCTTAGGGACGTTTTCCAAACGGAAGAGGAGCCGGAATGATTGACAATTTTGATTCCTTTTCTTTTGAAGCCCTAAAATTGCTTTTGCTTGCTATCTTAACCCTTTCTAAGTGCGTCTTTCCGTCTCTTTTTTATACGTGGATCATAGAAAATAAGTTTTGTAACGAGGAATGCCAGTCATAGCGAAATTGATTTCACAAAGTTGGCATATTGAGGCGAAAACTTGACACCACGTAGCTCCAATGACATGATATAGGAATGTTGCATTTTGGTCATCTCAGTTAAATTATTGGATACGGGTGGGAGTTATTTGCCCACATGGGCCCCATTAATTACAGTATTTGATCGTCACACGTAAACTCCACGAAATTTCCACGACCTAACTCAACTAACCCCCAGTCTTTTGAGAAAAAATTCCCCTTCGTCCATCATGGACCTGGGTTTATGACCATAGCCTGCCATGGGTCAATCAACGGATAACTTGGAAGCAAATGGGGTGATTGCCAAGTAGCGACCTGTTGTTGCAATTCCTCGCCTACTTTTTAGTGAGTCTTACCAAAAGTAAGTTCAAGTTCCGAGAGTTCTGAGGACTGAAAATGGTCGGAATCAGGAGTTTTGAGGCCGAAATGATTCGATTTTGACAGTGGATCTGTGAGTTAGAGCCCAAAGGGCATCTGCGAAACTGAATCTTGGTTCTGTTTGGTTCAGGGTATGAGGAGAGATTACCTCAAACGTGAGATCGGGCGCCTCAATCGCAGGTGGCAACCTCCATTAATGGAGGTCGACCATAGAGAAGGAGTCGACCATAGAGAAGGGGGGAGGGGAGAGAGAGAGAGAAGAGCTTGGGCTCGTTTTGTTGTCGCCCGCGCACGAAATGGATCTACAAAGCTTCGGGGATGACGGAGCGAAGGTAATGGCCGATGAAGATGCATTCTTGAAGCTTGAAAAACTGGAACCGGAAATAGGGGTCTGGGCGGAGACTGCCGATGATGATTCCGACGACTACCCACAATCGCCGACGGGTTGTCGGAGGTCGTGGCGCGGCGTCGGAGGTCTTGGTGGAGATGGGTGAGCGCCGGTGAACCGTGGCCCAGCGAGTCCTGTCCGAAGAAGACGATGAACAGTGTCGCTTACACCGGTTGTCAATGGCGGCGGTAAAAGGAAGAAGAAGGAAAAAAAGAGATGTCAGCTAAGCCGATATATAAAAGAAATGACGCATATCTCCGCTGGCGTATATTTGTCGCTCACACACGATTTTCATCTCTGCTGGCGCGGGTCGCTCTGTTGCGCTTCTCTGTAAGCTTCGCAAACTCTACTTCGCGCTTCGCTATGGTTCTGTTGCCGTTTGTGTTTACAGCATGACGAAATGTGCGGTAATGTGGCTCGCGATTCATATTGTAGATCTTTCATCCTTTTAGAGAGTCATTGGCTTGTTGGATGTGCAATTGAGCAACTTTGCTGTGAGCCACGCTGTGTTGCTTGCTAACACTGCGCTCGATTGTTGCGACTAAAGGGCTAAAAGCCGTTATTTAATTTTTTTTTTTTTGGCATAATGTGGGGCATTATAGTTTGAGAGTGTTGAGTAAGTTTTTGTAGGCTTCTCACATAGGGTGTTTAGGTCTCTTTCCTTTTGGGCCTTCATTGCTCTGGTTCTGTCTTCGGGCATTTCTGTGCATTTCAAGGGTATATTGTTGCGTCCCCATTCCTTGTAATGTTTGAAATAAGGGTGTAAATGAGTTAATCTATCTTCTCGGTCTCATCCTGTGGATTACTTGAGGACAGATAGAGTTGGAGTTGCAGTTGGGTTGTAGTAGCTTGAACATTATATTGAGTTGAGCTCGAACTTGAAAATACTTGATCCGAGTAGTTCTCGGGTTCAATTGAGTTTTTGATAGTTTCTGTCTTAATCATATGGATACGTTTATGGTATTTGTTGTACTACAGTATTTGGCTTCAAGCTTAACTGGAGCTTAGGATACAATTTACCAGCAAAAATTGAGTCATATTGATCTGAGCTCAAGGTTATCCAAAACTTGATTTACTTGAGCTTATGGAGCTTGAGGTTGTTTAATTTTTTTTTTTTTAACTTAGTCAAGCTTGATATTGGGAAATAGAACTCAATCTTGAGAAATCAAGCTTGAGTAGAGCATCAAACTGCACATAGCTGATTATTAAACTGTGTCAATTCGACTCAATTGCATCCCTAGTTTGAAAGGTAATCAAGGTGTGTGTAGGATGTAATTGATGTAATTAGCACATACCCATGGTTATAAACCTACACCAGCCCATTGATGAGAATATCCAGAAAACTTGCTTGACAGCACATGCTCTAGAAAATATTGAGATTATTTTACTGGTACTCCTGCCAATATGGGGTGCATGATAACCAAAATTTACATTAGAAATAATTTTTCTATTCCGCACTGCTTTTAGAATAAACCCGTTTGATAAACCTACTTTCGTTTTTTTATTTCGGAATAGATTTCTATTCCGAAATTGATTTGGAAGAGAAATCAGAAATAATTTCTCCCACTAAACCCTAATTTCGGTGAATCCTCCATCATCTCCTCTATGTCTCTGCCTTCTCCTCCTCCTCCTCCTCCGCCTATCCTATTTTATTAAAAATAAAAATAAATAAAAATAAATATATTCATTTTATTCATTTAAAAATTAAAATAAATTTATTAAAATAAATAAATTATTTTTATTTATCATTTTATTTATCGTTTATTAAAAATAAATTTATTAAATTTATTTTTATTTACCTTGAGTGTTTTGCCAAATAAATTTTTTTTTATTTTTTATTTTTATTCATTTAAAATAAATTTATTCGTAAAATAAAATAAAGTAGAATAAATAAAATAAATTTATTTTTAGGGATATTTTTATTTTAAAATAAAATGATATTTTTATTTTATTTTTTTATGATTTATTTTATTTTATTTTATTCTTTATTTTTTTGTTACTAAATCATTTTTATTTTTATTTTTTTATATTAAAGGTCGTCATTCATCATTCGCGCCGTCGTCCGAAATGAAGAAATTTTATGTCGTTATCAAACGAATTTCTATTTTTAGAGTAGAAATTTTGTGTCGTTATCAAACGGTTATTTTCTTTAGAAACTCTTCAGAAATAGAAATAGAAAAATCTATTTCGTTCTAAACTATTTCTAACAAAATGGTTGTACGTGCTTTTTTCTATGTATTGTGGCCTTCCCTTCATAGGATGATAGTTTGTGGACAAAAACCTTTGCCTGGAACTTACTGATATTCAGCTGGTTAAGTGATTTGATATGCAATTGACTTACTTGTGGTTTGATCTGACTGGTTTTGTTGGGCTGGGAATCTTATGCACCTTCATTTGGTTATTCGTTGGGGTTAAGACTCTGCGTGCTTCTAGTTCAATCATTGTATAAGGAAGTACTTGAGTCTGTACAAGTGAGGAGACCTCTTCTTTAAAAAAGGAAGTTCTTACTAACTGTTATAGACTCTTTCCAAATTCCAAATTTATGGATCATGGGCATTAGTTTGCGGAGGAGATAGAATGGTAAGATTCAGCACAAGTGTTACAATCTTTGTTTCCTTTTGGATTGATCTTTATGACAATTGCATCCTAGCGTTTTGCATGGGCCAATTGTTGTGCTGGGTAATAACTTCTTAAATATAGGTTGGCTTCATAAATTTTTAGAACTTTGTGTCGTCTGCAGCTGGAATTATTGTTTGCTCATGGGGACGAAGGGAGGATGGCCAACTAGGCCATGGGTAGGCTGAAGATCATTCATCACCTACACATTTGAGTGCATTAGATGGTCAAGAAGTAGTTTCTGTTATTTTTTGAGCTGATTACTCAACTGCATATTCTGAAAAGAAGTTCTTGCGATGTCTGTAACTTCCAAGGTTGCCGGTCCTCTATGTTCTTCATCTTTCCCAGCAGAAAATCCAGGAAGTATAGGGGCAAAAACAGTGAGAGCAGACAGGTCTAGGGGACAACCATCAAGATCCTAAACCCACAGATACTCAACATGTGACATGGGGGAAAGAAATCCTTTACCTCTGCTCAAGCATCTGCATAAGAGATATTTTAAATTCAAATTAAACTGAATATTAATGCCAGATACGTGGATTGACAAAAGGAAGTGTACAGAACACCAGTTAAAGAGATTTACCAACTTCATTTAGCCAAACCAAGTTGAAGAAACTTCCATTCATGTCGAATCTCCGCGTGGAAAAACTTCCGTTCGTGTTCTGCCTCAGGCATATGTCATGTGTCAGGAGCATTCGTACTTGATACTTTCTTAGTGCCAGCCATAACCGCTTTGTTAACATTCTGAAAAAACATTAAAGCTCGAATTTGTTCAAAGCACAGACCTATATTTCCTGTCTTCACGTCACTCAACAGTTCCTCATGCATCTTTGGTCCATCGGTAAGAAAGTTTGAGAGGCGATGTAGCTGCAGAATTGAGAAAATTCCAAAAAGAGACTCAAAGTGCCATCTTTTTTTCTCAAATAAGGGTCCAAAATGGATTTTGTTTCAAATAAAAATATGAAGTGCCATCATTTTCTCAAATAATGGTTTAAAGTAGATGTTATTTCAACTAAGGACCTGAAGTGGTTATGTTTATTTTAAATAAAGGCCTGAAGTAGTAATGACTTTCTGGTGATCAAGGGTATTTTCGTCGTTTGTTCCTTTTTTTTCCCTTTTTTTCTTTCCTTTTCTTTTTGTTGCTAGTTATTCTTCTTTGGCCGGTCACCAACGATGCCCATAGGGGGTTGGGCGAGGGTCGCCCTTGTTGGCGAGGGCACCCACACCAGCCATAGGGGCGAGGTGGGGGGCCATCTGTGAGGCTGGCCCTAGGCAAGGGCTTGCAGGCCCTTTTTAGCGCTCGGCGAGGGCTAGCCTCGTGGATGGCCCTTGGGCGAAGGTCGTCACGCTTAGGCGAGGCCATCCCTTGCTTGTGGCCGGCGTGGGTGGCCCTCGCCGGTGGGGGTGACCTTCGCCCAACCCTCTGTGGGCATTACCAATAGTCAGTGAAAAGGAAGAAGAAGAACCAAAAAAAAAAAAGGGAAAAATGCCAAACAACGAAAATACCCTTGATTGATTGGAAAATTTAGCCGGCGCGCAACTAGCAAAGTCAGGTTCTTATTTAAAACAATCAAAGTCATTTAAGGCTTTTATTTGAAATAATCAAAGCCACTTTAGGTTTTTATTTGAAACAAATTTCATTTCGAGCCATTATTTGAGAAAAAAAGATAGCAATTCAGGTCCTTTTTTGAAATTTTCCGTATAGAATTTCATCCTGTTGCATCAAATCAAGTTTTATCATCAACATGATAATCCGTACATAAAAGATTGTTGTTTGCCAGGGCTTAACATACTTATATCAGTCCCTGGCGCCGTATGAAATCTTGCTCTATTGTAATATAACACTCGATTGACAGTTAATCCCTAGTCAAGTGGTGTACAATGTCAAAGAAACATATGCGGGAGCCAAATTTAAGACTTGTTGGACATGAGAGGCTACGGAACTAATTCTGACATGAACTGAGAAATGAAAGTCAGTTGCTGGGTGCGTAATTTCAAGGGTGCTGATCCTCTATCTCATATGCAAATTTTCTGTCTCCTGCAAGTCACATTTGTTGTCTTCACACTAGGATCACAATATATGTTCATCCAACCCTTTTGTCCTCAGAATTTCTAATCCAAGTTCCCACCAAAAACAATAACACCCATCTCTCTCTCTCTCCCCGCAGCTTGCCGTCACGCCTCTGTCACAGGCCGATGCTTAAGATCGAAACTGTGTGGCACTTAGGCTCCTTTTGGTTAGTTGGGGGTGCCCGAGTTAAGCTTTTTTCTCAAGGAATGATCACTCACTCACTAGCCACTTGGATTGTAGAGAGAAAGTGTTTAAGGAGAGACTTTTGGGTGAGAATATACTTCTATTGCTCAAATGTTAGATGATACAAATTAGGGGAGAACACCCCTATATATATACATGAGGTCTTTCAATTATTACTGCCCCAACTATGATCTATCCTATTAAATACAAGGCTACCATCTACGCCATTATAAAAAAAAAAAAAAATCTTGAATACAACTATACATTTTGAAGAAGTAATTCAAGGCTTATTTCTTTTCCTATGATCATTTCTTGGTACATCAAATCTTGAGAACCTCGGGACTATGACATTCTCCCCCACCTGATTGAGCAACGCCCTTGGTGCTCTCATCTTGGAGTTGTTTGCTTCTCGGATCGTCGGTTTCCTTGAATGTTGGTGATTCTTCCATTTCCATCCGCTTGATTTTTCCTTTCTTGACTTGATGGCTACACGGCTCTTGAATCCTAACTCATTTCCAAAGCAACTCTTTTTTCGGTTTGGCCATTTCCATGTTAATCAACAAGTTCTTCACTTCCGGAAAAAGTATGTGGATCGGCATCTCAATTTGAGTTGGTGTAGATTGCCCCAACTCCACCTTTGGCTCCTCTGAATGTTTTGGCTTCATTCTAGACTCAACTATGAGCTTCTCAATCCACGAGTTGTATCTTGGAGATGTTCTTGGTCTCCATCAACCCAAAAATCATTGGTACCACCAATGGGCATTTTGGGTTAGTGATAATGATTGACTTGGTTCTCATGTCGATCATGACATTTGCACTATCAAAGAATTCTAAACCCAAGATAAGATCATATTCATTAAGGGAATTACCTTGATAGAAAATTTGTTCTTCCAATCACTAATGTGTAGTTCCATGTTCCCAGTAATGCCAACAGCTAGTAGATCATCTGAGTTGACCTCTTTAAATCGATGTTTGGTTGGCTCCACTAGAAGTTCCAAACTCTTTGCAGCTTCATTCGACAAGAATATGTTTGATGCACCCGTGTCAACCAAGGCATAGAGTTTTGTGTTACTATCCTTGACGTCCACAAATGATAGACTTATACTTGGAGGTTTCGTAGGCGGAGCTTGAGTCTTTATGAAGTCGAGAATCTTTATAGTTCCAAGTCGCACTTCTCTCTTCTCCTATTTTGGTTCCTCCTCTTCTATGGCGAGCAATGTCGTGAATTTGTTCTATTTTGGGCAATCTTGGGACCAATGGGGACTGTCACAAAAGAAGTAAGGGGATGGTGGTGGCTTCTTTCTCCCTTTCTTTGTGAGATTCACTTTGAGGTTAGTTCCATCTTTGGTTGGGTTTTTTGGAAGGACTTTCTTCCTATGATCTTTCCCGTTGACCTTTTTGACCACAGATAAATTCGCCTTCCTCATCTTCATCATGGTGGTGATCCTTTCGCCACTCATTTCCTTTGGACTTGTAAGATTCAGGTTTGGAGAATCCAGCAAGAGACTTAGCTATGGTGATTGCTTTTGAGATACGTTGGACATGGAAAATGCGAACCTGTTCTGTTTTCCAACAGAATTTGAAGAAAGTTAGCAACAAAGTCCTCCGAACTGCTTAAATGCTTCATTTACCTCGATATAAATTAACTTACTTTGTGACAGAAAACTGATCAAACTGTTTATATGCCCTAAAGTAACTTTCAAAATATTTGCAGATGGGTAATTTTATTGCAAGGAAGTAACATGTGTAGAAATCTGAGGAAATCACGGCTTTACAGCAAATTTGGCCCCGTATTCGAATTTGTATTTGTGGCTGGGGATCTACGGTAGAGTAGAATTGGCCTAATCTTGAATACATCTCTGCTTGTACGTACGTAATGCCAAGCCCAGTGAGCTCATGCTGTTGCTGGCTAGCCAGTAGAATTGGCCTCTTCCTTGTGCTTCCATCTCCTCTCCGTCATTTTTAGGAGCCATGTCCCTGTGTTCCTTGTAAAAGTGTTTCTCCAATTCTAAAGAAAAAGAACGCAAATTTTTTTATATAATAGATAAAGAGATTGGGTTTATTTTTTTAGACTAATGGAATGAAAAAAAAAATAAAGAGTCAATAGCATGACAAATCACAAATTGATATACCTTTGATAAATTTATCCAACCTAACTTTTTGACCACAAAAAATCCAAATTGGTACACCTTTAATAAATTTACTGATATATTTGTGATAAATTTAACTTTCATTAATTTCCGTTAATCAAATTGCTGAATTGGATGACAGAGCCGATTGGTGTACTAGTTTGAGATTTTACTTTTTGTTTATCACATTTGTATCGGTTTTGTGTTTTTTTATGGTATTATTCAATTTAATGTAAGGTATATTTGTCATAAATGTACAAATTTTGAGTTTTTGATGGTTAGAAAAATATTTTGTAGTAAATTTGTTATAAATATACTAGTTTTGAATTTTTTTTATTGTTATTTGGGATAAATTGATCACCAATGTACTAGTTTAAATTTTTGATTGTTTAAAAATTAGTTTTCCAATTTAAGGTCTTTTGTGGTATTACTAAAAATAAATATATACCAAGAAAGCAAGCTTCGAAATAGGAGGGACGAAAAACAATAAGCTGTTATAAAAGCAATGATAAAGGAGATACTAGTTTCTATTTTCCGAAAAGATAAATTTATTTTCACCAGAAACCATAAAAAGGAAAATAACCAAGCCAAAGGGAGCAGTGCAAATATGGAAACCATTGATGTAATAAGTGGATTTAGTCATATATGAGATAGAAATATCTCCACCCCAATCTATCTATTCTTTGTTTTTTTTCTTTGGAGAATAGAATCAACTCGACTATAATTAGGAGAGTCATTAAAACTCATAGATTTTCTTCTTGATTTAGATATTGAGAGAATTTCATCTAAACTTCTCAATAATGGCAACATAGTTATTATACATCGTCCGAATGGGTATCATATATTGGGGGTGGCTGCCATGTAATACATATCTTTCATCTACTTTGTAAGCACGTCGAAAGGGCCTTACCTGCAATGTGACAGACGGCGGATGCACCTACCCAGCATGCTGTGTTGCACGTAAGCCTAACTTAATTTTGCGGCTCCCTTTCTTCATGATATGAGCCAATTTCAAATGGTTTGGGATTCAAGCATCGGCAGTAATGCATCCCCACAATGGTACATTGACATTATTATGCTTTTGGAATTTGCAGAGACAATAAATAAATCCAGTTGGCCAGAGTTGGTGGGAGTAAATGGGGCTAAAGCAAAGCTAATAATCGAGAATGAGAATAAGCGGGTGACCGGCGCGAAACAACTGGAGAGAACCCCTCACTCTCTCGATATTTGCCGTAACCATGTATTCATTTGGGTCGACAACAAGGGCAATATCGTTAAAGTGCCCACGATTGGATAAGAGCAAGAAAATAATGTACTGAATCCTCCCTGCAAATCCCGGGTGTCCTAACGTAGCCCATTAAGGTATTTGTATAATAAATAATGACTTCTAGTGAATTAAACATGTCATGTGTGATTTTTCTTTTCGTATAATCTTTTCTTTCATGTTCCTAGTCGGTAAGGAGAAGAGTTAATTCTACTGTACCCTAATGCATAAAAAAATCAATTCCATGAGCAGTGTTATAAACCCTCGATTCGAAGATTATAATCATTGGTTTTCTCATCATATTTCATTAATGGCGTATATCTTAATTTTCATTTAGAGAATACTTTTAATTTAGTGGGAGTATATGCACCCTTTGGAGATGTGATCGCGCGAGACCCGTCATGATGAATGGGAGAGGTGGAATTTTTTAGATCGGTCTAAAAAAATGCTTTTAATTACGTTTCCGTCTCAAGAAAGTAAACAAATTAGTTAAATTAATAAAAAAACCAGCCAGAAAACCCGCGAAAAAAAAAGAAGGTCGGCAACAGGTTATCCACTTTACAGAGCACACGAGTGAAGCCCATCATCCCTCGACTGCCTCACCGATGATGTCACTGTCTGCGCCGTTTCTCCTCCGCTCCGACGGCCATGGCTCTCCGAACTTGCTTGGCCCTCTCCGGCCATCGCTCTCTCGAGTCCAATTCCTCATATTCGATCGCCGCGCCTCGCGTTCCGACTCAGAATCACGGCCCTCGCGCCCGAGTTTCAGCCTTTCCTCACGAGGGCGACCGGTTCTTGCTGCCAGCGCTTCGTTTGAGCAAGAGGGAGGCGAGCCTGTCGATTCTTGCGGTCCTGCTAATTGGGTGCGGCCCAAGCGCCTCGGTGGCGACGTTGCGACAAGAAGTGGAGCTGGAGAGGTACACAGACTCCAAGGAGGGCTTCACTCTCCTCAAACCTTCTTCTTGGGCTAAGGTACCCTTTTTATGTAACAATTTATGATGTACTAAGAATGCCGGACGTGCAAGAATGCTGTGGCTGTCCGAGTATTTGTTTGAGTTGTATTGGGGTTTAGTTTTTTGTTGTAATTGAAGGTGGATAAAGCAGGGGCGACTGTGCTGTTTGAGGAGCCAACCAAGGGGAGCAACAATGTGGGAGTGGTGGTGAGTCCAGTTCGTCTTGCCAGCCTTGGCGAATTCGGGAGTCCTCAGTTTGTCGCGGACAAGCTCATACAAGCTGAAAAGCGCAAAGTAGGTGCTTCTTCAATCGATTGCTTGGTTCTGAATGTGGAATTTCTTAACAGTACGGCGTCCGAAGCCTCTTATGTTTTGGGGCAATCGATTATTTGGTAGATAATTTGGTTCTTGGTAGAGTTGCTGAGAATTGTGTCTTGGAGCTGTCTTATTGAGGGGAAACATTGAAGTGAAGTGTCTTTCTGCAGTGCTGAAGAATTATTCCTTCGTATGCATGGTGACAGTATGAATTTCTTACTCAAAAGGCTGGAAATGTTAGCTTCATATCTTAATCAAGATGATGAACTCATTTCTGAGTAAATAATTTGACCTCAATAGTCTATGCTGTACATCAGAGATGATCGACGCAGTGAGAGAGAGAGAGAGAGAGAGAGAGATCCTCTTGCTTACAGTCACAGGTCAACCTGGCTTCATGGCGCCCCAATTATTGGTCTGACATGGATCCATTAAACCCCAAATTATTTAAGAGGAAACAGAACCAAAACTCTGGTTCAGCTGCATTCAGTGTTCTACTATCAAATGTGTTGGTACGGTCGTAGTTATCTCATTTAATCATAAAATTAAACATATAATATGCATTCGACTGCATTTCCAAGACTTTCATTCCTATATCATATTTTATGATGATGACTTTCAAAATTGGCTTGATTCACATCTTTAGGCTCTTTGGCTGTAAACCTGTAAGTGATGTGTTGATAAGTTTTGGCTTTGGCTTGGTGCTACCATTTGCTTTAAACTGTTTTTCTCCAAACAGGAAAGCACAAAAGATGCTGAAGTGATTGGAGTGGCTGAGAGATCGGGCCAGGGAGGCTTGCAAGTATATGAGTTTGAGTACAAATTAGACAGCACCAGGGGAGGGATGAAAAGGATCTTTTCAGCGGCATTTGTGACCTCAAAGAAGCTCTATCTCTTAAATATCGCTCATTCAGACAAGCCGGAGAGCCCACTTGACACCCAAACGAGGGTGATGTTGGAGGAAGTTCTCCATTCTTTTGATGCTGCTCCTGGCGCATGAACATCACGGTCTATCACAACTTGACTATTTGCTCTATGCCACTCAAACACGGTTATTGACGGCTGTGGTAATGCACTACTGAATTGATTTTGTTAAATAGGTGTCAATCTAATGGAATGACAAAACTTAAGATGGTTTGTACTTGGACCGTGGCAGAGGGATTGAACTTATGACCCCTTTGATCCAAATAAAATATTGTAGAATTTGGAATATGTTAGCTTAAAAATATGCATCCAATCACATTCTTCTGTGTCATTCCTTGTGCATGTATGTGCAACATATAATACTTACTACAATCATCCGGCACCTTTTACACACAACTCGAAATGCTACTTGACTGCTAAACTTAAACGGTTGAACCGATTGTGTCAGTGAGGGCACTTTTCTTTTGCCGGCATGATTGTCTTATGGAGAGGAGGAAACAACATATCTTTGGGCACCTTATCTCACAAGTTAACCTTGTGTTTCAGGTGGCAAAACTCGCCTCTTAAATGACTCTGGCGATGCGTCCTAGGAAGCAAAGGGTATCATTCTTTATGTTCTTAGGTGAAACGAAGGGTGAGATACTTTTTTTTTTAAACAGCCTCTATGAATGATGACTAAGAGGCTTTATATCATTCTTGCGTTTCTACATACCTACCAGAATTTCTTATGTCGAGTTGTTCTCCTATCGGGGATTAGTAATTTCTGTTAGGTAATGCTTTTTACCACACCTAGGATGGCGTTTTCGCTACACCCGTTCTCAATTATCTGCCTGGTTATGCTTATTTAGTTTGATCTTCCCTTGTAAGCTCGTTCTAGGGGCTCCTAACAATATTTGAGTTTCTGGTTCGAGAGAAACCGTAATTCTTGAAGAAAGCTGACGCGCTCGGAGACGGACAAAAGCCGATTCAAGCATGAATTGTCAGGCCATTTTGGCTACTTTACTTTTCTAAAGAATGAAAACGAACGAAAAGGAGGTGCTTGGAGATTTATCTTCTATGCAAGAGCAACTTTCCCTCCCTAGTGTCCAATTCGCACTGAGAAACAAGGATTCTTTCTGGACCTCCGAAATGGAAAGCGATAAATGAGATTATTATCCGTGATCTTCATTTTTTACCAGATACTGAAAAGTCAAAGAAGATGTCTCGCACGTAACATGGAGCCCAGGATTGCAGCCACCGATTCTTCATCTCTCTAATGGCATTCATTCACCCATGTAAATTGCTCCTGCATTTCGTTCATGTAATATTAGAGATTAACCTCAGGATTAAATTCAGTGTTCCGTGGACAGTTTGCATATAATTGCAGAGATAGACGAGTCAAAAGTTCGGATATCTCGTAAGAGAATAAAAAACAAAAGATTAGAAGAATTTTCTTCAACGCGGAGGTTTACTATGTCCTCATACGTCTAACGAAAGTGAGATAGAAAATTGGGTAATATAAGTTGGACAAGATGCCCCGTAAATTATAGAAAATAATATAAGGCTGCGTTTTGTCGCCCAGATTTGAATTGAGGTAGGATAAGATAAGGTGAGATAAAAAAATCCTTTAAATATCCTCTAGATTGTAAAAAAATCCTTTCGCATGTTTGGTGCAACCCAATATAAAATGCAAAATCCTTCAAAATCTCGTTCATAAAAGTGGAACTTTCCAAATCTAGGGAAGCATCTTGTTGGCGTAATCTAGGGATCACCGTTGCTTACTATTTGAATAGAGTTTAAATTTAAAAAAAAAAAAAATCATGATGCAAGAGAAGGTTAATTCAGTCATTATCAAAAAATTCCTAAACATATTACAATTGTGCCAATTCAGTCCTAAACCTTTTTTTTTGTCCAATTTAGTCATAAACTTTTTATAATTGTGCTAATTCTGTCCATCCGGCCAAAATTGGCCGGCCGACGCCGACGTGGACGCCGGCAAGGGACAACCGGCCAGCGAGATAATTTTTTAATTTTTTTAATTTTTTCGAATTTTTAAATATTTTTTTAATATATATATATTTGGCCTTCTTCTCCTTCCTTTGGCCAGCCGAGGCTCGCCCGCCGGCCACTAGCGGAGGCGAGCCTCGCCTAGCGACAGCCGCCTTGCCCACCGGCGAGGGCGAGGGTCGACCTCGCCCAATGGCTAGCGAGGCTGCCGTCACCATCGCCACCCCCGTCACCTCCGCCGCCTCCCCCGTCCCCCGATCGCCGGCACGATCTCCCCCTCCGAGCTCAAGCGGCCCTCCCGGCCGTGACCGTCGCCAAAACCCCGTTCTAGCGCCTCGGACCCACAAGGGCGAGATCAAGCTCCTCCGCGGGTTCCTCGACTACACCACGTAGCGCGGCGGGGCCTCGCCCTCACTAGTGGCCGACGAGGGTCGAGCTTGCCGGATCTGGCGAGGCTTGGCCTCGCCCGCCGACAAGAAGGCCGCCGTCGCCGGATCCGGTGAGGCTCGGCCTCACCCGGCCATGGCGAGGCCGAGCCTCGCCAGATCTGGCGCGACGGCCGCCTCGCCATCGCCGGGCGAGGCTCACCTTCGCCAGTGGCTGCCGAGGCTGACCCCGTCGGTCCTCACCTTTGGCCGGCTGGCCAGAGGTGGGAGAAGAAGGCCAATTTTTTTTTTTTTTAATTTCAAAAAAATATTTAAAATTCGAAAAAACTAAAAATATATATTAAAAAATTACCTCGCCACTCGGCCAATTTTAGCTAGATGGATTGAATTGGCATAATTATAAAAGGTTTAGGACTAAATTGGACAAAAAAAGTTTAGGACTGAATTAGCACAATTACAATAGGTTTAGGACTTTTTTGATAATTATCCCCACTTTTAGTGTATGTATGATACTATTAGAAAATTCACAACGTCAGCCCTTCCCCAAATCCTCCCAATTAATATGTTATTTCTTGTTTTCCTGATCATGCTGTAAAAATCAATGATCCCCTCCCATGTTGTTATAGAAAATTAAGGATTTTTCAAAAAATAATTTTCATTATTAGGATATTTTGCTAATTCTATTGATTATGCATATGTCTCAAGATTATATGTATATTGCTATTGCATGTGCATTTCTCCTTAATTGTGCATATATATTATCTTAGAATAGTTATCTACTAAAATTGATAAATAGATTGATGTATTTTTTATTAACATATACATTTTTTTGGTTGAATACTAATATATACATTGCAATACATATGAAATTTCATCATTCTCGCTTCCGCGTCATTATTTCTTAATTAACGTATCTGTTACCTTTTTGTTCTATTGACATTTATGATTCTCCAACACAGTATTCAATTGTCATAAAAACAAAATCGATTTTCCTTTATATTCCAACTTGTCCTACTCGAAGAGAGGACACAATAGTCATATGGAAAAGCAAAAGGCAAAAATATGAGCATGGGAAATATAGTTTATTAACACGTATTTTCATGATTCAGTGTAGCTGAATTCGACTTAATTGCGTTTTTTATGATACTCATCCACGACTTAAACGTATCTTAATGCCTGAAACTTGGATAGGATGGCCCTTACGTAAGGATTATATTGCCCCTAATTTTTATGAAATACAAGATGCTCATTGAATGATAAGAAACTAATCCTCATTTCTATAACTCCAGATATTCAAGGAGTATTTGTATGTTCTCTTCGAAATCAAACGGAGTAATTGAAGCATCATTCGTAATATGGATGTGCTAAATAAAAAAAGACAATACAATTAGGGATTCATTGAAATTCTCAAATTTGGAGTATATTTCTTTCTTTTTATTTTGAATGAGCTGAGCCAATAGGATGAATTAAAAGAGTTCCACATTATGAACTTTGTACCGCGCACATAAGTTACACGCGCTCTAGAAGAGCGCGTAGGAGAGAATTAATAAATAGAATATGAAAATTAATAAATAGAATATGAAAAAAGAAAATAACAAGAAATGAAAGGGATCGAATTCTATTTGTACTCTATCTCAGATCCATCTTCGCTATTCCCATCCATTGTGAGTAGGGTCACTTAGCCATGCTTCATAATTGGAAAAACGAGCACCATGGAAATACATGCCACTCAGCCAAAGAAAGATAATGGAAAGTTGGCCAAAATGAGCACTACACTTTTCGAGAGATCTCCTCCAAATCATTGGTATGGCTATCGAAATCGTGAGCATCAGCATGTAGGTTCCAGATCCAAGTGGTAGTATCAGGGCCCTTAGCTATTGTTCTTGAGAAATGACCCGGTTTGGCCCATTCCTCGAAAGAAGTTTTTATGGGATCCCTATCTACCAAAATTTTGACTTCTGGTTCCGGCGAACGAATAATCATTGAGTCCTCCTCTTTCCGGACAACACATACAAAGAAACCCGCCAATAGTCAAGTAATTAATGAATCTATGGGAGATGTTTCGAATTAGTTTCTTTTTCTTTCTTCTATCTCCCATCTATTTTATTTAGTTATTCACTAGAGCAATTATGACCTGGAAGTCGATCCGGGGCAAGTGTTCGGATCTATTATGACATAGCCATGAGGCGCGCAACGGACCTTTTTAATCTTCTACAACCTTTTCCGGGCTTTAAATTGATGCAAAAAACATTTTTTGTGCAACCTAGTGTAAGTGTATTTATTAATATCTCAATTCAAAGTTTCTAGACGTCGCTACTTTATGTCTTACATTAGAGAGATAATGTATATATTAATTATTTATATTAATTATTTATATTAATATATTAATTATTATAATTATTATTATAATTATTTATATTAATATATTAATTATTATTCTATATTCTATTCTAAATTCCATGAACAGGTATTGGTCATTTCATTACTAATGAAATATTCCAGTATCTATATTTAATTATTCGGAAGTTCGTTTTAATAGCAGAAAAAAGAAATATATATTCTCTACTTTATCTGTGTATCCTTTATACCCGCGAAATACCAAATGAAATAGAAAATGATCTTAGAAAGGATATAATGAAATTCTTGGATTGTTTTTACCAGATAAATGATCCTTTTTATTTGACTGATGAAGCTAACAAACAATTCAATATAAAAAAAAATAGAATTCGAAAATAATAAATAAAAAAGAGTGCTCTTATTCGAAACATCTCGTGATCTTCAACCAATTCTGCGCTTCAATATAATTACCAGGAGTAAGCGCTATAGCTTGTTTCCAATACTCAGCGGCTTGATCGAACCAAGCCTCCGCAATTTCAGAATCCCCCTGTCGAATGGCCTGCTCTCCCCGGTCGGAATAGGTGGGTCAATTCCTTCACAATAGTCCATTAGCTTTCACTTCATTGCGTTTTTTGTTTTGCGTAGTGTGAACATAACAAATACAGTGTAGCTGAATTCGACTTAATTTGATGGTCAGGGTCAAGAGCAATTCGGGTTGGTGTATTTTATCTGAACTAGAATATTTCAAATCTGAGGGGAAAAGAAAAAGAAAAGTGTGCAAGCATGCTCATAAAGAAGCTCTTTGCATTGGGTCTGTTGTCGATCAACCTCCAGCTTTATATACGCAAACGACACGTATGAATAACAATCTTCCATTGTAAAAGCCTGGATATTTCTTCCACCTAGCCGCGGAATGGCTGGACAGTTTTAATGCAAGGGCTTGCCCGTAGGAACGCATGATGCTATTAGGATATTCACTTGGTCAACCTTTCACCAAATCCTCCCAATTAATATGATTATTTCCTCTTTTTTTTTTTTTTTTCCTTTTTTATTATATTGTCATAGTTAAACAATACAATATTCCCTACACCTTTCACATTGTTAGAAATAATTAGGGATTTTTTGAGAATTATTTCCATTGTTAGAGATATTTTGATAATTCTATTAATTATCTTATCTCTTAAGACCGCGCGTATACTTCACCCATACCACACCTTTATTGCATATATATATGTTTTTAATTGTGCTTATCTTGATTAAGATGTTATCTTAAAATAGTTATCTAATGAAGCGTGTAAATAGACCGATATATTCTTTATATATATATACACACACATAAAATTTCATCATTTTCTCTCAAGCATTATTATTTCTCAACTCACCTATCCATTACCTTTCTGTTTTTATTGACATTTATGGTTCCCAACACAGTATTCAACTGTCATAAAAAAACAAAATCCATTTTCTTTTTCATTTCAACTTGTCCTTCTCAAAGAAAGGACATGGTAGAAAGGACATGGTAGTCACTTGAAAAAAAAAAGATACAAATTATGAGCATGGATAGTTTCAAACACATAAATCCATTGTCCAACATTTTTTTATGAGTTCAGTGGCTCTTACTTCATTGTCTTTTTGTTTGGCGTGTTAGATGTGAAGTGAGAACACAGAAAAAACAATGTAGCTGAATTCGACTTAAATTGATGATCAAGGTTAAGAACAATCTGGCTTAGTATATCCAATCTGAATTGGACTATTTCAAACTAGAAAGGAAAAAGGAAAAGGAAAAAATAAGTTCACGAGAATTCTAAAACTTGTCATGAAAATACAATTGAATCTTCAAACTTTCAAAAAGTGTAATCCAGTCGTAAAACTTATCACAAAATTGCAATTGAGTCCTAAAACTTTCAAAAAGTGTAGTCAAGGACAAAAACTTGTCCTAAAAGTGCCTTTAAGTCCTTAAACTTCAATAGTCCTTAAACTTTCAAAGAATGTAATCAATGAAAAGACTTAATTGAATTAATTTGATAAATTTTAGGACTTGATTATACTTTTTAAAAATTTTAAAACTTAATTGTATTTTTGTTACAAGTTTTATGACTTAATTGCATTTTTAAAAAAATTTTAGGATTCAATTATACTTCCGTAACAAGTTTTATGACTTCCAATGCCTTTATCCCAAGAAGAAAAGTATGTAAGCATGCTTATAATGAGGCTCTTCACATTGGCTCCTGTATTTCCGGGTACCCTCTAGCTTTACATACACAAACATGTATGAATAGCAATATTCAATTGTAGAAACTTGGATATTTCCTTTTGATTGTATAATGTAAGCTTGAATTAGTTTGACCCCATTGTGATATTTTGTGGGACCTTTTAACACTCCCTCCAAGGGTAGGCTAAAGTTTAGCCCTAACCTAATGTGTGGAAATATGTAATTGGGAAGGCAAATAGGAGTTGAGAAGGCTCAAACTCAAGATTTTCAAACTCTAATACCACTTAAGATCTTATGGACCATTGTCAATTGTTCTAATAGTTTCAATTGTTAAATGAATACGTGATTAATATTCTAACAAATATGGTGCAACCAATTAAATATATTATAGCTCCACCCTTTTCTTTAATTTCGATTTGGGAATTGTACATGTTGATCAATACATCACTAGAATATGATGGTCCATGTCTATATATTCTGAAGAATTTGCATATCTGTCCAATATTCTTTTTTTACTAATTTTTAAAATTTTTAATTTTCTTTTAATTTTTTTTTCTTCTTTATTGAGCCTGCGGCCTATTTGAGGACTGACAATCTTTACCAGCTTGTTGGCCCTTTGGCAAGGGCCACGAAACCCTTGCTAGCCAAGCGGCGGACTTTAACCCATAGTTTGTGGCTCATAGGCATAATAAAAAGGAAAAGGAAAAAAATAAAATAAAAAATAAAAAAATTCAGGAATTTTTTTAGAAAATATTTTACATTAGCATTGTCTACATCAAATAGAATGGCTGGCGATGATCGACCAACCATATCAACAATTTCTAGTCGAAATTAGCAGAAATGAGTACATTGACAATTCGTTAAAAGGTTTAGGAGTAAATTGATAAATTGTATAATTGAAATGTTTATGATTGAATTGGTAAATTGTCAAAAAATTTAGCATTAAATTAATATCATTGAAAGGTTTACAACTGAATTAATCATTGTATAGTAGATTTAGGATTTTTTAGATAATTATTTTGTGGAGACGAGAGAAATCTGGCTACTGGCGTTGGAAGGATATTTTTTGAGAGATTTTGTCTTCCTTACAGAAAAGTCAAAAGGACATGTGCTGCAAGTAACATGGGGTCCAGGATTGCAGCCGCCGATTCTTCATATCTCTCGCTCTCGCTGTGTGATAGTGGGTCTTCGTCGCCATGACGTGAAGATCCCGCCATTATAAACTAGACTTTTCTCTGCTGCATACGCCCGCCAGCCATATGGATTGTTCCTTGCATTATCTCGCGCTTATCTAATCGTGTAAATTCAATTCACTCCTGTGCATCCTTCGTTCGTTCATTCATTCTTCTTCTTTTGTGTAAAAACATAACAAGGAATAACCTTATGTATACATGCATATGTATATTTCTATCTCAAATTAACCGACAATCAATGTTCCATAGACAATTTTCATATGTAATTGTGAAAAAAAAAATAGACAAGATGAAAGCATGATTATCATATGTCATAAGGAAAAAACAGGAATTTTAACATGTTGTAGTTGGACAGGAATGAGTCTAAAGAAAGGGATATACAAGATTCTATAGAATTGGTTTGAGCAAGATGCACTGTGATTATGTAACGAATATCTGATCACTTTTACAGCAAACGTAATATTTTGTCCACATGTGGTGTCTACCAGTTCCGGTGTAGGTATGATAATATAGAATATTCGCTTGGTCAACCTTTCGCCAGTCCTCGCAATTAGTGTGTGATTATTTCCTGCTTTTATGGTGCTGCCATCGTTGAAGAATTCAATGTTCCCATCTCCTTCCACGCATCCATTTCTTCCTGCTCTGTTGACGTTTAAGGTTCCCAACGCTGTATTCAATTGTCCTAAAAAAATTAATTCATTTTTTTCTTCTCATTTCAACCTGTCCTACTCGAGGAGAGGACAGGATATTCATTTGGAAATAAAAGGTAAATATGAGCATGAAAAATATGGTTTTTAGACGCGTAAATCCATGATCAGGAACTTTTTCATATGAGTTCATTTGCTTTTATGCTTTTACTTCATTGCCTTTTGTTTTGCCTGTTCAGATGTGAAGTGTGAACATAAAAAAAATAATGTAGCTGAATTTGACTTGATTCGATGGTCGAGAACGACACGGCTTCATGTGTCCAATCTGAACTAGACTTTCAAACCAGAAAGGGAAAAGGAAAAAGGAAA
This sequence comes from Eucalyptus virginea, assembly GCA_014182375.1. Classification (NCBI taxonomy): domain Eukaryota; kingdom Viridiplantae; phylum Streptophyta; class Magnoliopsida; order Myrtales; family Myrtaceae; genus Eucalyptus; species Eucalyptus virginea. Next base: position 63,743,552 of record CM024521.1, read on the forward strand.
CTACGCGAGCATGCTAATAATGAAGCTCTTCTCATTGGCTCTGTTTCCAATACTACAGCTCTACATAGACAAACATGTATGGATAACGATCTTCAATTGTAAAAGCTTGAATACTTCTTTTCGGTTGAATAACGTGTGGTTGAATTTTTTTGACACCTCACCAGTATTATAATTGAAGCAACCAACCAGCCGCAAGTCAAATATTGGGAAAACGATTAAATATATTATGACACCCGCCTTTTCTTTAATTTCGTTTTTGAATCATTACTAGAACATGATAGTCCATGTCTATATATTCTGGAGAATATGCATGAGTCAATGATTCCCTTTCTCTCCTCTTGGTCTCTCTGCAAATTTGCTTTATGACAATTTGAAGATCATCTTGAACACAAGGAGAGGCGACAAATCTTTTGATCCGACATGGGGCTCTACATCGAAGAAGCAGAGGGCAACACCCAATTTGCAGAGATGGATACTGGAGAGAAGCGGTTGAATGAACTGGGCTACAAGCAAGAGCTCAGAAGAGAGATGGTAAGTTCAAATTTTAGAATATTTCCCCTCTTTTTTTCCACGTTCTAATTGTATGAAAAGCTGCTTTTCTCAAAAACAAAATCGTTTACATTTTTTTTTTTTTTTTTGTGGCAGACTCTATTCAAGACTCTTGCAATATCATTTTCCACGATGACACTTTTCACTGGGATCACTCCTCTGTATGGATCAAGCCTTTTGTATGCGGGACCTGCAAGCTTGGTTTGGGGATGGGTTGTGGTTTCGTTCTTCACTTGGTTCGTCGGGATTGCAATGGCTGAAATCTGCTCTTCTTTTCCGGTTTGTTCCTGTTTTGTCTCATAATTTTTTATGTCATCTGTCTTTCAGTTTTAGTATAATCTTTGTAGTGTTCGGTGATAACTCATGATAGTTTGTTTGCGCGTTTAATACCTTTCGAAACTTAAGAACTTGTTTGAAAAGTCAAAAAGTTATGCAAGAGTAAAGATTGTTTATCTGAGCATCTTGATTTAGCTCCTGTAAAAGGAATCTGTTTTGGGTCTAAAGTATACTCCTCCAGTCATAACGTCTTACATGAATTTATAAACAAACAGAAGGGATACAGGAAGTAATCCTGGTGTAATTCCAAACTGCAAAGCTATTTTCTTAGCTGAAAGGTTTGGCAAATTTGAACCTTAAGGAGATTTCTTTTTACTTCTCTTTCATGAGAAGCTAGCAGAACTGACCCAAAAAGACTAACAAGAACACTTTCGAGAAGGGAAAGTGGTGCTTGTAAAACCTTTTTGTCAAAACTTAAGTTGCCGTTCTGTTTTCCAACAGAATTTAAAGAAGTTATAAAGAAGTTAGAAAAAAGTCCTCCGAAGTACTAAAAATGCTTCATTTTCCTCGATATAGGTTTTACTTATGCTATTTTCAGGGTCTATTTCGTAAAGAAGTTGATGCTTTTCCAAAATATTTAATGATCTTATCTTTTTGAACTTTTGACAGACGACCGGTTCCCTTTATTTTTGGGCTGCCCATCTCGCCGGCCCCAAGTGGGGTCCTTTTGCTTCATGGTGTTGCGCTTGGCTTGAAGCCATCGGCCTCATTGCAGGCATCGGTACGCAGGTAGATTCCGTATTCTGTTTGCTTCTTGTTCTGTTTCCTGTTGCATTGCTTCTTCCATGTATCTATCGAAGCTTGGTGCGGTGAACTGATCCCACAAGTGGTTTCGGAAGGCATATGCAGGATCACAAACCCTTCAGAGCATCATATTATTGTGCACTGGCACAAACAAAGATGGCGGCTACCTTGCACCGAAGTGGTTGTTCTTATGCATGTACATGGGTCTTACTTTCATATGGGCATTTCTCAACACATTCGCGCTTGAAGTAATTGCCTTCATTGACATAATCTCAATATGGTGGCAGGTATATTCTAAAACTCGAGCATTTTCTATCAGAAACTTGATATATCAATAGTCTGCGTGGACCAAAATAAGCGATCTATGAGATGATTTCAAATTACTAATCGAAGCTCTGTTTCCTTTTCCTTCAGTTAATTGGGGGGATCGTCATAGTTATAATGCTTCCGCTGGTAGCACTGACTACACAGTCTGCATCTTTTGTGTTCAGCCATTTCGAAATGGCTGAATCGACTGGGATAACGAGCAAACCGTATGCAGTAATTCTAGCTTTTCTCGTCAGCCAGTATTCACTTTACGGCTATGATGCAGCTGCGCATCTAACTGAAGAAACTAAAGGCGCTGACAAGAACGGTCCCATTGCGATTCTTACCAGTATAGGGATCATTTCAGTGTTTGGATGGGCCTACATATTGGCTCTTACTTTTAGCATTCAGGTATGGAACTCTTCACATCTACTTATTAAGTTAAAATATTTCTTTGTTGGAAGTAATGAAGCAGCAGGTTGAATGAGGAAAATTTTTGCAGCTTCAGATAACAGAACAAACAATTTTGGGTGTGTTTGGTGTTGGGAATATCTTGGGAGAAATATAAAGGATTTTGAGTTAAAAGGATTTTTCGAAATGCAAGTAATATTTAGTAAAGTGTATTTTAATACACATTGGAAAGTAATTTTGATGTGAACACTATTTGGTAAAAACTACATTTTGTAAAAAAAAATTCGTTAATTTTTATTTCATAAAAAAACTCAAGTTATTTGCTAATGGAACTCAATTGTAGTCAACAAGCCAAATTGACCGTTGGCCATCCTTGCTTGAGGTTGCGCAACCTCAGACGATGGCCACTTCGGTTTGGTTACCTCAAGCAATGCTTGGGTTGTGCAATCTCAAGCGAGGATGATGGTGGGGTTGCCGGCCGATTGTTGATAGCATGTTTGGCCACTTGCTGGAGGCATGGGGCCCGCTTGTTGATGGCATAGCGGCCTCTAGTTGATGGCACAGTGGCCACTTGCTAGTGACGCGACAGTTGCTTGCCAGTTGCTCATTAGTGGCTAAGCCAAAGTTAGGGTTTTGAGCACATTTCCGAAATTATGAAAATTGAGTGAAGGCAAAATTGGAAGAAAAAGAATAGTATATTTGCATTGTAAAAATGTAGCATTCTATAGTACCTCCTGACCTGCCTTGAGCAAAAGACCTTTAGAGAGCTTAGCAGATATAATTACATCTCCCAAAAGCACTCACAAAATTTTACTAAACAGCATTTGCATTTGCCAAGGGGTTTGGGCCAAAGGGCTTTGCAAATGCTGAACCAAATGCATACTTTACTTTTCATGGATTTATAAGTGACTCCAACATAAATCAGGAAATTGAGGAGACTTTTGTTGTAAGGCCACATCTCACATCAGCACGAACTCCATTCCGCTACCTTTTACCAATGTTGAAGTCAGTAACGTACTATGTCTAAATTTGTGCAAAGAGCAGGCTGAAGAATGGACATATGCTTTCTTTCCCTCTCTTCTGGACATTGTTATTACATCAATCACTTTGAGTTGCTTTTGATGCTTTTTCTGCTGCACTATACTATCTTATGCATGCTAAAACTTTCAGGACTTCAACTATCTATATGATACGACCAATGAGACAGCGGGTGTGTTCGTTCCAGCTCAAATACTCTATGATGCATTCCATGGGAGGTATCACAGTGCTACTGGTGCAATCATCTTGCTATTCATTATATGGGGTTCATTCTTTTTTGGCGGGCTTTCCATCACTACCAGCGCGGCAAGAGTGGTCAGTATCTATCCTCTTATCCTTTGTTATGCTTCATCATCCGAAAAGTTTCGGGTACTCTGTCCATCGATGCATAACCCGTGCACCACGGCTTTCTTCAGGTATATGCATTGTCAAGAGACAAGGGCATCCCATTTTCATCGATATGGCGAAAAGTGCATCCAAAGCACAAAGTCCCATCTAATGCAGTGTGGCTTTGCGCGGCCATCTGCGTTCTACTTGGAATTCCAATATTGAAAGTGAATGTAGTCTTCACTGCCATTACTTCCATATGCACGATAGGATGGGTCGGAGGATACGCAGTCCCAATATTCGCGAGGATGGTCATGGAAGAGAAGAATTTCAAACCTGGGCCATTTTACTTGGGAAAGGCAAGTAGACCAATCTGTTTGATAGCGTTTCTCTGGATATGTTATACCTGCTCGGTGTTTCTTCTGCCAACTCTGTATCCCATTACTTGGGACACATTTAACTATGCGCCAGTTGCTTTAGGTGTGGGTTTAGGTATGATTATGCTTTGGTGGGTGTTTGACGCCCGAAGATGGTTTAAGGGACCTGTTAGGAACATTGATGCCCAAAACGGAAAGGTATGATGAGATGCTCTTGTATTTGACGTTTCAGAATACTCAATTGGTTGCCCTTACAATGATTGGAGAACAAATCCACCGTGTTTTGCCTCAGACATATCTCGAAAGCACTCGTACTTATTTACTTCCTAGTGCAAGGCATAACCATGTTGTTAACAGTCTAATATAGAATGAAAGCTCAAATTTGTCTTAACATCACTGAGCAGTCCCTCATACATCTTTGGTCGATTGGTGAGAAAGTTTGAGAGGTGATTTAAGGGCAGAATATCCTCGGTGCATCATATCAAGTTTTATCATCAGCAAGATAATCTGTATGTAAAAGATTGTTGTAATATAATAGTAAATCCATGAATTAATTCCCAGTCGAGTGGCGTAAAATGTCAAGGAAACATATGCGCGAGCCAAATTCAATTCTTGTTGGACATGAGAAGCTATGGAACTAACTCTGACACAAAGAAAATCTCGGGGAGGGCTAGTGCAGGCCATTAAGAGAGAAAGAAACCATTTCTTTGTGCAAAAAGTCGTTCGCTGGCGCACCAGCCCCACACCTCCACGATTTTCCATGTATCGCTTCTTGAATGGCCTGGGACCACGCTAACGTGGAGTCCCTGAACCACCCAATATTTTCTCCAGAAGCCACGCTTGGCGGTAGATTTTCCATGAGCCTCTTGAATGGCCTGGGACCACGCTAATGTGGAGTGTCATTCAATGAGTGGATTAATATTATCACACGAAGGCATCATAATTTTCTGCCTGCTGTAAGTCCTATTTGTTGTCTTCACATTAGGATCGCAAAATTATGTTCGTCCAACTCTACTCCTCAACATATCTAATACAGGTACCTCCCCCCCCGGGGCCCGGTCCTCTCCAATAACATAAATCCCAACCCTTTCTCTCTCCTGAGCCTCAGCCTACCGTCACGCCTCCCTTTGCCATCTCTCTCTCTCCCTCTGCACGCACGCATGCTTTGTGCTCCATTTCGTCGATCGGAGCGGCCCCTCCATGACCCATTGAGATCTCAGCCTCACCACCAAGTCTTGTGGCCATGGAAGTGTTGATGATCTCGAGGCAATGGCTCCTCCATGGCCATGGAGGCCAAGCTTCCATAACTAAAGGGACGGCCCCTTATCAGCCCAGGGGAAGCTCAACGCCACTTCAATTTTACATCCCTCTGTCTATAAGGGTCAACATCTAACCCCACTTGCCAACAATATTGTTCACTTTGGGCCAGAGTCTGCATGGTTTTGTTTTTCTAGGTTTCATCTCGTTGGTGAGTGCTACTCCTTATATAACACATCACCTCACCACACTCAAGTGATGTGGGATTCAGCTCATTTTTGCACCACGCCATCCTTCGGAGCCACACCTTGTCGGGGCCCTCTCTAGCCTTGGCAATTACTCCTACCCTTTCATTGGATTAGGTTGTTGCGCTATCCATGTTGATGGCATGTGCCATCATCCTAAAGGAGTGACATTAATTAGGGGGATAAGTACACCAATGGTGCTAAGTTGGTGATACGCTCACTAAGGGCCAAAACCGTCGGATCACTTAAGTGTCAAAAATTTGAAAAATGCTCACTTTGGTGCTAATCGGAAATTGGCCGGAATGGTTTTGGCCTTTTTTTTAATTTTCACCGTGGCTGGTCGGAGAGTGCATCCAAACATCAAAACGACGTTATTTAGCATCTTTCACTTTGAAACCCTAATCCCCAAATTGAATGCGGGAGGCTTGTCTTCGTGTCTTCTTCTTCCTCGAAGACCCCACGCCAGCACGGCACCTAGCAGTTGGAGCCACGCACTAGTGTCTAGGACCCATCTTCTTCCTCCTCCCCTCCGCCCTTGCCTTCGATTTTTCCCGCAACAATCTCGTCTCCCGCTCACCTGGTTGAGCAATCAATGGTGGCCGAGTGTGGCCGAGCGAGAGACGGTGCGAAACCCTAATTTCAATCCCGTGTGAGCTAAATGTCCGTGAAGCCATCCATGTAGGATGGCCATCATTTTCTTAAGGAGGACCGAAAACGACGTCATTTAAAGGCCTATCGATTTTTTTTTTTTAAAAAGTCACGTATTAATTTTGGCCGGAATCTTTCGCCGGTGGCACCAAAGTGATTGTTTTTCCTCCGATTTGACACTTAAGTGATCCGACGGAAACTTTTGGCACGAAAGTGAACGCCGTACACAACTTATGGCACCATTAGTGTACTTATCCCTTAATTATGGGATCAATCTGTTATTCAATGCTCTCCATTCTTTTAACCACAGACTAAAGGTTGAATTCTTAGCCATTACATCAGCGGACACCTTTTTTCCTACAACTAGCTTCATTGCATAACTTTCAAACTCATTTAGTCTAGCCAAGTATGTTGGGTCACTTTCATTCCTGATTTTATCTAGCCACTCCTTTGCTTCCTCCACCCTTGCCCAAAAGCAAGTGTCGTGGGTCAAGTTTGCATACCTAGTCCTCATATTGCCCAATTTCTCAGCATAAATTCCCTCAGTCCACCATTGATCGAAAATTCCATACCTCCTCGCTCTTCCATTGCTTATGTAGTGGCCTCTCTCAAGGTGCATCCCCGATCGATAATACTCTGCGATGTCCAATGGCTCCACAAGAAGCATGTAGGAGTACGACGCGTATACCCATTTTTCCCTTTTGTGCAAATCATGTGGTAGCACCTTCGTGTCTAACATGTGTATGACATCGTCCCAAAAGGCCGCAAGCTTGAACCGATTCATGTTTATCTTGGACTCTCTCTTTGAGGCCCCCCTTTGCTTAAAAGAATCGTAGTATCCTCTTTGCTCGTCGGACTTATCACAACAAGCTTTATACCACTCTATCTCTACCCTATAAGGAGTGATTTTGGATAGCCTAATGGCCAAATTAGCAGCGTTTAGGTTTGGCGCACGCCCTATTTGCCTTGCCATAGTCAAGTAATCTTTTGCCACAGTGAAGACCTGCAAAGTAGATGAATCATAGTAACTTTTAAAGTAGAGGAATAGCACTTGGGAATAAAAGCCTAGATCAATACATTTATAGAACTCGATCACTCAACAACTGAAGGTGCCATGTTCCTACCTGTCGATGAGTCCCCAAGGAGTTCAAAGCCATTGAAAGACTTGCTTCATAGCTTGATTTAGAGAGATCTCCTTCCATGAAGCTTATGATTAAAGACTGACGAGTCAGTCTTTCAACATACCACCCATACTTAAGGTGCTCCTCAATGATACAATTCAAAGAGCCTGTCTTTAGCATTAAATGCATCATCTTGTTGATTGATATGGTGTTGTCCAAACAAATCGCACCCTCTTCTGAACAAAACAAATAATTCCCAAATGGCCAAAATAACCTCCCTCCCGAGCCTTCCCCTGCCTGAGCTAGGTGCTCCATCTCAGCCGCAACGAAGGAAAATAACCAAGCTTTGTCTTCTTCAGTTAATTGAAGGTTAGCAAAATTCATAGAGTTCGGTAACATCATAGACGTGTACCAGAAATTTATGAGGGCTTGCCACTGGGGAGTTGAAACAAGTGATTGGTGGAGAGATAACATTGGCATTATATCGTGCATCGACACGACATTGCAGAAGCTGCCAGCCCATCTTTCGCGGAGGATGGCTTGGGAAAGTGACTCGTTGCCAAGGAAAGGAGAGCCGAAACCAATGCATAAGACCAAGTGGGGGTGGAAGATGGATTTGAGTTGGGAGAGGAGCGAAAGAGCTATGAGGAACGCAACTGATCCTCCTAAGGAGTGGCCTGTGATCACTATTGACTTGGTTTCAACCCGCAATCTATGAATCTGCATGCATTCATAAGATTCTAGAAATCTAGTTAAACACTTCCTTAAAAAAAATTATGATTACAATGCTTTAAAAGCTTCATTGAAAAATCGGCAAAAGTACACAACAAGTGTTAAAACTTGGCATTGGTAGATATTTAAGTGCATAAACTTTCAAAATATACATTTAAGTGCCACATTTTTTTAAAATTGGATACTTAAGTACTAACTTTGGTGAATGTAGTCAAAAATCTGAAGTTGACATTATTTTAAGAATAAATTGGTCCACATGGCTCGCCGGAATGTCCCCAAAACAACGTCGTCCTTCAGGTTTACTTAAGTGCCAATCGTGGTTAAAAAATGATCACTTAAGTGACAAGTTATAGTGCAAGTGATCACTTAAGTGATATTTGTGGTCAAAAGTGAATACTTAAATGCCAAGTTTTGTAGAAAGTGATTACTTAGTGCCAAAAACGACGTCGTTTAGCATACTCTTGGTGTTTACGTGGATAATTTTTTAAAAGAAAAAGCCATGTTAACATTTTGGCTGGAAATTCTTGCCGTTGGCACTTAAGTATTCATTTTTTTACAATTTTGACACTTAAGTATATCATTTTGGAAGTTTTAACACTTAAATATTTACAAGTGCCAAATTTTGGCACTTGAGGTGTCCATCACTCTTTAAAAATCACCTTGCACCAAATCATGTCAAATTAGAAAAGTTACATGAATAGATCTAGTAGAAAACCATTGATCAAACTGCAATTGCTAAACATACGGAACTTTTTATTTGACAAGTTAAACAACACAAACATGTTCAGCAAATGATAATGTGTGCAAATACGTTTAACATGTGTATAGAATGTAACCATGTGCATGGCGTATGTTGGGAGCACATAGCAAAGAGAGAGCCTGAGACCATCGATATAACAAGTTTAATCTATTTTCACTCAAAAGCTTAATTATTATATTGTGGGAAAATTTCCAAATAAGAGCTTGAACTGTCTTCATTTTTCTCAAGATCCTAAAGTGATTATGACTATTTTAAATAAGGGTATAACCTCACCGGCTTGATGACTAACAAAAAATTTCGGCCAAATAGGGATATTTTCATCTAAACACATTTCTAATTTAAATATAAATCAAATTAGATTAAAATTTTTAAAAGATTAAAAAAAAAAAACAAACAAACAAGAATACATGCAGGTGGGACCAATTGCTAGTGGGGTGGCGCCGATGGCTAGCGGGGTCATAGGCACTTGAGTGAGGGCTAACTACCCTTGCCAGAATTAGGAGAGGGCAGCGACCCTCTCCTAAATCTGGGCAAGGGTCGCTCATCTCGCCCAAACCAAGGTGAGGGGGGAAAGGGTTGTGAGGAATGTAACTAATCATCTTAAGAAGTGCTTGTGATCACTATTGACTTGGTATCGGCTAGTGAGCTATGAATTTGCATGCATTCATAAGATTTCGGAAATTCTAGTTAAAAGCTTCCTAAAAAAATCACGATTATAAAGCTTCAAAAGCTTCACAGAAAATATCAACTTACACTGGATTATGTTAGATTAGAAGAGTTACATGAATAGATCTAGTAGAAAATCATTGATCATACAAGAATTTCTAAACATACGGAACAGTTTATTTGACAAGTTAAACAGCCCAAACATGTTCGGTAAATGATAATGTGTGTAAACACATTTAACACATGTATAGAATGTAACCATGTGTATTTGGTTCAGTTTTGGGTAAAAACTTTTGGGAAAATGCAAAAATCTTGATGAAATGGTCTTCCAAAATGCAAATAGTGTTTGATGAAGTATAATTGAAAAACATATTGGGAAACAATTTTGACTTAAAGGCCATTGGGAAAAAAAAATTACACTTTATAAATGACTTCGCTAGCTTTTCTTTTTTTTTTTAATTAAAAAATTCCTAAACCTTTTCGGCAAAACTCAACAGACAGCCAATCAACAACAGCCAAATCTAGTTGTCGACCAACCTCGCCAGCAGCATTAGGGTTTTCAAGGACATTTCTGCAATTATAAAGTATAATGAGGGAAAAATTAAAAGAAAAAGCCTATTTGCATTCCAGATATGCTCAAAGTTCAAAAACCTTGGGATTTGCCTTGGACTAAAGGTCAAGAGGCCTTTAGAAATGTAATTGTATTTTCCCAAAACTCTCCAAAAAATTTTGTCAAACATCATCTGTATTTGTCCAAGAGACTTTGAAGCCTCAAAGGACTTTGGCAAAGTATTGCCAATTGCACCCTACATATGCAATTTTGCAGACATCAGCTAGAGATAAGAGATAGATAATTACTTAAGCCTGGTGCAGGTACACTGGTAGCAGCAATTTACAATTAAATAGATCGATAAATATTGCGCGTTATTTTTAAGTATATTTATTGCATAGAATCCATATATAAAAAACAACCACTAAGTTAACGGGGATTAAAATATAACATGTTACGTTTTCATTATCTGTCCATTTGCTAATCTGTGGAAAATTTGGCAATGGGACAGCATCCACTAACTCTTTTTTTTTTTTATTAAACTCGTCATCTGATGCATCAACAATAGATAAAGTAGCTGAGCACTAATTGAGCACTAAGCTTAAAGTGGCCACTAAAATCAAGCGAAAGTTATTGGGTAGACCGAAAGAAGTGCGGGTGGGGTGACTTCCTAGCTATTTCTCGAGATGATTCATTCACCCGTTGAACCAAAATCATGGATATGACTCTCCAAACACTAAAGAATCCATTAAGTTGCCTAATTGCGTTTCGTGGAGCAATGAAGGTGGAAAAATCATCATGATAACGATTTGGCACCTTGTATGCCTCCAATATAATCTAGCAAGCGAAGCCACAGCACGAACATTTGAGAATTATATAGCACAGATTGATATCTATCCCCTATTTTAAAATAGGATTTTGTAGAAAAAGTACTACCATTGCACATGGAAGGAGACATTTTATTTTTAGGATCAATTAATTTAGAAAGACGGCATGTTGACGTGGGAATTACAAATTAAGTTCAAACATGCTCTTAATATGATTAAAAAATTGATTACTTGTATAAGTTTCTACGTTCTTGTTCATGACATTTCTTCTAATTTTATTTAATAATTGACCGGTACGGATTTTAATCTTGCCATATTAGTGATACCCTCCTCCATTAATCATGTTAGACAGATCTGTTCGGTAGATTTTATTAATTAACTGAGAAAAATGGAAGAGACTATCTTGAGTAAAACTGCAAGCTGCATCTTCTGATCATAATAGGTCAATTAAACGTGAGAAACATTTAAGTTAATTGCAAGCAAAAGTATAAAAGTTCCTTGGCAGGTAGTCAGAGGCACGAACATTCAAACATGTCAAGCAGGACATCATTACAAGTAAGGCAAAATTACAAGGTAAAATGCATATTTGAAATGATTTACATGGAAATAGACATACAACTGATGATTTATTCACAGAATAATTCCTGAAAATAGACTTCCCATTTAGAAAGAAAGAGCGCTCGGCTATATACGGAGCCTTATTTGCTGTTTTGACTCTTTGTGTCTCAAGTAAAAGTCAGGGTCCACAACTGATAGTCTAGAGTTCCATAAGGTGCGTGGATATGTACAAAAAGGAGATAAGAAACAAAAAGGAGATAAGAAAGGGTTCTTTCCCTTCAGTCACATCCCTGTCTGGAATCTATCACAATTTAGCTCCACTTTACATGATATAGGAATGCTGCATTCCTGAATCGCTAAAAATCTCTTTTCAATCAATCGTTGCCGACAGGAGAAAAATCTTATCGCCACCCGCGTTCCCATGAACAGGATCAATTATAGCACTTAATTATGCGGTTTTCGCGTTACACGTGAACGTCACAAAATTCGATAATTTAATTGCAGTCAGTCCGTCAGCCTCGTTCGAGGAAATTGCCTTCAGTCTAAGTCAATGACTAACTTAAGATATATTAAAAGCAAGTTAGGTGATTGCCAAGTGTACCATTATAAACGATTTGCTGAGACAAGGGGACCTAGTTATATATGCAACTGGGACCAGTCCACTTATAATTTATTAACCCAAGGAAGAAGATAAGTAGGCAATAATTGTTCTATTACATAGTGGACGGCAAATTAATCATATATAGCACTAAGCCATAGAACTGCTAATTCTTGGGGATAGTGCTATATAAAATAGTAAGATTCGCTGTCTAGCAAATCGTCTAGTATTGGCCATTATATTAGTACGTGTTTGGATTGATCTGCCCTCAGGAAGGTCGCGAGGAAGTAGTCTCCTTCAGTCATTTTTAAATGGATGCATTGCATTGCATTCTTAGAATGATAGTAACTTACAAACAATAAGAAAAATTACAAATTTTAGACTGTTCATGTTCCTATAAGTTAAGGAGAATTACCATACATGAGGATGATTCATAAGGAACTATAGGAAGAATTCAATTTTTGAAGGTGATTACTATGTGTCGACTCCGTCATTTACAATGGATTGAGTAATATTATGATTTTATAGCGAGGTGAGGCGATGTCAACGGTAGTTTGGCAGGCGGCGCTAAAAGGCAATGGTGAGGTCAGGTTGATGACAATGGTGCAAAAGTGGAGGGGAACAATGAAGAATTTATGTTATATCCATATTATAACATTGGAATTAAATTGATATAAATGTAATAAGTTTATAATTTTTTGATATGGAATCACCCTTGGCGGTGATGTAAAATTATACTTTTACAGAATAGTCGATAATGCAAACGATAGGCCATAGAAATTGCTAACCTGGCTTAGAAAATCAGGGCGCAAGTGATAATGAAGAAATAGGTGAAGCACTCCCGAGTGGACCATGACCGGCTCCTCGCCGTCGTAACGGCATTTCAACAGCGGGAACGGTCCGTGGCCTGCCTCATCCAGGGGCGCCAGCATGCCGTAGTTCGGATCCGAACCGAGCAGCAGCATCTCTTGGATGCCCGAGAACGCCACATACCCCACGCCCCGGACTTGCTCCACCACAAAGGCACCACACCCCATCGCGGTCGCGGTGCTGCATACCCTCCACGCCTCCTTTGGCAGTGGGGTCGAAGTCAGGAAAGTCCCCAACATCTCGCTGGTCTCGAACCTTTCCAGGACAACAAAGGAAAAAGGAAAAGAGAAACAAAGACAGAGCAAAGAAGTTAAGGAAGGAACGGAGTAGCTGGAAACATGGAAACGCTCGGAAATCGAGGTGAGCAGGAGAAGGTGGGAGTAGGCTGTTACGATGAAGCTTCGGCGTCCATGGTTTCCTCTTTTTGCGCGTTGAACGCGAAGTGAAATCAATATCAACCCTGAATTTATGATTTGAGGCCAGGCCGGCGAGTTGGGTCTTCCTGAAGATTGGACGTTGATTTCGGAGAGATAAGGAAAGAGAATCTTGCAAAGACAGAGGAGAGAGATGGAGAACGTTCACGGAGGGCGTGGTGTTAGGGTGGGGGATCTCTTCGTATGGATCGCCGCTATATGCCGTGCGCCGTCGTTTTCAATTTTTTTTTCTTAAATATAATCAAGGACGTGTTATGAAATACATGAATAAATAGAATACATGAATGAATATTCATCTTATCTAATGTACTTATTATCATACATTTGTATCATATATTCTAAGTACATATCTCTATACAATGAACGTTCATCTCCTTATCCAAGTACATGTATAATTCGATACATTTATATTAATGATAAGTACATTTTTGTTCTCCTATAAATAGGAGTTTAGTTTTGATGTACAAAAGAACAACATCACACAGAAACACGACAGTAAGATACTAGAAATAAAGCTCTTTCATCTTGCTTTATCTACTATCTCTAGTGTTCACTTGCTTTCTCTTCTCAAATCTCTTCTCTACTATATATTCGCAACGCGATATTTTACAACACGTTATCAGCACGAAGATCTACCGACTGAGTAAGTAATTTTTGCAAGGTGGGTATTCTTTTTATTGATCAACTTATACTTCATCTTCTTCTATCAATTCTTCATTTTTATTTTTCTTAGCCGAAGCCAAATTTTAAATCTAAAAGTATCATTCGCTCCCCGAAGTAGCGGTGGATATTTGAAAATCATTTTAATTAATTTAAGAATTTATTTTTGCAAGGATTATGGCAAATATTGAAAAGCCCAAATTCCACATCCCGGAAGTGAGTGGAAAGAATTATCTATCCCGGTGCCTTGACATGGAAATGTACCTCCAAGGGCAAGGTCTCGCTAATACAATTACAGATGATGGAACCTCAAATGAAAATGATAAAGCAAATACGCTGATTTTTTTTCGCCATCATTTGCATGAGAGCCTGCAGACTCAATATTTATCCGTTCGAGACCCGCATATCTTGTAGAGGAGGTTGAAGGATAGGTATGATCATACCAAAACTGTTATCCTCCATTAAGCACAATATGATTGGCAAAATCTCAGACTGCAAGATTTTAAATCAGTGTTTGACTATAATTCTGCTTTATTTGATATTGTTTCTCGGCTTGAGTTATGCAGTATCAAACTCACTGATGCAAAATTGCTTGAGAAAACTTTTTCCACCTTTCATGCTTCGAATATTGTATTGCAACAATAATACCGGCAACATCAATTTGCTACATTTTCAGAATTAATTTCTGTGCTTCTTACTACTGAACAAACCAATGAATTACTACTCAAAAATCATGATCTTAGACCTATTGGCTCAAAAGCATTGCCTAAAGCACATGCTAACTTTGAGAAAAATATAGGCCATTTTAAGGGCTATAAGCGCAGGCAAGAACATAATCCTATAAGAGATGGCAAGAAATTTAACCGCCCTAGGAAATCAAACTTTGGCCTGAATCATGGCAAAGAAAAGAAGCAAAAGAAGGTGATTAATGAAAGTATTTGTTGTTACTGTGGCATGACTGGGCACTGGTCATGTACCTGTCGTAAGCCAAAACATTTTGTTGACCTATACTAGGCATCTTTAAAGAATACGAGTAAGCGTGGTGAATCTCATGCCATTGAAATTAATCCTACTGCCATAACCATTGTTGAGGCCAACAATATCTCTATTGGTGAGACTCCTCTTGTTCCTGAAGTAGCAAATGCATCATTAGATGTCTCTGATTTCTTTGAAGACCTCTGATTACTTTGATGAATCAGATTGGTGGATGATAATTTGAACTTTGAATTTTATGTTGTTTCGCTTTAAATGTATTACTTTTTTTTTTTTATTGTTCTTTATGAAATACTTATGAACCTTATATAATATTTATTTTTGAAATTCTATTCGACTATATAACTAATATGCAACTTTTATGATACTTGACACCTGAAGTTGTCAATATAAATGCAAATGGAAAATACCGAGAAAAAGGAAGATGTTTGTTTGCTTGATAGTACAACAACACATACTATATTTTGTAGTAGACACTTTTTCTCGAGTATGATATTGCGTAAGGCACAAATTCATACAATATCAGGTCCTGTTCCGATTATTGATGGTTTTGGGAATGCTACAATTATTTTGCCAAATGGCATAATCCTGCATATTGAGAATGCGTTTCTAAGCATTCGATCAAAAAGGAATCTGCTCGTTTCAAAGATGTACGCCGTAATGGGTACCATATTGAGACTATTTATGAGCAAGATAAGGAATATATTGGCATTTCCTCTTATAAGATGGGCTTGAAGACCATCCATGAGAAGCTAAAAGCTTCTTTTATGGGTTTGTATTGTGTCATGATTAAGGCTGTTGAAACCTACGCCACCACATCCTGGAGATTGGTAAGCCTCGATAAGTTTGGACTGTGGCATGATCGCCTTGGTCATCCTGGCGCTTCAATGATGCATAGGATAATTCAAAATACAAAAGGGCACTCTTTAAAGGATATAAATTATTGCTGTCCAAAGATTATAATTGTGAGGCTTGCTCACAAGGAAAGCTCATTATCAAACCTTTTATAACAAAGGTTAATCTTGAAATCTCCTTTATTCTTGCAAAGAATTCAGGGTGATATTTGTGGACCAATACAACCACCAAGTGGACCATTTCGATATTTTATGATACTAGTGGACGCATCTTGTAGATGGTCCCATATTTGCCTATTATCTATGTGCAATGTCACATTTGCACGTTTATTTGTACTATTATCATATTACAGCTGCAAATGCTCCAGCTAGAATAACTGTTCTCGAAGGACAGACTAAAATGGATCAAAATCCCCTGCACTTGAAGTGTGGTAGATCGGATCAAAAGATACCGCTCCTCAAAAATGAAGGGGAAAGAATTAGAAATTCGCTCCAGAAGAGCCTAGCGTTGTGCTTGCTCCCAAAGAGCTTATTGCCCCTAAAGAGGCACAAACCCATGAAAAGAGCACTAGTCCCGGGAATACTGAGAATTCCATTACATATTGTAATGAAATTTGGGATCGAAATGAAATTATCATTGATGATGCTTTTGCATTATTAGTTGCTAATAAAATTATGGATGATGATTGTGAGCCGTAATCTATTATTGAATGTCGTCAGAGGCAATATTGGCCTAAGTGGGAGGAAACAATTAAAGGTGAATTAGCTTCCCTAATTAAACGAGAGGTTTTTGGACCTATAACTTGTATCCCCGATAATGTAAAGCCCGTTGGATATAAATGGGTATTTATCCGAAAACGAAATGAGAAAAATGAGGTTGTCAGGTATAAAGCCTGACTCATTGCCCAAGGATTCTCCTAGAGACTTGGGATTGATTATAATGAGGCATATTCACCCGTGATGGATATGATTACATTTTGTTTTCTCATTAACCTAGCAATCTCTGAAAGATTGGAAATGCGTCTTATGGACGTTGTGACGGCATATTTATATGGCTAATTAGACTCTTATATTTATATGAAAATTCTCGAGGGATTCAAAATGCCTGAGCATGCACTCCCCGCAATTTATACTCAATAAAATTGCAAAGATCCTTGTACGGGTTAAAGCAATCTGGTCGCATGTGGTATCAACGCCTAAGTGAGTACCTAATTAAGGAAATGTACAAGAATGATTCTATCTGCCCATGCGTGTTTATTAAGAAATTAGAAACCAGGTTTGCTATTATAGTAGTTTATGTTGACGATATAAATTTAATTGGAACCCTAGAAGAGTTAGTTGAAACTGCTGAATATTTGAAAATGGAGTTTGAAGTTAAAGATTTGGGTAAAACCAAACTTTATCTTGGTTTAGAGCTTGAGCATAAAGCAAATGGAATAGTCATCCATCAATCAACATATGTTGAAAGATTGCTTAAACGTTTTAACATGGAAAAATCTTACCCATTGAGCACCCCTATGGTTGTAAGGTCTCTAGATCCCCAAAAGAACCCATTTTGTCCTAGAGAATCTGATGAAGAGATACTTGGTTCTGAAGTACCATATCTCAATGCAATTGGGGCTTTGATGTACTTGGCACAATGTACGAGACCAGATATCGCTTTTGCGGTAAATTTATTGGCACGTTTTAGTTCTGAGCCAACTCGGAGACATTGGAATGGAGTTAAACATATTTTCTGTTATCTTTGCGGAACCATAGATTTGGGATTATATTATTCCAAGGATTCCACTAACTCTGGTTTAGTTGGATATGCTGATGCTGGATATAGATCCAATCCACATAAGGCTCGCTCTCAAATCGGGTATATATTTTGTTATAACGGCACCGCTATTTTTTGGCGTTTTACAAAGCAATCGCTAGTAGCTACATCTTCTAGCCACTCTGAAATTATTGCTTTATATGAAGCTGGAAGAAAGTGTGTTTGGTTAAGATCTGTTATAACACACATTCATAATTCTTGTTGCTTAATACTGGTTACAAATTCTCCCACTATAATTTATGAAGATAATGCTGCTTGTGTTGCACAAGTTAGGGGAGGATATATCAAAGGTGATAGGACCAAGCATATCTCGCCGAAATTTTTCTATACTCATGAACTCCAAGAAAGTCGACAAATTGATGTTAAACAAATTCGATCCATAAATAATCTTGCGGATCTTTTTACCAAATCATTGCCAATATCAAGTTTTGAGAAATTAGTATATGGCATTGGTATGAGGCGAGTTCATAAGATGTAAGATTAATTAGCCCCAGAAGTGGCTATATGGCTCTATTGAGGGGGAGATATTATGAACTACGCATTGCAGCATTGATATGCGGCTAGTTCACACGATACAATAATGATTAGTCCCAATAGTGGCTATATATACATTGCACTTTTTTTTTTTTAATGTCCGGTTTTTTTTTTCCCATAGGGTTTTTCCGGTTTAAATTTTTTAACGAGGAAATTAATGCATCCATAAAAGGGAGAGATCATAACATGTGTGCTCTGCACTCTTTTTCCCTTTTGTCCGGTTTTTATCCAACTGGGTTTTTTCGGCTTAAGGTTTTTAATGAGGCAGTATCATTCGATGCACATTCGTAATGAATATGATGAATATTCAAGGGGGAGTGTTATGAAATACATGAATGAATATTCATCTTATCTAATGTACTTATTATGATACATTTGTATCATATATTCTAAGTACATATTCCTATACAATGAACGTTCATCTCCCTTATCCAGTACATGTATCATTCGATACATTGATATTAATGATAAGTACATTCTTGTTCTCCTATAAATATGAGTTTAGTTTTGATGTACAAAAGAACAACAATCACACAGAAACACGATAGTGAGATACTAGAAATAAAGCTCTCTCATCTTGCTTTCTCTACTATCTCTAGTGTTCACTTGTTTTCTCTTCTCAAATCTCTTCTCTATTATATATTCGCAACGCGATATTTTACAACAGGACGCAATAATTGTCCGGAAAAAAAAAAACTTTTTATACGCATTTGACTGACTTGGGAGACGTTTCCGAAATGGGAGACTAGCCAGCATGGTGGCCAAATGCAACTTGCTATCATTTTCTATTGAAGCACTCTATGGTCCAAGAAAGCTGCTTTTGCTTGTATTTTTCTCTGGCTGCCCTT
Source organism: Eucalyptus virginea (assembly GCA_014182375.1). Taxonomy (NCBI): domain Eukaryota; kingdom Viridiplantae; phylum Streptophyta; class Magnoliopsida; order Myrtales; family Myrtaceae; genus Eucalyptus; species Eucalyptus virginea. The sequence goes on from CM024521.1 coordinate 63,762,614, forward strand.
GGGAGAAAATATTGGTGCAGCTATGCTAGCCACCTCAGCATTGTACTGATTGTCCATGCAATGGACAATATGTGTTATTGTGGGCCCGCTCAATCAGAAAATAAGAATCCCTCTTTGTTCACTCCTCTTGTTCTTATTTGCGTAATAATCTGAAATTCATATCTAACGGTTATGATGAGATCGGATGCTCTAACTATACCACCTGCTAGCATAAACATGTATCCCATTAAAATCTTGCACTGATCCATGTCACTGGCCTAATCCGAATCTACATAACCAACGATCTCACTGTCATTGCTATTATTTCGATACACTATACCATTGCTTGTTATCCCATTCAAATATCTGAGGATCCGCTAAACAGCTTTTCAATGAGTTTTATCATGACGCTTTATATAATGACTAACTATACTTACAAATTGTAAAATATCAATCCTAATGCATACCATTGCATATATAATACTACTTGGGTACTAGAACAAGGAACATGAGACATATGCACCCCCTCCTCATTAGTTTGCAATGATAATTTATCTAAAAGTTTAAAGGGTTTCGCTAAAGATGTACTTACAAATTTCGCCGACAACATAACGTGCCACAATCTTCTCAATATATATTTTTTAAGATAGATATAAAAGTTTTACAGCCCTGTCATGCAAAATCTCCATACCCAATGTTTTTTTTACAGCACCTTAATGTCTCATCTTAAATTCAGCACTCAATTGCCTCTTTAGCATATCAATATCAGACACATTTTTTTGTTACTATCAGCATATCACCAACATATAGTAATTGATCAATCAAAGAATCATTCTCCAGTCTCTTCAAGTAATCACAGCTATCCATCTAACTTTTCGAATAGTCTTGACTAGTTATAAAAGTATCAAAACACTTATATCACTACTTAGGAGACTATTTCAGAGCATACAAAGATTTCGTTAACAAGTAAACATGATCTTTCTTACTTAGAATAGCAAATCCCTCCAACTACCTCTTATAAATTCACTTCTCCAACTCACCATAAAAAAATACAGTTTTCACATCTAGTTACTCTAACTCGAGATCCTATGAAACAATTAAGGCAAGTAAAATACAAATAGAAGTACTTGCCACAAGAGAGAACACATCATTAGAGTCAATACCTTTGTGTTGTGTATACCCTTTCATCACAATTTTTACCTTATACCTCACTGCCTGGACACTAGGAATGCCCTCTTTTTGTTTAAAGACTCATTTACTTCTAACAATCTTCTAACTCTTGGGTATTTTGACTAACTCTCATGTCAAATTCTATGGAGTGATTCAATTTCTTTACTCATAGTACCTAGCTACTATAGTACCTAGCTACTATGATGACTCACTACTGGCCATTACCTCAGAGTAAGAGGAAAGCCCATTCGTCTCCACCTTATCACCTACAACCAATGCATAAGCAATATTTATATAACCATAACGTATCGGCGATTTAATTTACCTTCTCTATATGTATGTGTTATAGTGTGTTGTGGCTATGCGAGTTGTTTGGTATCACTGACTTCAAGAATTGCGACCTCATTTGCATTATCAACTTTTGTTACTTTTGAGGTCTTCGAAATCTCCACATGAAGCTCCACCTTACTAATGACATCATGATTCGTATGCTCTACAAATTGTGTTTCAAAAATTCTCTGTTGAAATATTGCAGTCTTGTCAAAGATCACATCTCTACTAATTAGAGAACTAGTTGATTTGGGTCTAAAGCATACTCCTCCAATCATAACATCTTACATGAATTTATAAATAAACGAAAGAGAAATAGGAAGTTATCCCGATGTAATTCCAAACTACAAAGCTATTCTCTTAGCTAAAATGTTTGGCAAATTTGAACCTGATGGTTTTATGTGATGGGCTTAAGGCTCGTTCGCCCATGTTGGGCCTAAAAGCCCGGCCCCACAAGATAAGGGCCAGTGGATGGAGGGACGTATAAAAGGGAGGAAAGAGAGGGAGGACGCACCTTTTGGCGCATAATGTACGTACGTCTTTTTTCCCTCTCCCTCTCTCTTTCAAAAAGAAAACAGTAAGCAAAAGGCACGTTTTTCTTCCCTTCAAGGCAAATTGGCGTTATCGGATTGAACATGACCGAATTCTCCTCCTCTTATCGGCGTTGGTGTTTAATCTATGGCTAATAAGGTACGCTCGAATCCGTGGTGTACTTTAGGATCGGTGATACGTGTTGTTTTTCCCGAGCTTGTCTTCCGCATTTGTTTTAGGGGTTCGATTTAGTGTCGAATCCGGTTTTGGGAATCCGTTAGTCCCTACATTGGTATAAGAGCCCTAGTTCACGTTTTCCCGACCCTTTTCATGTTTTTTGATTGATTTTTCGCGAAAGTAATAGGCCGGTACGGATTGGGGCAAGAAATCCCAACACCCGAGCGCCGTTCGTCCATTTTTTCGAGTTTTTGTAAGTCGAAATCGATTTTTCGAAGACATAGGATGAAAGGGCTTGTTGAGACGAGTCCGTCGACGGGTCGTGCGCCGCCGAAGCGCGCCGGACGCGCCCCACACACGCGGCCGAAGCCGCTGCGCGTGGGCGCGACGCACTCGAAGCGTTGGCTCGGCCAGTGCGTGCAGCACACGTGCCAGTCGGCGGACCGGCACGTGCGCGCCGCCAGCCGGCCGGAATCGGCACGCGCCGGTCGGCGAGCCGGCGCGTGCCGACGTCACCGTGACGTAACGGTAATCGCTGGGATGACGTCACCGATGAGGTCATCGCCGACGACGGTTGGCTGGGCGGTCACTGACCGGCGACCCGGCCCGACCTGCGGACGCCGGGCACGTGCGCAGCACGTGCCGGATGACGTCTGCGTGACGTCAGCCCGCGCACGCGCGCAGCACGTTCGGTCGATTCATCCGACCGGGTCTGACCGACCCTTTCGGTCCGACCGGTCCGACCACCGGCGACCTGACCGTTGACCGTTGATCGACGACCGCTGACTATTGATCGCTAACCGTTGACCGTTGACCATTGACCGGAAAAAAAGAGAGGAAAAGAATGTGTTTCTTTTTCAATTAAGTCTATGTGGATTATATGTGATCCCTTATTTGTTCTGCATTTGTTGCAGGAACAATGCCTCCCCTGAGGTTGCGCACACCTATTCGTGCAATTACCGATGAACAAAAGGAAAGGCTGTCTAAGTTGATAGCTGAGCTGACTGATCATCGATGGGAGAGTGGTGACTTAATTGATCATGTCCTTGAAGTCAACAAGAAAATTCGAAAGGTCATATGGAATGGTCGTCCTATGCCACAGTCAGAGATGGTGCGATTTTTCATGAACACCCTTCCACCTGAATGGCAAGGAGTGTTGAATCGCATATGGGATGTCAACAGAGTTGCTTCATATAAGAAAATTGTGATGGATTTTGTAAATGAATATTACTGGATTGTTACAAGGGAAAAAATCAAGAAATTGAATAAAAGAAGATCTTTCCCAGTTTGTGTGCTGACTTGGTGTTAGATGTATTGGCTGATCTTTGTTAAGTGTGGTATGTGGACATCTTATGTAATGTTTACTACCTGATTGTTGTTGATGTAGCAACTGATATGTTATTTGTATTATGTGAGAGCATTATTATTGTATGTCAAATATTATTTGCTTTCTGTTATTGCTGGTTACTGTGGGTAGTTTAAAATTTTTTGTAGCTTCATAGAATTGATTTTGCATATGACAATCATATTAATGATAGTTTTAAGTTAGGATTTTTTGGAGGATGATTGGAAACATAGTGACCTTTTGATTCCAAAACCTTACTTGAAATTGTTCATTAATATGATGGGTCTGTGCAAAAGGGATGCATAAATGATAGGCATTAATAATTCGTGCATATATGTCTGATGTGTTTAGATCAATGGCTTCAGCCACAAAGAGCATAGTTGCCAAGCTGAATAAAGGTGAAAAGCTCAATAGTGACAACTATGAAATTTGGCAAATGAAAATCCAATATGTGCTGGAAGAGCAAGAAGCACTTGAGGCTCTTAACCTGACCATGGTAGAACCTGAAGAAGGAAGCACTGCGTAGCACAAGAGAGACAATGAAGCTTTTGCTGCGTGGAAAAGAAAGAACTCTCTTGCTCGCATCACGTTGCTGAGCAGCATGGAAAATGATGTCATGCGAGAGTTTAGGCATTTTGACAATGCCAAAGAAATGTGGGAAGCATTGGCGGCAAGATTTGGTCATACTTTGGTGACCAGACTGAGGCAGCTCACTATCAGGTTTGACTCTTATAAGAAACCTCATGGTCAGACCATGAAGCAACATCTTAGAAAGATGTCAAACATAATAAATGAGCTGAAAGATGCTGGCCATGTCCTGACAGATGAGCAGCAAGTGCAAGCAGTGATTTGTTCCTTGCCTCAGAGTTGGGAGCATATGAAGGTGCACCTGACTCATAATGAAAATATCAAAACTTTCGGGGATGCAATGCGTCATCTTGAGTTGGAAGAGGATCGCCTCTTGGTGGCTAAGCCGGATGCTGAACTCTATCATGCTAGTTCTAGCTCAAATGGAGCTTCGAGCTCCAAGCGCAAACGCCCTAACTGGTTTGATAAAGGGAAAGGCAAGGAAGCAGGTCCTTCAGGGAAGAAACCCAAGTTTAACCAACATGAAAGAGGAAAGCGTCCTTGCATGAAGAAGCTTGCAAGGGTGAAGTGTCACAACTGTGACAAGAAGCGTCATTATGCTCGCGACTGTCGTGAGCCAAAGAAGGTAAACACCCCTTATACTTTTCAGAACTTTACTTTTGTGTCGAGTTCTGTATTCTTGACCGAGTCTAATCCTTTGTGGACTGTAGATTCAGGAGCGACAGACCATGTAGCGAAGGATAGATGATCCTTCGTGGAACTCTGACGAGTACCAACTAGAACTAAGTGGATATATGTGGGAAACAACTCCAGAGCTGAAGTGAAAGGAATTGGCACATGCCAACTGAACATGCGTGGTGGACGCACTTTGTTCTTTCATGATGTATTGTATGCTTTAGAGATTCGTCGGAATTTAGTGTCTGTTTTGGTGTTGGTTAAACTAGGTTTTAATATAAACTTCTATAATAGAGGTGTGGATTTGTTTTTGGATACAAATTACTATGGTTGTGGTTATTTTCTAGATGGTTTCATTGTATTAGATATTGATTATATTAATGCAAATGTTTGTTATTCCCTTATCACGTCTCCTAATTCCTATGATAATGATGTGAATGTGTGGCATGCTGGACTTGGTCACATTGGCTAACAACCTATGAATAGACTAGCAAAAGAGGGCTTGTTGGGCAACATTGAAAAAGTCGATTTGCCCATATGTAAGCATTGCCTAGAAGGGAAAACGACACGGAAACCATTTGGAAAAGATAAAAGAGCTGAATTTCCTCTGCATTTAATCCATTCTGATGTCTGTGGTCTAATGAATGTGAGAGGAAGGCATGGGGCTGTTTATTTCATCACTATTATAGATGATTATGCTCGATTCGGATATGTGTATTTGATTTCTCATAAATCTGAAGCATTATGTTGTTTCAAAAGGTTTATGAACTTAGAAGAAAATCAATTAGACAAGAAAATAAAAGTATTAAATCCGATCGAAGTCGAGAATATTTATCTGATGAGTTCAGAAAATTATGTGATAAAAAAAGGAATAGAAAGACAGCTGTCTATTCCATATACTTCTCAACAAAATGGTGTTGTGGAAAGAAGAAACAGAACCCCACTGGAAATGGTTAGGTCCATGATGGCGCATGCTAACTTATCTATCATTTTTTGGAGTGATGCGTTGTTAATTGCTGTCTATATACTTAACCGGGTGCCTTCCAAATCAGTTATTTCCACTCCATGTAAATTATGGACAGGTAGAAAACCGGACTTAAGTTTTCTTAAGCCATAGTGTTGTGCTACCTATACACATGAGTCATCTCACAAGTTTGAGAAATTGGGTCCCAGAGGAAAGAAGAGTATTTTCATAAGATACTCGGAACACTCGAAAGAGTATATGTTCATAGGTGAGCAGGAAAGTGGGAGTATAACTGAATTTGAATCACGAGATGTCACATTCTTAGAGGATGAATTTCCTAAGAAGGGTGAAATAGGGGAAGATTACTCCCTATTTGAAGCCTTGGATCAAGATAATGATATTAGTGGAGTTCGTCTAAGTGGGAGTAATATGAGAAGTGATGAATTGAATTCAACTCATTCTCAATTGCAACCACATGATGAGATGACGTCATCATTATCTAATCCAAGTGGGAGCATAATGGGGAATGATGTGCAAAGTGTACAATCTCCCATACGGTGAACAAGTCGCCAAAGTATTCCCCGTCGACGTTTTGACATTGAAGGGGAAACTTTTATGGTTGCTCCACAAGATGAAGATGAGCCAAAAAATATTAATGAGGCTCTGAATTGCCCTAATAAGGAAAAACGGATTCATGCAATGGAAGAGGAAATAGAGTCAATGAAATCAAACCAAGTCTAGGAACTGGTTGATCTTCCAAAAGGACGCAGAGCTATTGGGAACAAGTGGGTTCTCAAAATAAAACGAAAGGCTGATGGCTCGATAAAAAGGCATAAGGCTTGCCTTGTGGCGAAGGGGTATAATCAACAGGAATGAATTGATTATGAAGATACATTTTCTCCTGTAGTAAGATTTACCTCGATTCGCATTATTCTGGCAATAGTGACTAGTATGGATCTTGAGTTACATCAAATGGATGTAAAGACTGCTTTCCTCAATGGAGAATTAGAGGAAGAAATATATATGGAACAACCTGCTGGTTTCATAGTGAAAGGCCAAAAAGAAAAGGTATGTCGACTTTTGAGGTCAATAGATGGCCTTAAGCAGTCATCGAGACAATGGTATATACGTTTTCATAATGCCATAATGGCATATGACTTTACAATGATAGAAGAGGATCATTATGTATATATCAAAAGATCCAAGGATCAATTTGTGATCATATCATTATATGTTGATGATATACTAATTGCCGGAAGCAATAGAGAGTTTATTAATACTGTCAAGAGTTGGTTGTCTTCCAACTTTGAGATGAAGGATATAGGTGGGGCTGCATACATTCTTAGAGTTAAGATTTCAAGAGATCGTTCGAAGAGATCGTTGTCTCTTTCGCAAGAAACATATATAAATAAGGTTCTTAAACGATTTCGTATGCAAGACTGTAAACCCATAGACACTCCTATTGCAAAAGGTGAAGGATTGAGCCATAGACTGTGTCCAGGGACTCCACAAGAGAAGGAACAAATGAAACATGTTCTTTATGCTAGTGCTGTTGGGAGCTTGATGTACGCTATGATGTGTACAAGACCCGACATATGTTTTGTAGTTGGAATGGTGAGTAGATACCAATCCAATCCAGGTCCAGCACATTGGAAAGCCGTTAAGAGAATACTGAGGTATTTGAAGGGAACTGCTGATTACAAGTTGAATTACCAAGGAAAGGATCTGCGACTTGAAGGCTATTCGAGATGCTGATTGGGGAGGAGATTTAGATGAAAGAAAATCTACCTCGGATTTGCTTTTCTTGAACAATGGCGCCATATCATGGAGTAGTAAGAAGCAAACGTGTATAGCCTTATCCACGATGGAAGCTGAGTTCGTGGCATTATCGCAGCAAAGTACAAGAAGGAGTTTGGCTTAAGAGATTTTTGGATCATTTAGGTGTTATTGAGAAAGTTGCAAATCAATTATTGGTTAACTGTGATAACCAAGCAGCTATATCATACACTAAAGATTCAAAATATCATGGCAAGACCAAACATATAGATACCAAGTATAACTTTGTAAAAGATATGGTTGCACGAAAGGATGTGAACTTACAGTACATATCTATGCATAGAATAGTAGCAGATCCTATGACAAAGCCAATACCTAGAGATATGTTTTGTGGTCATGTAAAATCTCTAGGATTGCGTAGAGTCTGATGTACTGAATTGTAATTTCCCTGAGTTGTTCACATTTATGAACTAGTGTTGTTTCATCATTAATGCCTATGAATCTATGTATGATCTTTATGCATCTTAATACTCAGTGCATTATTTTAAGTTGAGGAAGTATGTCAGATAGATAAAAGATTAGCCCACTCACACGAGTAATCGCCTCTATTTACTGTGTGATAAATAGAGATGAGATTGTATTTAAGCTTATTATCTAGGTGATAATCGAAAGCTTAAGCTTAAAATATGCATGTCGCCTTAACCAAGTGTTAAGATGAGGACATAATACTTGCCATGTCCGAAAGTAAAATACCCTACATATTTACCAAATATGTCTAAGATGCCAGATGTGAATTCTGATGAATTTTGTGAATGAGTAGGTACGTGAACTCAAGTAAGACATTGGGTGTGTTTGTACTATCATCTGTACGGTATTGAAAGATGTAGACATACGCTCCATGGGAAAGAAGTTAATACCATAATACGTATTTCGTACTACGTATGCATGAAACGACCAATAAGAGTGGCAAAAAGTTTGATCTCAACTTTTATGACGTATGAGACTCTTGAGGAAAAGATTTCCTCAATTTTAGTGCCCTCAGGACTCTTACTTATTCTCAAGATTTCTATTTAGTGTTTGTTATCTTAGGATGTTGCCAATGGTTATGAGATGATTCGATCTAATGGGGTATTTCTAAAAAGCAAGCTGAACTGAAATTGAGAGTTTGAAGGAAAGATGAAGATCGATTTTGGAGAATCACATTGTAGTTTTGTAGTCACTGGTCAACCAATTATGACTGTCTTTGTGATAATCATAATTGTGAATATAATATATATATATATATATATATATATATATATAATTGTTTAAAAGAGATCAAGAGAGATATAAATGTGATTAATTGATCTAGGGTACTGCATACTAAATCTACTCAAAGTAAGATGCCCATTATGAGCTGCTATATATTCCTAACAGATGTATAGCAACAAGCTCTCAAAGTATGCTGGTCGCACGGATTATTCACCGGTATGAATGTTGAAGAGAGGTAAAGAAAATCCTGTTCGGCCCACCATGTGCGAGTGGGAGATGATGGTTTTATGTGATGGGCTTAAGGCTCGTCCGCCCATGTTGGGCCTAAAAGCCCGGCCCCACAGGATAAGAGCCCGTGGATGGAGGGACGTATAAAAGGGAGGAAAGAGAGAGAGGACGCACCTTTTGGCGCATAACATACGTACGTCTTTTTTCCCTCTCCCTCTCTCTTCCAAAAAGAAAACAGTAAGCAAAAGGCACGTTTTTCTTCCCTTCAAGGCGAATTGGCGTTATCGAATCGAACATGACCGAATTCTCTTCCTCTTATCAGCGTTGGTGTTTAATCTGTGGCTAACAAGGTACGCTCGAATCCGTGGTGTGCTTTAGGATCGGTGATACGTGTTGTTTTTCTCGGGCTTGTCTTCCGCATTCGTTTTAGGGGTTCGATTTAGTGTCGAATCCGGTTTTTGGGAATCCGTTAATCCCAACAGAACCTTAAAGAGATTCTTTGTACTTTTGTTTCATGAGAAGCTAGCAAACTGACCCAAGAAGACTAACAATAACACTTTAGAGAAAGGAAAATGGTGCATGTAAAACTAATTTGTCGAAACATAGTTGCTGTTATGTTTTTCAACAGCATTTAAAGGAAGTTAGAAACAAAATCCTCCAAAGTACTAAACGCTTCATTTGCTATTTGAAGGGTTTCTTTCGAAAAGAACTTGATGCTTTTCCAAGATATCTAATGATCTTATCCCTGTGAACTTTTGACGGACGACCGGATCCCTTTATTTTCGGACTGCTCATCTCGCCGTCCCCAAGTAGGGTCCATTTGCTTCATGGTGTTGCGCTTGGCTTGAAGCCATTGGCCACATTGCAGGCATCGGTACGCAGGTATATTCCGTATTCTGTTTGCTTCTTGTTCTGTTTCCTGTTGCATTGCTTCTTCCATGTATCTATCGAAGCTTGGTGCGGTGAACTGATCCCACAAGTGGTTTCGGAAGGCATATGCAGGATCACAAACCCTTCAGAGCATCATATTATTGTGCACTGGCACAAACAGAGATGGCGGCTACCTTGCACCGAAGTGGTTGTTCTTATGCATGTACATGGGTCTTACTTTCATATGGGCATTTCTCAACACATTCGCGCTTGAAGTAATTGCCTTCATTGACATAATCTCAATATGGTGGCAGGTATATTCTAAAACTCGAGCATTTTCTATCAGAAACTTGATATATCAATAGTCTGCGTGGACCAAAATAAGTGATCTATGAGATGATTTCAAATTACTAATCGAAGCTCTATTTCCTTTTTCTTCAGTTAATTGGGGGGATCGTCATAGTTATAATGCTTCCGCTGGTAGCACTGACTACACAGTCTGCATCTTTTGTGTTCAGCCATTACGAAATGGCTGAATCGACTGGGATAACGAGCAAACCGTATGCAGTAATTCTAGCTTTTCTCGTCAGCCAGTATTCACTTTACGGGTATGATGCAGCTGCGCATCTAACTGAAGAAACTAAAGGCTTTGACAAGAACGGTCCCATTGCGATTCTTACCAGTATAGGGATCATTTCAGTGTTTGGATAGGCCTACATATTGGCTCTTACTTTTAGCATTCAGGTATGGTACTCTTCACATCTACTCATTAAGTTAAAATATTTCTTTGTTGGAAGTAATGAAGCAGCAGGTTGAATGAGGAAAAATTTTGTAGCTTCAGATAACAGAACAAACAATTTTGGGTGTGTTTGGTGTTGGGAATATCTCGGGGGAAATATAAAGGATTTTGAGTTAAAAGGATTTTTCGAAATGCAAGTAATATCTAGTAAAGTGTATTTTAATACACATTGAAAAACAATTTTGACGTGAACACTGTTTGGTAAAAACTCCACTTTGTAAAAAAAAAATTCGCTAATCTTTATTTCATAAAATATCTCGAGTTATATGCTAGTGGAACTCAATTGTAGTCAACAAGCCAAATTGGCCATTGGCCATCCTTGCTTGAGGTTGCGCAACCTCAGACGATGGCCACTTCGGTTTGGCCACCTCAAGCAATGCTTGGGTTGTGCTATCTTAGGCGAGGATGGTGGTGGGGTCGCCAGCCGATTGTTGATAGCATGTTTGGCTACTTGCTGGAGGCATGGGGCCTGCTTGATGATAGCATAGCAGCCTCTCGTTGATGGCATGGCAGCCACTTGCTAGTGGTGCGACAGTTGCTTGCCAGTTGTTCGTTAGTGGCTAAGCCAAAGTTAGGGTTTTGAGCACATTTCCGAAATTATGAAAATTGAGTGAAGGCAAAATTGGAAGAAAAAGAAGGGTATATTTGCATTGTAAAAATGTAGCATTCTAAAGTACCTCCTCACTTGCCTTGAGCAAAAGACCTTTAGAGAGCTTAGCAGATATAATTACATCTCCCAAAAGCACTCACAAAATTTTACTAAACAGCATTTGCATTTGCCCAAGGGGTTTTGGAGCCAAAGGGCTTTGCAAATGCCGAACCAAATGCATACTTTACCTTTCATGGATTTATAAGTGACTCCAACATAAATCAGGAAATTGAGGAGACTTTTTGTTGTAAAGCCACATCTCACATCAGCACGAACTCCATTCCGCTACCTTTTACCAATGTTGAAGTCAGTAACGTACCATGTCTAAATTTGTACGAAGAGCAGGCTGAAGAATGGACATATGCTTTCTTTCCCTCTCTTCTGGACATTGTTATTACATCGATCACTTTGAGTTGTTTTTTATGCTTTTTCTGCTGTACTATACTATCTTATACATTTTAAAACTTTCAGGACTTCAACTATCTATATGATACGACCAATGAGACAGCGGGTGTGTTCATTCCAGCTCAAATACTCTATGATGCATTCCATGGGAGGTATCACAGTGCTACTGGTGCAATCATCTTGCTATTCATTATATGGGGTTCATTCTTTTTTGACGGGCTTTCCATCACTACCAGCGCGGCAAGAGTGGTCAGTATCTATCCTCTTATCCTTTGTTATGCTTCATCATCCGAAAAGTTTCGGGTACTCCGTCCATCGATGCATAACCCGTGCACCACGGCTTTCTTCAGGTATATGCATTGTCAAGAGACAAGGGCATCCCATTTTCGTCGATATGGCAAAAAGTGCATCCAAAGCACAAAGTCCCATCTAATGCAGTGTGGCTTTGCGCGGCCATCTGCGTTCTACTTGGAATTCCAATATTGAAAGTGTTGGGAATAACGAATCCCTGAAAACCGGATTCGACACTAAATCGAACCCCTAAAACGAATGCGGAAGATAAGCCCAGGAAAATCACCTATCACCGATCCTAAAGCACACCACGGATTCGAGCGTATCTTGTTAGCCACAGATTAAACACCAATGCTGAAGATTGAGGGAGAGAAACCGATCCCGTTCGATCCGATGAAGTCGTTTAGCTTTGAAGGGAAGATGGCGTCGCCTTAAGCGTTCGTCTTTCTTTTGGGGGGAGAGAGGGAGGGGAAACGCACGTCAAAAATTCCAAAGGGTGCATTCTCCCTCTCTTTCCTCTCTTATATACGTTCCCTCAAAAAATAGAAACGCACCCCTTCGTCGTATCCCTCCATCCATGGGCCCTAATCCTGTGGGCCAAGCTTTCAGGCCCAACATGGGCGGACGGGCTTTGAGCCCATCACATTAATAAAATCATCATCTCCCACTTGCACATGGTGGACCGAACAGGATTCTCTTTACCTCTCTTCAACATTCATACCGGTGAATAATCCGTGCGACCAGCATACTTTGAGAGTTCGTTGCCATACATCTGTTAGGAATATATAGCAGCTCATAATGGGCATCACATCCTGAGTAGATTTAGTATACAGTACTCTAAATTGATCGATCACATTTATATCTCTCTTGATCTCTTTCAAACAATGATATATATTGTATTCACAATCATGATTATCACAAAGACAGTCATAATTGGTTAACCGGTGAATACAAAACTACAATGTGATTCTCCAAATTCGATCTTCCTCTTTCCTTCAAACTCTCAATTTCAGTTCAGCTTGCTTTTCTAGAAATGTCCCATTAGATCAAATCAAACTCATGACCATTGGCAACATCCTAAGATAGCAAACACTAAATAGAAATCTTGAGAAGAAGTAAGAGTCATGAGGGGACTAAAAATTGAGGAACTCTTTTTTCTTAAGAGTCTCACACGACGTAAAAATTGAGATCAAACTTTTGTCACTCTTATTGGTCGTCTCATGCATACGTAGTACGAAATACGTATTATGATATTAACTCATTTCCCATGGAGCGTATGCCTACACCTTCAATACCGTACAGATGATAGTTCAGACATACCCAATGTCTAACTTGAGTTCACGTATCTACTCATTCACAAAATTCATCAGAACTCACATCTGGCATCATAGACAGATAAAGTAAAATATGTGGGTTATTTTACTTTCGGACATAGTAAGTATTATGTCCTCATCTTAACACTCAGTTAAGGCGACATACGTATTTTAAACTTGAGCTCTCGATTATCACCTAGATAATAAGCTCAAAAACAGTCTCATCTCTATTTATCACACAGTAAATAGAGGTGATGACCCGTGTGAGTGGGCTAATCTTATATCTGTCCAACATACTTTTTTAACTTAAAGTAATGCACTGAGCATTAAGATACATAAAGATCAAACAAAGATTCATAGGCATTAATGATGAAAACACAAATTTATCAAATGTGAACACTTAGGGAAATTACAATATTCAGTACATCAGCCTCTATGCAGTCCTAGAGATTTCATATGGTCAGAAAACACATCTCTAGGTATTGGCTTTGTCATATGATCTGCTACCATTCTATGCGTAGTATGTACTCTAAGTTCACATCTTTACGTGCAATCATATCGTGGACAAAATTATACTTGGTATCTATATGTTTGGTCTTGCCATGATATTTTGGATCTTTGATGTACGCTTTTTGCTGCTTGGCTATCACAGTTAACCAACAATTAATCTGCAGCACTTCTAATAACACTTAAATGATCCAATAATCTCTTAAGCCAAACATCTTCTTATACTGCTGCTGATAATGCCACGAACTCAGTTTCCATCGTGAACAAGGCTATACACTTTCGTTTCTTACTGCTCCAACATATGGCGCCATTATTTAATAAGAAAACAAAGCCAGAGGTAGATTTCTTTTTATTTAAATCTCCTCCATAATCAACATCAGAATAGCCTTAGAGTCGCAGATCCTTTCCTTAATAACTCAGCGTATAATCAGCAGTCCCCTTTTAGATACCTTAGTATTCTCTTAACGGCTTTCCAATGTGCTTAACCTGGGTTGGATTAGTATCTACTCACCATTCCAACTGCAAAACATATGTCAGGTCTTGTACACATCATAGCGTACATCAAGCTCCCAACAGCACTAGCATAAGGAACATGTTTCATTTGTTCCTTCTCTTGTGGAGTCCTTAGACACAGTCTATGGCTCAATCCTTTACCTTTTGCAATAGGAGTGTCTATGGGTTTACAATCTTGCATACGAAATCGTTCAAGAACTTTATTTATATATGTTTCTTGCGAAAGAGATAACGATCTCTTCGAACGATCTCTTGAAATCTTAACTCCAAGAATGTATGCAGCCTCACCCATATCCTTCATCTTAAAGTTGGAAGATAACCAACTCTTGACAGTAATAACAAACTCCATATTGCTTCCGACAATTAGTATATCATCAACATATAATGATATGATCACAAATTGATCTTTGGATCTTTCGATATATACGCAATGATCCTCATCAATCATTGTAAAATCATATGCCCTTATGGCATTATGAAAACATATATACCATTATCTTGATGACTGCTTAAGGCCATATATCGACCTCAAAAGTCGATATACCTTTTCTTCTTGGCCTTTCACTATGAAACCAGCAGGTTGTTCCATATATATTTCTTCCTCTAATTCTCCATTGAGGAAAGCAGTCTTTACATCCATTTGATGTAACTCAAGATTCATACTAACCACTATTGCCAGAATAATGCGAATCGAGGTAAATCACACTACAGGAGAAAATGTTTCTTCATAATCAATTCATTCCTATTGATTATACCCCTTCGCCACAAGGCAAGCCTTATGCCTTTCTATTGAGCCATCAACCTTTCGCTTTATTTTGAGAACCTACTTGTTCCCAATAACTTTATGTCCTTTTGAAAGATCAACCAGTTCCCAAAACATGGTTTGACTTCATTAACTCCATTTCCTCTTCCATTGCATGAATCCATTTTTCCTTACTAGGGCAATTCAGAGCCTCATTAATATTTCTTGGCTTATTCTCATCTTGTGGAGCAACCATAAAAGTTTCTCCTTCAATGTCAAAATGTCGACGGAAATACTTTGGCGACTTGTTCGCCGTATGAGAGATTGTACATTTAGCACATCATTCCCCATCATGCTCCCACTCGGATTAGATAATGACGATATCATTTCATCATGTGGTTGTAATTGAAAATGAGTTATATTCAATCCATCACTTCTCATATTACTCCCACTTGGACGAATTCCACTAATATCATTATTTTGATCCAAGGTCTCAAATAGGGAATAATCTTCACCTATTTTGCCCTTCTTAGGAAATTCATCCTCTAAGAATGTGACATCCCGTGATTCAAAATTCAGTTATACTTCCACTTTCCTGCTCACCTATGAACACATACCATTTCGAGTGTTCGGAGTATCTCATGAAAATACCCTTATTTCTTTTGGGACCCAATTTCCCAAATTTGTGAGAGGACTCATGAGTATAGGCATCACAACTCCATGGCTTAAGAAAACTTAAGTCCGGTTTTCTACCTGTCCATAACTCATATGGAGTGGAAGCAACTGATTTGGAAGGCACCCGGTTAAGTATATAGGTAGTAGTTAACAGCGCATCACTCCAAAAAGTGATAGGTAAGTTAGCATGCGCCATCATGGACCTAACCATTTCCAGTGGGGTTCTATTTCTTCTTTACACAACACCATTTTTTTTAGGAGTGTATGGAATAGACAACTGTTTTCTTATTCATTTTTCATCACATAATTTTCTGAACTCATCAGATAAAAATTCTCGACCTCGATCGGATCTCAATGTTTTTATTTTCTTGTCTAATTGATTTTCTTCCAAGTTCATAAACCTTTTGAAACAACTCAATGCTTCAGATTTATGAGAAATCAAATAGACATATCCGAATCGAGTATAATCATCTATAAAAGTGATGAAATAAACAGCCCATTGCCTTCCTCTCACATTCATTGGACCACAGACGTCAGGATGGATTAAATGCAGAGGAAATTAAGCTCTTTTACCTTTTCCAAATAGTTTCATTGTCGTTTTCCCTACTAAGCAATGCTTACATATGGGCAAATCGACTTTTTCAATGTTGCCCAACGAGCTGCCTTTGGTTAGTATATTCATACGTTGTTGGCCAATATGACCAAGTCTAGCATGCCACATATTCACATTATTATCATATGAAGTAGAAGATGTGAAACAAGGGAATAACAAATATTGACATCACCACAGTCATCATTTAGTACAATAAAACCATCCAGAAAGTGACCACAACCATAGTAGTTTGTATCTAAATACAAATCTACACATCTATTATGGAAGTTCATATAAAAACCAAGCTTAATCAACACCAAAACAGACATTAAATTTCGACGAATCTCCGGAGCATATAGAATATCAAGGTAGGAACAAAGTGCGTCCACCACGCATGTTCAATTGGCAGGGGCCAATTCCTTTCACTTTAGTTCTAGAGTTATTTCCCACATAGATCCACTTAGTTCCAATTGGTATCGTCAAAATTCCACAAAGGATCCTCTATCCTTCGCTATATAGTCTGTCGCTTCTGAATCTACAGTCCACAAAGGATTGGATTCAGCCAATAATACAGAACTTGACACATAAACAAAGTTCTCAAATGTACAAGAGGTGTATACCTTCTTTGGCTCACGACAGTCACGAGCATAGTGACTCTTCTTGTCACAATTATAACACCTCACCCTAGACATTTTCTTCACTTGAGGACGTTTTCCTTTCTTGTGTTGATTAAATCCTGATTTCTTGCAATAAGGACTTGATCCTTTGCATTCCCATATATTGAACGAATCAATACGCTTGCGCTTAGAGCTCAAAGCCCTTTCTGAGCTAGAATCAGCATTACAAATGTCTATTTTCGACTCAAATGCCATTAGGCGGTCCTCTTCTAGCTCAAGGTGGCGCACGGCATTCTCAAGATCTTCCATAACATGGTCAACAGCTTCTAGTGCTTCTTACTTTTCCAGCATATATTGAATCTTCATATTCAATATTTCGCAATTGTTGCCGTTTATATCAGCAATAACGTTCTTAGTTGCTGAAACCATCAATCTGAACACATCAGACATACATGCACGAATAATTAATACCCATAATTTATGCATTCACTTTGCATAGACCCATCATATCAATGAACAATTTTAAGTAAGGTTTCAGAATCAAAAGGTCACTATGTTTCCAATCATCCTCCAAAAATCCTAACTCAAAATTATTATTAATATAATTGTCTTATGCAAAATAAATTCTATGAAGTTACAAAAACTTCTACGAACTACCCACATCGGTCAATAATAACAGAAAGCAAATAAAATCTAACATCCAATAGAATAACAATGCTTTCACATAATACAACTATACATTACACTAAGCAATATATACAGAGAAAAATATCAACATGGAAAGAGATATTTACACCCATAAAACACCTCATAATTAATCTAAGAAATAAATAGGGAATATCCCTTCTAATCTATCAGTCAAAACATCTAAGAAAACTGAAGGCACATTTATCAACCATGGAAAAACTTTTGGAGAGCTTTCATGTCGCCACCAAGGCGCATTCACTCTGCGCCATGTGGCGCTCAATCTAAGAGTTGAAGTTTTGGTTAACTCAATCCTACAGTACTCTCTTACAAAGGCTTCCACTAGCCTCTTATAACCCGGGACCACGTTGACCTCCCATAGCCGTTCTAACACTGCTTGCCATTCAGGTGGAAGAGTGTTCATCAAAGCCAAGCACCTTCTCAAAATCCGGCATAAGATAACCATTCCGGATGATTTCCGTATCATCTGATTGACCCTGACCATATGTGATACTAAATCACCATCATGCCACCGATAATTAGCTAACTCAGTCATCAGCTTTTTAAGTCTTGCACTTCTCTCGTCCGTTCTTGGGATTGCAGGTATCCATGTATAACGCATCATAGTTCCTGCAACAAATGCAGAACTAAAATTGGATTACTTATAATCCATAACGTACATATGGGAAAATACATAATTTTCCATGATTCATGCAACAAATGCAAAATTAAAAATGGATTACTTATAACCCACATAGGCATGATTGAAAAAGAAACAAATTCTTTTTTTTTTTAGGGTCAACGGTCAACGGTCGGTCAACGGTCGTCGGTTAACGGTAAACGGTCAGGTCGCTGGTGGTCGGACCGGACGGGCTAGTCGGACCGGTCGGGCCAGGTCAGACGAACCGACCGCACGTGCCGCGGGCGTGCCAGGCGCCCGCGGGTCGGGTCGGGTCGCCGGTCGATGACCGCTGGCCAACCGTCGTCGGCGCTGATGTCATCGATGACGTCATTCCAGCAGTTACCGACCGTTGGGTGACGTCATGCTAACGTTAGCACGCGTCGGTTCGCCGACCGGCGCGTGCCAATTCGCTGGCGGCGGCGCGCACGTGCCGGTTCGCCGACCGACGCGTCTAGCGCACGCGCCGGCCGACGCCAGTGCTTCGGGCGCGTCGCGCCCATGCGCTGCGGCTTCTGGCCGCGCGTGTGGGTGCATATGGCGTCTCCCGGCAGCGCGCGACATGTCGATGGACTCGTCTCGACGAGCCCTTTCACCCTACATCTTCATAAATCGATTTCGACTTACAGAAACTCAAAAAAATGGACGAACAACGCTCGGGTGTCGGGATTTCTTGCCCCGATCCGTACCGGCCGATTACTTTCGCAAAAAATCAATCAAAAAACATGAACTAGGGCTCGATACCAATGTTGGGAATAACGGATTCCCAAAAACCAGATTCGACACTAAATCAAACCCCTAAAACGAATGCAGAAGATAAGCCCAGGAAAATCACGTATCACCGATCCTAAAGCACACCACGGATTCGAGCGTACCTTGTTAGCCATAGATTAAACACCAATGCTGAAGATTGAGGAAGAGAAACCGATTCCGTTCGATCCAATGAAGTCGTTTAGCTTTGAAGGGAAGATGGCGTCGCCTTAAGCATTCGTCTTTCTTTTGGAGGGAGAGAGGGAGAGGAAACGCACGTCAAAAATGCCAAAGGGTGCGTTCTCCCTCTCTTTCCTCCCTTATATACGTTCCCTCAAAAAATAGAAATGCACCCCTTCGTCGTATCCCTCCATCCATGGTCCCTAATCCTATGGGCCAGGCTTTCAGGCCCAACATGGGCGGACGGGCCTTGAGCCCATCACATTAATAAAACCATCAGAAAGTGAATGTAGTCTTCACTGCCATTACTTCCATATGCACGATAGGATGGGTCAGAGGATACGCAGTCCCAATATTCGCGAGGATGGTCATGGAAGAGAAGAATTTCAAACCTGGGCCATTTTACTTGGGAAAGGCAAGTAGACCAATCTGTTTGATAGCGTTTCTGTGGATATGTTATACTTGCTCGGTGTTTCTTCTGCCAACTCTGTATCCCATTACTTGGGACACATTCAACTATGCGCCGGTTGCTTTAGGTGTGGGTTTAGGTATGATTATGCTTTGGTGGGTGTTTAACACCCGGAGATGGTTTAAGGGACTTGTTAGGAACATTGATGCCCAAAACGGAAAGGTATGATGCGATGCTCTTGTATTTGACGTTTCAGTATACTCAATTGGTTGCCCTTACAATGATTGGAGAACAAATCCACCGTGTTTTGCCCCAGACATATCTCGAAAGCACTCGTACTTATTTACTTCCTAGTGCAAGGCATAACCATGTTGTTAACATTCCAATATAGAATGAAAGCTCAAATTTGTTCAGAGCACAGAACTAGATCTCCTGTCTTAACATCACTGAGCAGTCCCTCATATATCTTTGGTCGATTGGTGAGAAAGTTTGAGAGGCGATCTACGTGCAGAATATCATCCTCGGTGTAGCATATCAAGTTTTATCATCAGCAAGATAATTTATACGGAAAAGATTGTTGTAATATAATAGTAGATCCATGAATTAATTCCCAGTCCAGTGGCGTAAAATGTCAAGGAAACATATGCGGGAGCCAAATTCAATTCTTGTTGGACATGAGAAGCTGTCGAACTGACTCTGACACAAAGAAAATATTGGGTGGTCCCGAGACTCCATGTCAGCATGGTCTCGAGCTACTCAGAAAGCGACACGTGGAACCACTTGGAGGTGTGGGCTCACTGAATTCCTGAATTTTCTTTCTTCGTCACCTAGCCTGCACACACTAGCCCTCACTCTGCTCTCTTTTTCTTGTGTCACATACGCTCTCCTGCTCTGCACGCATTTATTTCTCTCTTGTATTTTCCCTCCTTTTCGTTATTCTTTCCTCTTTGGAGAAGGCTGAAGAAAGCCAAACCCTCTTTCCTCTCCGGCGAACGCTTTCAAATTTTGAATCTTTGCTAAATTTTGCTGCTCCACGTTACTTGGCATTCGTCAAGCGGCCGTGGCCTTGCTGTCACCGACGAAAAACATTGAGGCCGCCCCTCCCGCAGTGGCGCAGGACAGTGAAGCTGAACACGGTGGCGATCCCCAAAGGGAATGAGGCAGAGCCCCGGGGGTGGGTGGGGTGGCGGGGGTGGCAGCCTTCCACAAGAGCTTTGAGTCCTCGAACTTCTTCGAGAGTGAGTATGAGTTTGGTTCCAATCTAAGTGGGGTGTTGGATCACATTAGGATCCTTTCGAGCGTTCAATGATCGATGGTCACCTTCAATTTTTAGGTATCATCTCCTAATTTCTATCGGTACAGAACAAAATTGTAATGTTTGGATTCCATCTTAGCTCCCTTGGGCGCGAGTGAACCAGGAAAGTTTCCAAACTGAGCAATGCACAGTGATTAAATAGAGCGAGAATTCTGCGAGCATCTGTTATTTCTGTTTATGGACAACGGATGGAAAATGACCAGTTCTTATTGGACTTTGAAGACAGCGGGGGAGAGAACAAAGATTCGAAGTCAAAAGTTCAAGGATGGTCGAAATTGCATCTCACATCCAATCAATGAAAAGAGAGAAGCGAAATAGAACAAAGAAAGAGCCGCTTGATCGAAGAACAACTCACATTTTTTTGTGATTATCCGCTGTTAATTAGCATTTCATCATGCACACAAGTAAATTTATGGCCAAACGAAAGAAAATCGAAATAACTAAAGAGAAAAGAAAGAAAGAAAATTCCGCCAAATCGAATCTCATCTACCAAACTCAAGCGAGGTTTATACCAAAAGAAGAAGAGAAAAAAACACTCAAGGGAGGAGAGGACTTCGACAGCTCTCTAAAAACCCGACATACCTGTCGTCGCCGTCGCAGTGGTCCCCGCACTCGTACACAGATCCCACCAGTCTCAGCTGATCTTCCAAGTACCTCTGGAGCAACACCCCCGCCTCTCCCTCCCTGCCGCCCCCGCAGCGCCCCTCTTCGCATCTCCGCAGCCTCTATGCGGATGGAAACATGAAGGGCAAATTGCCTGCTTCGGATCTCTGAAGTGAATAAAAAAAAAAAAAAAATGCCATATTGGCGTGACATCCAAGACGATTGTACCAAAATCGAGCCATCTTGGACCTTGAATAGAAAGTATAACCAAAATTCATTCTCCCAACTCCCTGCCTCGTCCCCAAGCTCGCCCATGCTCCCGAAAAACTTCAAGAACCCAAAGCTCTTATCAAGGACAGTCGCACTCCCCTCGGCCTCTCCTTCACTCCCTTTGAGATTGCCGCCCCGTTCGGCTAGACCATCCTGTGCCGCTGCACGAGGGGTGATCTTAATGTGCTTCGTTAGTGATGGTGGGGAATGGCTGCTTGACAAACGCTAGGTAAAGCGGAGTAGCAAAATCTGGCAAAGATTCAACATTTGAATGGGGATTTACATTTCTTCTTCCTTCTTCTCGACGAAGAGGAGAGAGAATAAGAGAGAATCAAATGTGTGTGGCGCAGAAGAGAGAGAGCAGAGAGAAGGGGCAGGGCTACTGTCAGGCTATTAAGGGTTGTTTGAGAACATTTCTATTCTTTGGTTTTTTTGTTCTTTTATGGCCTATTTGTTAAAAAAATTTCTGTTTCCTAGAATAAATTTTTTATTCTTTTGTTCTAGGGAACGAAAAAGAATAAAATCGTGTTTATAAAAAAAAATTTCCGGGAATAGATTTGAAAAAAAAAAAACAAGCAATAGAAAAAAATAACTTCTTATTTCCAGAAACAATTTATAAAATCAAATTTTTTCTTTTCTTTCTTTTCTTCTTCTTTTTCTTCCTTTTGACTGGTCGTCGGCCTTGGCCATGGCCGGTGTTGGTGACCGGCTAGACAAGGGCCGGCGACCTTGTTGGAGCATCATCGGCCCCGAGAGACACCGAGCCACGGCAAGGCTTGGCTTCCCCGGTTGGTGCGAGGTTGGGCCTCACCGAGGCCAAGGCAAGGCCGAGCCTCGCCGGTGGCTGGCGACTTGCTTGACCATTGGTGAGGCTAGCCTCCGACGAGCTCATCGAGCCTCACCCCAACACGGCGAGGCTTTGACGAACTCGCCGAATGTTGCCCAGCCGGTCGCTGGCCACCACGTGGTCGACAATTGACCAAAGAGAAAAAAAAAAAGGAAAAATAATAAGGAAAAATAATAAATAAGTAAATAAAATCTAAAAATCTTACCAAACGTATTTCTATCTCGGGAATGAAAATTTTGGAAAATTACCAAACATGTTCTTTTGCTCATAAATTTTTTTTTTTTTTTTTTTTTGGTGACCCAGGAAACCCCGAAAACTAGCGGCCGGCGGGAAGAACCCGGGGCAACATGGGGAAACCACCACCCCATGCCACCGGGTAAGGCGCCAAATGCGACACCCGGAATCGAACCCCTCCCCTTGTGGTTGGGGGAGTGCGCCCACCAACGACGCCACCCCGATGGGTGGTTTTGCTAAAAAATTATTACCAAAAACAAAAACAAAAAAAATCATTTCTCATCAAAAATTGTTCTTCAAAACAAAATCATTATCAAACACACCCTTATTCCCTAGAATAGAAAAAGAACAACGTCAATTAACTTTTATATTCCCCGGAATAGAAAGTGGCCAGAGAATAAATTTGGAACATAAATAAACAATTAAAAAAAAAAGCAATTTCTTGTTCTTGGGAACAATTTCTAGAAATAAGTTATTTTTTATTTTCTTCTTCCTTATTGCCCCTCACCCCTCGCCGCTGCCCCTACAGTTTGGCCACCATTGTTGGTCGGTTGCCACTTGCTAGTCGACTGCCAACTGCCGACCTCCAACTGTTGCTCACCAATCGATTGTTGACTGCCGCAACCGATCGCCTTCCGTAGCCGTAGGCCGATCGTCGGCTGGAGGTCCATGGTGGCGATCGGTGGCCAACGGTTGATGAGTGAGTGGATGATCGGCTATCGGCGGTGGGCAACGGTTGCTATTGCCCAAGTAGGAAGAATAAGAAACAGGGAAAAGGGAAAAAATCTTTAAAAATTAAAAGAAATGGAAATTTTATGGATTGTACCAAACATATTTCTATTGTTTTTCTATTCTAAGAATAGAAATTTTGTGTAGTTAGTTCTTTTATTTAGAAATTATTTCAGAGAATAGAAATAGAAAAAGACTATTTTTGAAAAGAAATTGTTCCTCAGAACAGAAGCGTTACCAAATGGATTCTAAGAGAGAAAGAAATCATTTTTCGTGCAAAAATTTGTTCGTCGGTGAGTCAACCCCACACCTCAACGATTCTCCACGTATCGCTTCGTGAATGTCTCGGGACCACACTAACACGGAGTCACCAAGGGCACGCATGACAACCATTATGTTCAAGAAATAGATTTTTCTATTTTTATTTTTGGAAGAGTTTCTAAGCAAAAATAACCGTATGATAACGACACAAAATTTCTACTTTAAAAATAGAAATTCTTTTAATAACGACACAAAATTTCTTTCTTTATGACAACAATGAACCGGCGGACGGTGGTGACGGAGACGTGGCGACGGTGGCGGTCGATCGGCGGTGGTGGGCGATCGGTGGTAGTGGCAGCAGCTAGCGACCGGCGGTGGCAGCGACGGCCGACAATAAGCGGTAGCGGTGGTGAGGGCTGGCGGGCGGCAAGCAACCGATGAACAAAGTGGTCGCGGCAACAAATGAAGGATCGTTGACGAACGATGAAAAAAATTTTATTTCTCTTTTTGTTCTAGAAATAAAGAATTAGAAAATTTTAGGGCCTGCATGGAAACATTCTTTATTTCGTATCTGAACAATTTTTCTGTTTTTTTGTTCCGGTAACAAAAAAAAGAAACGTAAACGCGTTTGGTTGCGTTTGTTTTTTTTTTTTTTTTGTTCCTGGAACAAAATAAGAACAAAAAAAAAACAACAAATTTTGTTTCGGCCTTGAGAAACACTTCTTGGACGCTGAAAGGAACAAAAATGAAAAGAACAAAAAAACAAAACGGGAACACTTCTCCTTCGTTCGTCCTCCTTCTCTCCAGGCGACTCCTCACTTGGCCAACTCTCCGGCGACTCCTCACTCCGCCGACGCACCGGCTGTCTCGGCAACTTTCCGGCGTGTCTCCCTTCTCTTCGGCGCCTCCCACTCGGCCAACTCTCCGGCGACTCCTCACTCCGCCGACGCACCGGCGAAGCTTCCGAATCCGGGTACGTTGTGCTCCTCCTTCTCCGGTCGACGAGGGCTTCGGCGCGGCTCGGTGGAGGCTCAAGTGCGCGTCGTTCGCCCGGATCTGCGGCAGATCCGGGCGGCGGAGCGGCTCGCTCGACCCTTGCCGCCGAGCTTGAGCCGCTGTGTTCGCTCGGCGAGCAGCTCTGGTCGCTCGAGCCGGCAAAGAGGCTGCCGCCGCTCGAGCGGCAATGACGCCAAGCGGCGTCGGTCGCCCGGATCGCGGCAGATGCGGGCGACCGACT
Source organism: Eucalyptus virginea (assembly GCA_014182375.1). Classification (NCBI taxonomy): domain Eukaryota; kingdom Viridiplantae; phylum Streptophyta; class Magnoliopsida; order Myrtales; family Myrtaceae; genus Eucalyptus; species Eucalyptus virginea. The sequence goes on from CM024521.1 coordinate 63,787,799, forward strand.
AGTCGCTTGAGCTGCTTGAGCGAGCCGGGAGAGCGGCAGAGGCTCTCCAGCTCGAGCTCGAGCGAGCAGCAGCTCGCTCGTCGCTCTCCCAGCTCGAGCGAGCTGCTCGCCCGCTCTCCCGGCTCGAGCGAGCCGTGAGCCGGGCGAGCAACCGAGCCGCTTGAGCGAGCGGGAGAGCGGCGAGCGCTCTCCCAACTCGCCACTCGCTCGAGCCCACCGGGAGAGCGGCGGAGCGGCTCTGCCGCTTTGCTCGAGCGAGCTGGGAGATTGGCGTAGGCTCTCCCGGCTCTGCCGCTTTGCTCGAGCTAGCTGGGAGAGCGGCGGAGCGGCTCTCCCCGGCTCGTCGCTCTCCTCGAGCAAGGCGGGAGAGCGGCAGCGCTCTCCCGGCTCTCGCTCTCCTCGAGCTAGCTGGGAGAGCGGCAGAGCGGCTCTCCCAGCTGGAGCGAGGTGCTCTCGCTCGAGCAGCTCTGCCGCTCTCCCAGCTCGCTGCTCGAGCCAGCTCCGAGAGCGGCAGAGGCTCTCCCAGCTCGAGCGAGCTCCTGCTCGCTCGAGTTGGGAGAGCCAGCTGGGAGAGCAAAGCGGCTGAGCTGCTCTCCCAGCTCGCTCGAGGAGCACGGACCGACACTCGATCGATCCATTGAACAGGTGGATCATTCAATTTTGCAAGGGCTTCGAGTGATGAGTGATGTTATGTGGTTGCTTGATTTAGTTTTGGAATGGGGGAATTTCAATTCATCGATTGGATTGGAGTTTCCTTCGATTGTTATTTTGTTGCTCATGGTGATGTGGATTGGACAAGCTAGTGAAGCTCGTGGCGAGGGCATTCAACGACGATTTCACCACCAAGGGGGAGAACCAGTCGAAGTCGGGGCGCAGCGACAACCGCGGCATCGTAAGAAGGTAAGAACGAAGGGTAATGCTGCCTTGTGTTGGTTGAATTTCATGGTTGCATTCTATATGTAGCATTACAATGAAATGCTCAGGTTGATCATTTGGATTTTATAGTTCAAAAATATTGCAAATGAGAGTAGTTGTTTAGGTCTCTCACAATGATTTGTATTTTATTTTGAGCATTCTGTTTGATTGATCATTGCTAGTCATAGTACCATGTACTTCTTGTAGCTTAAAATTCAACTTATGATGTCTTTTACATAAGTTAGTCTTCTTGGCTTGCATCTCTTGAGAATGATTTAATGTTTGGCATATATAGTATTATGTTATTGATTTAACTCATAACTCATATGTTGCTCAACCGATCAAAGATTAAATGGCATCTGAGAGACAGACATTCAATGCAAAGTGGACTGAGTCTGTAACCAACATATTCATTGGCTTGATGGTGGATGAGGTCAAAAAGAGAAATCGGACCTCTTCTACTTTCAACAAAGCAGGTTGGAGGAACATACAGACTAAATTCGTTAGGCAAACATGACGCCAATATAGCATGGTCCAGCTGAGGAACAAAGTAAACAAACTGAGAAAACAATATAGCAGTTTTCAAAAACTTATGTCTCAGTCTGGATTCGGTTGGGATAATGTCAATAAAAGAGTTACTGTCGACGATCCAAGCATATGGGAAGCTCACATCAAGGTATATTTTTTGAACTTTTTGGTCATTTTGATGTCATTATGTATATTAATTTTAAAATGTATGATTATATACCTCAAATGTCATTATTGTCAAAATTGTAGGAGAATGTAAAGTGGGCAAAATTCAGGAAGGATGGATTTCCCCAATATCTCGAGCTATGTATTGTATTTGGTGGTATATATGCTCTTTGGGGAATATGGCATTGCAAATGCTCAAGATGTGACGGTGTCGGAGGAAGATGACACCGGTGATGCTAATGTAGGTGGTGACAACGGTGGTTACGATGCATATGGTGACAACGGTGGTGGCAATACCTATGGTGATCTTTGGTGGTGGCCATACGGATGACTTCGGTGATCACCACACCGATGAGAGAGTCTTTACACCAGAAGATGCTGGAACTTCAACTCGTGGAAAGCACAAATTGGATAGGACTCCAACTACTAAGAGGAGAAGGAGGAGTACCCAAAACAGTATTGATGACACTTGCAAAGCTATCCAAGACTTTTTGAAAGTTAAGTTCAGTCAATCTGGTAGTGGCTCTGCGACCTCTGGGGTTATGCCATCACTTAAGGATCCTTTCTCCGTCGCTGCTGTGATGGATATTCTGCTTACTATGCCTGAGATAGACCAAGATATTTACAATAAAACAGTGGATCGAGCATGCGATAGTGCCTCATGGAGGGTGGCTTTCATTAAATCCACACCTGAAAGGAGAATTGGACTTCTTTATCATCTTTAGTAGATTTATGAATTGAGTGGGGTAACGTAGAGATTGTATAACTTATGTTACCTGTTAATATGTCATTTTAAGTGTTGAAACTCTTCGTACTTATATGTAATGGCATTTTCTATTGGGACTATGATTTATGTTATTGATGTTTTTATATTTTTGTGATGGTATAGGTACTATGGAAGAGGGATCATATAGTATATGTAGTGAAGAGGTAGAACAAGTTCAACAATTTTTGGATGAGGATGATCTAGCCGTATTGCTAGCGTGGTTGTGCACGGTTGCCATTGATGCGTCCGTGCATACAATAGAACCAATTAGGGACAGCAAATTATTAGGATCCGAATGGATAAGGGAGATTATTACTGGACATTCAGATAGGATATATGAAGCCTTCAGGATGGAGAGGCATATTTTTTCTGAATTTATGTGATTTGATGAGAGTAAGATGTTGGTTAAAAGATAGTCGATATATTAGAATAGACGAACAAGTTGGGATATTCTTATCTATGGTTTGTCATGGTAGCTCAAATAGAAATTTATGTGAGAGATTTCAACATTTTGGAGAAACGATCAGCAAGTATTTCAGCAAAGTGTTGAAAGCAATTATCAAACTTTCAAAAGAGATAATCAAACCACCGTCTTTTGATGTCATCCCTCAAGAAATTCTTATGGATCCTAGTCATAAGCGCTACTTCAAGGTATGATTTCTATATCAACTTTATACCATCAAATACATGTAGTTCATAATCTTTTATAATCTTAGATTGGTAATAAATTGACAATACTGTGTAGGTGCTCTAGATGGCACCCATATAAATGCTATTATCCCGGTATCTCAACAGGTTTGATTTAGAGGCAGGAGAGGGACTACCACATAGAACGTGTTGTGTGTTTGCTCATTTGATATGAAATTTACTTACATGTATGCTGGATGGGAAGGATCTGCCAATGATTGTCGAGTGCTTTCGGCAGCACTCGAAACTCCTCAATTGCAATTTCCCCGACCGCCACCCGGTATTTACTTTATTTATATTGACATTTGTGATTATTTATGGTTTAATATCATAACAAATTTATATATATCATGTTGTAGGGAAATACTACGTGACAGATTCCGGTTATGCAGCACTTCCGAGATTTTTAACTCCTTTTAGAAGGGAACAGTATCATCTCAGCGAATATAGAGGGAGTGGGAGATGGCCAAAAACAGCAAAAAAGTTATTCAACTATAAGCACTCTTCACTAAGAAATGTAATTGAGAGGTCATTTGGGGCATTAAAGAATCGCTTCACCATTTTGAGACATATGCCTCCATTTACAATTCGGAAGCAAGCACTTGTTGTAATTGCATGTTGTGCTCTTCATAATTACATTCGTGATCAAGATAGGATGGACAGAAATTTTTCCATGTATGGAGATCCGAAGTATCCATTTGGACCTACAAGAGGGGAAGTTGCAGATGATACATCGGATGAGCAGTCATCTGGGATGAATAGGCTTAGGATAAGAATTGCAAATAAAATGGCAAGGGATCACAATATGTATGAGATTTGTTGACTTTTGTAATATTGCTTTTACGTATTCACTGTGATGTGGTTGAATAATGAACTATATTACTTCATTATTGTGATGTCATGTATGGAAGGGTTCATGTTGAGATGTATGAAATTTTCGTTTAAGGGTGCACATATGACCATGTTGAAAATATTTTTCATTTCACACCCCATTTTTCAAAAATTAAATTGATAAGCATTTAATGAAAATGAGAAATCAATATCAAGTTTATATGCTTTAAAACTAAAAAATAAAAAAGTACTTGAAAAAATTTGATACAAACTTTAATTACAAAATTTTCTACAAAATATGCCATATGATTATGCTAAAAATGTTTGTCTTCACTAACCATGAACAAAATAAAATTAATGAGCATTTCATAAGAATGAGAATTCAATATCAATTTTAAACTTTATTAAAGAAAATGTTTTTAAAAAAAAATTAAAACATAAATTTTTTTGTCGTTTAACCAAACGTGTTTTCGTTCTTTTTCTATTCTAGGAACAGAAATTGACTTGCAATTATCAAACGTGTTTACATTTTTTTTTATTCCAAGAACAGTTTTTTACACTTACCAAACGCGTTCTTTTGTTCAAAAGCTGTCCCCTAACAGAAACACTTTTTTTTTTATTTCGTTAGGAACAGAAAAAGAACAGAAATAATTCCATGCGCGCCCTTAGCTTCTAATTTCTATTCCAAATCTATTTCTGAAATATAAATCTATTCTAGAAATAGAAAAACGGAATAAGTTTATCAAACATTTCTATTCTTAAAATAGTGCCCGGAATAGAAAAATTGTTTCTGGAATAGAAATTCGATTTTTACGCACCCCCCAAACCACCCAATATTTTCTCACTAAGGAAATCGCTAATCTACGAGAAAATATTGTGTACGAATTTGATGCCAGTGTGTGATAATACTAGTCCACTCAATGGGCGACATGTGTCGTTTAGGCCCATCGCTGGCTAGTGTGGCTTCTTCATTTGAATTTCGGCTCCCCACCCCCAACAAAAATCTCTCTCTGGACCACGGAAGAAGTTTGTGTCCCTTTGACTAGGCCCCACCTCTTCCTCTCTCTCTTAGTTAATTATAATTTGAACACAGAGAGACTTTCTCTCTCCACTTTCTCTGTCACTCTCTCCCATTCGCTTTGCTCTTTCTCTGATATACGATGGAGCCCACTGTCCGACGAACCACGCCGTGGCCTCTGCATCCGTCTTGTCCACCACCTTCGCATCCGCTCGTCTCTCTCTCAACTTGCCCTCTCCGCCGCTACCCAACAAACCACTCCACCTTTGCCTAGGCATTGATTTTCTTACATTTAGTCTAACATTGTGTAATTTTTGCCTTTGATTTGTAATTTTAGGTATGCAATTTCAATACAAGGTTTTTTTCCCCTCGTTGTTCTCGTCTTCGTCGCCCAACGAACAATGCCACTGTGTTCGCGTTATCATCAACCTCATTCGTTGCCTTCGCCTTTCAATAAAACAATGCCAAACAACGCCATGTTCTCTCCATCTCTCTTGACTCCTCCGTCTCGCGCCATCCCCGCCTTCCACCTTCGCTAGGTACCGATTCTTAGAGAATCGTTCCCTCTTACACTTATGCTAAACCTCATTTTGGGAATCATAGATGTTTTGCTTGATGCTAGAAAGAAATGAAGGCTTGCTTTTCCTAGGTATTAACATGTCTTTCCAACAGCCTTATGATTAATTTAGGATGAAAAAAAATGCCTTTTATAAAAATATTAGGTATTTTATTGAAGGGCTTACTGGTTTTTATAGCACTAAAAAAGCGGTTAAGTTTGTCTAAATGGAAGTTTAAATCCAAGTAATGCTTAGTGGCGGACTCAATTTTGGTCTCTCCATGGTTACATTCGGGTCAACCTCATGCGCATGTCTTGTGATCGAGTCATGTTCATGGTTACTGTCCCCATGACAATGTTAAGCACCATTTCCTTAAAAAAGAGATCTTTCTTTGGAGGGCATAATTGATTTTCTTACTTGACAAACTAGGAGTACAATTCCCCTCTATTAAAACATATAAATAACATACACCAATTGCAGAGTTTATCTGACTTTTTTTGTTTTTCATTTGGCTACTAATCCAAAGGGTATCAAGACATATTGACCGAGTGAATGTACTTTATGTTTGCTTCAAACGATGTGCCTTCTATCACGAAGGCTCTACCTGCAAAACTTGAAGATGGCATGAATGATATTAGGCATATGCTTGAGAAGCTAAGGGTGCATTTGGTAATACTTCCAGAGACAAGTGTTTCTACCTTTTTGTTTCCTAGAACATAAACATAACAGAAATGTGTGTGGTAATTTTTTTATTCCTGAGACCAAATTTGTTCCCGAGAATAGATTTGGAAAGAAAAAAAAAAAAAAGAAGTTATTTCTTATTCTCGAGAGCAAGTCAAGAAATAAGCATTTTCTCTTTTCTTTTCTTTTCTTTTCTTTTCTTTTATTCTTTTTCTCTTCGTCTCTTCTTCCCCTTAGCCGCTCGCTAGCCTTGGCGATGGCTAGTGACTGGTTAGACAAGGCTCGACACAAGGTCGCCTTGAGCTCACCTACTACCGGTGAGGCCCCCCAAGCCTCACCATGCTAGGCAAGGTTGAGCCTTATTGATGGCCAGCAAGGCTCTCCTGAGGCCGACAACCTCGCCAGCTATTGTCTAGCTGGTCGCCGGCCAGCCAAAGCCAAGGCCAATGACCGGCTAAAGAAAGGAGAAGAAAAAGAAAAAAATGTAATAAAATTATTGATAAATTAAAAGAAATTATAAATCACAAAAATATTTGGGATTGTACAAAATGCATTTTTGTCTCAAGAATAGAAATTTTGTGCAGTTACCAAAATTCTTAAAATTCTCAGAAACTATTCTCAAGAATAAAAATAGAAAAAAGTATTTTTGAACAAAAATTGTTCCCGGAAGTAGAAACGTGACTAAACGCACCCTAAATGTCTTGCTACTTTTTGTTTGTTTATTATTTGTTATTTAATAGGACTACTTATCCAGAGAAAGTAGATGGTTGAAATTGTAATTTTGCTAGCTTAAATAGGTCATTTGCCTTTAGACATATGTATGGACGCTTGTTTCGTAGCCCAATTGATTTCGAATGGGGAGGTAGTTTTTATGTTAGTCATTTTGAAGAATGAAAATGACTACTTGTGAAAGGGGGTAGAGAGAATGGCAACTTGTATTGTGCTTTAATGACTTTTAGATTGGGTCTTTTATATTGTGTATAGCTATTATTAAGTAAATTAGATTTGTGACTATATCCAATTCGTACTTTTCTTATATTTCACTTCAATTTTACTTGAATGTAGAGCTACTTCTAGTTTAATTGGCAATATTGCTCGGTATGCTTGCAATCCAGTGTTTGCCTCTGAAGCATGAAATGCCAGGGAGCAATTGTTTACTGATCCATCATGTCGTTTCCATGCTGTGAAATAAACTTTTATGAAGTGAATGTAAACGCACTAGTGTAATCTGAATGCCAATTTTTCCTCTTGGCAGTGGATTTGTGATCTAGATAAGTTTGGATTCAAGTTAAGTAGAGCCCTGGCTCAGTGCATTTTTCTTCTTTTGCGACAACAAGTACGACAAGTCTTGATGATCTTAAGATATACTGGATGTATTGCCAGACTTAATTAACCGATGTAGCGACGAAACGACCACTGAAAATAGCACACTTCACTATCAGAAAATGAGTCCAGATGTGAAGATAACAAAAAATTCAGAACTCCCAGCTAAGCTCCGCCTCGTAATTGCACTTTGAAGGCACAATGGAGTAATAACCCCAGGAAGGGGGACAATGATATCAACAAGAGAGATGAGTGGGTTCCCTTGCACGTTCTCCGGACGTCCGAGTGTCAAACTCGAAAGATGATGCCCTGACCTTGTGATGTAAAATCTGAAATCCTTCTGGTCATTGCTTCGAGTAACAAACCCATCTCGTTCAAATAACGCGGTATCTCATGAAAGGATTACTAGGTACACATTTGCAGTTCCCTAGTGGTAACCACACAGTTTTTTATTTTGAAAATTTCCGTAGAAAATTATTCACATAAACAACTATTTAATTAAGAAAAATCAGATCCATATATAACTGTGAAACACCAAAATCGATAAGTACAACATAATCAAAACGTACATGTTTGAGACATTCTTCACTTGAAAAAAAAAAAAAACAATATCCATTGGAATGCCAGATCTTCCTCTCTATGATCTATTTTAATATAGAATCTTTTTATGGAATTAAACAACTGACAGGCATAACCTACCATTTTATAGGCTAAAGAAAGAATCTAGCAAACTCTAATCAATAGAATATCAATTGGGCCACTTCTATTACGCGCTTCAGTTAAACAAAATTACCTATATTTTGCTGCTCAGCTAGACCCATAATTAATAGACGCAAAAACCCAATTCAATAAGATCACTTAAGGGTTTAACAAATATTAGAATATCCATTAATTCGATTATTTAAAATAGAAAATCAATTAATTAATGTAAGCTCATATTAAAGGAAATTTTTAACATTCTCCCACTTGGGCTATATTAATTAATTTATTTGTATTTTGAAAAAAAATTTATATTGAAAACGACATTATTGGGTTAATAACTAAAAATTTGTTTTATGTGGCTACAACTTTTAAAAATAATCTTCCAATAAGGATATCTCAAAATCAATCAAATCCTATATAATTTCAATAGAGGACTATGAGGATCAATGTGTTAAGAAAATACCGCAACACATGACCTTCCATAATCACATATAATAAGCATTATATTTTTATGGATCATGGGCCTAGTAGTGTAGTAAGAAATAGTACGAACATGTGATCGAAATATACACTATTTCTTTTCGGTCCTCAATGCAATTTCTCAACGACATGAAACTGCATTAGCGCAATTTCTAAACAACATGAAATTGCACGAATATGTCACAATCCAACATGAGATCTTATAATTAGTGACATCCAGTCATCTTTAAACTAAAATTTATTTAAAGATATTATTTTATACTTCAATTTCTCAGTCAATAGGAGAAATATAACAATAGAATCAACAATAATAATCATTGAAAGTAAATGCTTTAATAGACATTGTGAAAGCATTATTAATTTGCATATAACTATAATATTTATAAATACAAATTATATAGCTCCCACTAACAAAAGAAATCAAAAAGAATCTAAAACACCAATATTCTTTAAATGTTCTTTAAACAAATGGATCGTAAACCTTTTGTTAGAAGATCAACCAATATGAACTCAATTATGATATTCTTGATCACAATATCTCCCTTTTTGACTAAGTCCTTAATAGTATAATATTTAATCTCCATGTATTTGGATGCATTGCTGGTCTTGTTATTCTTGGAATAAAACATAGCTGTAGTGTTGTCACAGTAGATCACCATAGTTCTAGCAATAGAGTCCACAGCTCGCAATTTTGAATTTTTTAGCCGAATAGCTTGAATTGACGTGTTGTAACAGGCTACATATCAGCATACATTGTAGAGTTCATAACTACGGTTTGCTTTGTGCTCTTCTAAGAAATAACACCTCCAACCATCATAAAAATATATATAGAAGTTGATTTTATGTCATCTGAACAACTAGCAAAATTAACATCTGAATATCCAATCACCTTTAGGTCTCCTACTCTACTATACACAAGTATGAAATCTTTTGTTCGTTATAGATATTTCATCACATTTTTAGCTGCAACCTAATGTTCATGGTCTAGATTCGACAAATATCTTCCAAAAGTATTCACGGTAAAAGTAATATCAAATCTAGTACATACTTGTTGTCGCGACTAATTTTTTGGGTGAACCACCTAGGGTTTGGCTAATGGATTACTAAGCTTAAACTTAGCTCGGACTCTCCCAAGCTCATACCAATTCGCGACTTAGGTTCAAGTTCTTAACATGCAATTGATTCTTAATTAGGAGTCGCCACTAATCAGTTTATGGTAGGTCGATTAGACACCTAAGTAAAATAATTGGAGAATTATTTTACTTCTACAAACCAGAGACTTTGGGTACGAGGACTTGGTTACACTAGACTTCTCTAATGCCATTTCGATACCATTTCTTTTTATTTTCAAAAATATTTTTAGCAAGCAGCTTGGATCGATTTTAAATCTATTTTCCTAACATGTGAGGTGATCATACAAGTGCACAAACGACCAATTTAACACCTAGATAAAACAATGGATAAATTGCAGGACTTACCTCATAGCAACAAAAGCATCTATATTGTTAGATCAGAATTCACATCATCAACCCTAGATATGAATTCTAATTAACACGCAATTTATTTTTGTTTTCACTTAATTAATGAGAATCATTCAATGCATGCTACTAATCCAACATGAAATGACATGACATGATAGTATAGTCTAAACTATATGAATGAGTGAAATAATTTTTTGTGTTTTCTTAATGAACATGCAATAACTAAATATGCAATCTAACCAAAATGACCTAATCTTAATGACGGGTAATTTCTAATTAAATGGACCTAGTAACAATCACTAAATGACATGCATTTCATAAACCTAACGCTATATGACGTGCACATGATTTTTTTTATTTTCTTAATAAGCATGCAATCTATCCTAATATGTAATGACGTGCAAAGAATGCCCTAATTCTATTTTTTATTTATTATGAAATTCGAAATTTAAAATTACCAAATAATTAAACGTGCAATTTAAATTAATGAGAAGAAAATATGATATCCTAAATTAATGTTTTTGGTCTTTTTATTTAAGAAATTCAATGAGGGTAGAGTAATTCAAGGTAGTTGGTGTTACATGTCTAGGACTCGTACCATTCTACAGTCGCCCAGAATAGTAACATGACTTTGTAAAGAGACTGCTTTCCCAGGACCCATACCATTCTATGATCGCCCAGTATGGTAGTGTTTGGTTGTCTGGGACCCGTACCATTCTACGGTCGCCTAAACGGAAATTCGCCTTTCAGAATCCGTACCATTCTACGATCGCCTGAATAGGGAAATAAAGGTTGTCTAGGACCCATACCATTATACGGTCGCCTAGACGAAGATTCACTTTTCAGGACCCATACCATTCTACGGTCGCCTAGACGGATATTCACTTTCCAAGACCTGTACCATTCTACGGTCGCCTAAATAAAGAATATATGTTATCGAGGACCTGTATCATTCTATGGTCACCTTGATGAAAAATTGATTTTTCAGGACCCGTACCATTATACAGTTACCTGAATGGGGAAATTGCTTTTCTAGGACCCATACCATTCTACGGTCGTCTGTTAAAGCAATAAATGTTGTTTAGGACCCGTACCATTCTACGGTTGCCTAAATGGAGATTTTGCTTGGTTAGGACCCGAACCATTCTTCAGTCGCCTAGTATTGCAACAGAGATCATCGGACCAGGACCCGAACCGTTCTTCGATCACCTTAATCAGACTGAATCTGGAGAAAAATCTTTGAAGACAACTCAATTGAGTGTCAATGTATTCAAAAGGGGAACACCTGTGCAATGACAAGTATTTAACGTATGGGTAGGGATATACTTAACTAGTGATATCTCTGATTCTTGGGGATATGTCTTCTGAAACTTAAATATCCTATGAAGGCCTCTCACCTCCTGAATATCAGGAGCTCTTGGGTCTTTGAGAAAACATTACCTATCAGACATGATTAGAACAAAAACCGATATGCATTCATTAAAGACGTAGACCATTCGAGCTACTCTAAAATGCACATTTCAAAGTTCAGTGGGGTTTTCATCAATTCAATCAAGGTTTATGCATAGTGACTTTACCATATTTGCATCACCCAAATTTCCACAGGAGGGAATTGTTGTCACGCCCCGATCCTCAGGCACGCGCACATCTCTTAACTTTTGGTCGATTTTAAAATGCGATATCCCAGGACTATGTATCGCCGACCCTTTCATTTATATATGCACATGCGGAAGCAGTTATAAATCCCCAGACAATAAAACAATGAGATATACAAGTAGGACTAGGAAACTGAACCTGAAAACCAACAACTTTATGCTCATATACAAGTCATACTAAAATGATTGGTTTCTACTCAAATTGATTCTATAACAATCGTCATCAGGATCCTACTCTGGATCACCCTCGAGGTTCTCCTTCACGTACTCCTCTTCAAGTTCCTCAACAGGGATCTCCTCATCAGATCCATGCTCCTTAGGCTCCTCATCCAGGCCCTGAAATGGTTATTCAATAACCACTGAGACAACGTCTCAGCAAGTTCTACCCTCTAAGACCCGATTAGTAAACTAATACACCTTAGGGCTGCCTATGCACAACATGAGTCAGAGGACTTACCTTGGCCTCAGATTCCACCTGCATATTAGCATAGATCATACAGGCACCCAAGCAATCATATTATAGATCGAAGCATCGATCTAATCGACCTAGTCCATTACACACCAAGAAGACCCCTCACGGTCATCTCTATTCAATCATTCAATTCACAACATCAAACCAAGGCAATGAATCACATCAAGTCACTCTCAGATCGAATCATCGATCAATCGACCTAGTCGATTACAAGTCATCCAAATTATCTCTTGATCAACCCTTTATCATACCGTACTGTCTCAAGATGATCTATAGGATTATCGAGCCGATATATCATACCGTACTGTCTCAAGATAATCTGTAGAGTCACCGAGCCGGTAGATCATACCGTCCTGTCTCAAGATGCTCCGTGGAGTCATCGAGCCGGTATACACACAATTTATCATACCGTCCTGTCTCCAGATGCTCCGTAGAGTCATCGAGCCAGTATACACACAATTTATCATACCGTATTATCTCCAGATGCTCCGTAGAGTCATCGAGCCGGTAGATCATATCATTCCAAGCAAATAATCAAATAACCAGTTTTTCTCATTTCCGATAAAATGCCATGAGCTTGATTGGCCTTAGCCAAAACATAATAATTTCCTTTTTATAAATTTCATCATTTTCTGTAGCCCACTCAGATCCTTTTGGCATTATCAACTGAAGCCCAGTTCTTTTTCAATTAATAATCAAAGATTATTCAATTAAAGAATAATTCCTTCTTTCACAAATAATTCAATTCAGCATGAAATATGGTTCAATTAAATAAACGGACTGCGCCATGACAATCAGCACGAAATTCCGGTCACTGGCCATCTCAGTTGAATTTCCGGAAAATAAATAATTAAATAATTAATTTCGAAAATTAAATAAATAAATACAATAAATTCAATAAATTCAATTTAGCACAATATAAAGCTCAATTAAATAAACGGTCTACGCCACCATCATCGCATAAAATCCCGGTCCTTGGCCATCCGGTTGAATTTTCGGAAAATAAATAATTAAATAATTAATTTCGAAAATTAATATTTAATTCCTAAAAATTCCACCTAGGCCCGATCTGCTTAATTAATACCCGATAAGGGACGGGAAAAATCCCAAGAAGCATCCAATAAATACTACAGGTAATTCTCTATCTAATTACACTAATCACACAACTAATATGCAAAGCAATTAACTAATAATCACTAATCAATTCTAATCTAACAACTTAATTACACTTAATTAACACTAATCAATATTTAAGTGTAATTAGCACACTAAGGAGGCATTAGTGAGTAAAACTCACTCAAAACGACGGGCTCGACGAGATGATCGACTTTCCCAAAGCGGGCCTAGCATCCGGGCCGGGAAGACGGCCAAAACGGGCCAAAACCCTCTGCGATACCCATTTTTCCAGCCTTCTGTGCGCTGCTGGAACAGGCGGTTCCGGGGCTGATTAGAGCCAGACAAGGCCGGTGGAGGGCGAAGGGAGCTTCGGCGGGTCGAGGTGGCGGCGCACGGTGGCCAGAGGTGGCCGAATCGTGGCCTGTGCTGGCCAAAATGGAGCCGAACAGAGGTGGTCGGGAGCTGGGCGGAGCTGCTGGGCGGCGAGGACGCGAGGGGTGAGAAAGGCGAAGGGTGAGCGGTGTGCGGCGGAGCTCGCGGGCGACGACGGTGCCCGACGCGACGGCGAGCTGCTCCGGTCTTCCCCTCGGTGGTGCTGTCTCTGCTTCTATTCTGCTGTGTTCGAATGACTGAGAGGGAGAAGAAGAGAGAGGCTGGGGCGGAGGGGCGAGGGCAACAGGACGGCGGACGGCGGCGACTCCGGCTCCGGTTGCTTGCTGCGACAGCGCCGAGAGGAATCGCTACTTCGGCTTGCTAGATCGCTCATCTTCAGCTTCCATGGAGTTTTGAAGAAAAAGAAGGAGATGGGGGAGGAGCTCAGTCGACGAAGGAGAGAGAGGAGAAAGAGAAATTCAATTTTTCCTCTTCCTCTCACACACTCTCTCTCTTAGGTCATCACACATGGGCCACCATGACATCATGTGATGTCACCTTCCACCCACCATTTCTTGACAAATTTGCCCCTTCTAGAAGCATTTAGGTAGGCCAAAGTGTGGGGGTAGAGGTGGCATACGAATTTTTGGAACAATTGGCTTCTATTCATCACTTGATTTACTTTAAATCCATCTCAATTGGCCTCATAAGATCTCAATAAATCCAAGTGATGCCTCAATGCTTCCATTAAATATTCTCCTCATCCAACAGCTCATCTCGCATCTCAATTCTGTATTCCATTTTAATCCCGGGCTCCAATTGCATAGAAATGACCTGATTAATTCAATTGAAATTAACACTGAAAATTCTGGATGTCACAATTGTCATTCAAGACAATGACATGAATTTCTTAAGAATGCTAAATGAGAGACTTTCAGTCAGAAAGGACTTTCACTCACTCTCATTCATAAGGGTTATTTTAGGAGAATCACTCCATCTCACTATCATCATACCAACAAGGATCTGAGTATTCTCGCAAGTAGTACAAACTTATCAATTTTTAGAGGTCTTTAATAGGGACCGTAATATGGGCTTAGTCAATGGCTTAATAAAGGGACTCATCGAGTCAAGGCAATTGAAAGAATAATTCTGTAATCATCTTCGGGTTTACAAGTCAAGAATCCTGCAAAATGAGAAAGAAATAACATTGCTCGTACTTCTTCGAGCGATGCTTAAAACATGTGAACTCCTACATTAATTCAAGTGCCATAATCAGAAGAGACCTTACAAGGGACATAACGTAGGCTAGGTTCATGGGTTGAGAAACGAAAGATTATTAGGCTCAAAGATGTGTATAGGGGTGAGAGTTGATGATCATCTTGGCATTGCCACCAGCTTTCTTCACCATCGAGGATTGTCTTCATGAAGCGCCCCATTGATTGTAAAAAAAAAAAAAAATCTCAACATTTGAGTTCATTGAGTATTGCTCCGTTGGAAATACAACATTTTTTCAATCGATAGTCCCTATCTTGACTCTCTCTTTTTTCATCTATGGGTATCGGCATTGCTCTTACCAGGCACACTGTTTTTTCATGCCCCATAGCTCTCATTCGTCTTCTTTTTCATGGGCATTGGCCTTACTTTTACCAGACACACTGCTTTTTCATGCCTCTTAGTCTTATTTTAATTTCAATTCTTGCACATAATGCATGCGTCAAACAATTACACTTTGAATGACACTCGAACTTTCAAGGGTCTTAATCTGCCTTTTGCCTTGCCCCATTGTGGGGGATGATCACCAACTGGGTTTAAAGAAATGAAATTGCAGGCTCAAGTGGGCTATGCAAAGGATATAAGTGTATAGAATAGAGAAAGAAATGCTCTTCGTCATCCTAAGGTACTTAAATTACCACACGAATTCAATGTAATAGCATGATTTGAAAATTGATGCAAGTGAGAGCAAGAAAATTTCAATCCATTTTCTTCATCTTATGGTGTTGTCTTACCCTCTAATTTGCCTCGATGTAGGGTAATTCTTGACAGGGATAATTTGAAAAGAATTTTCATAAGTGTATGAAGCTCAAAGTGGTTAAGCAATGTATCACCCGCTGTGTTTGGGATAGAGAAATGAATTGCCCCTCATCATTTCGGTTATCGTACTTTTTGCGAGAAAACTCTTTACCTTGCAAATATGGAACTTTCTACACTCATCTCACAAGTGTATAAGTAAATGATTGTATATAGGATAACGCTTGTCTTTCATCATCCTGACATGTCTCATTCAACATTCTTAAGCATTAATGTCACTCCATTGAATTGTCTATCTTGACAAATCTCCACATGAAATTGGTGAGTTAAATAGGAAAAACCACTATCGAAATTTTTTTTTTCAAAAGAGTCCGGCAACTTTAAGCATGCAAAGCTTTTGTGACTTCAAACAGACAATTTATTACACTAAAAAATGCTCTCATAAGTATGAAAAACATGATTTCAAGCGTTCATTCAAGGAATTGTCCCACAAAGGGACTGTCTCAACAATGGATGTCCTTGGATTGTCTCTATCAATCAAAAGTGAAAATCCGCTTTTGCCCATGCACAAAAGAACGTGCATGAATAGGATACTATGCAACATCAAAGTAAATTCAAATTGCACATCCATTTTGGCCTGGATCGAGATTTTATCCCAGTCATGTCACTACTAGAATTTGTAGTGCCCCATTTCATCATCCTTGGATTCTTATCGCTCAGGACAAGTAAGAGGATACGTAGTGTTTAATGTCTTCTTCACTCTTGGGAGATGTCATCAAGATCAGCTAGGAAATGATCCTTTGCCCTCACGTCTATTTTTCCTTCAAATGTATGTTCCCAAATCAACAGGCCCACTATCATTGGAAATTGACGTGTTATTTTTAAATGTCTCTCTGTTATGCTCTAAGACATGAAGTAAATGAGTTAGAAAAACAAATAAGAGTAACCTAATGCATGCATTTGGAAATGGCTTCAAAAATGATTTTTTTTTTTTTAAGGAATATTTTGGATGAGGAAGCATGAATAAGCCCAGTCTTCATAATTTCTCCATGGATGATATTTTCTTTTCATTGTTGGATATCGTCATCGGACTGGTTTGGTGTACCCCATCATGTCCTCAAAACAAAAATTGTAATTTTATTGATGTTCATCAATCGAATTACATTTATTGGAATGTATTGTTCAAGCATAGAAGAAATTGAAATCAATCTCTAAAAAGAGATAAAAATTCCCACGCAGGGGAAGGTGAATGCCCCTAATGAGGAAATGTATACTTGAATTCTTCACCCTCCTTGATCTTGTGATACAAACCCTTCAAGTCAGATATTCTTCCCTCTGGATATGTCATTAGTCTCTTCTTGGTGGCATCAAATTCGGCTACCTCAAGAAAATGAGACGAGTCAAAAAGTCTTCTTGGCTCTCTTTTTGGAGTTGTCATTTCTCACTAAAGATAGATCGCGGCACTTTTGCTTGACGAGATAAGCTCTTCTTGATCCATCATTTTGGCTCTTGATCGTGAACGGATGGGTGAGCGGGATCGTTCCATAATCACCTAGTTCAAATGAACGGGAACATGTAAGAATGAGGGTAAATAGAAAGTCAATCCATGACAATGTTCTAATTGATTTTTCCATTTTTTTTTCATTTATTCATGAAAAGTTCATACAATAAGGGCATTTCCTAAAAATGGACTAGGAAAATAAAGATAGACACCCTAACAAGCCCAAATTTCCTAGACATGAATTAAAAACAAATTCTCCAATTTTTTTGTTATTTTCCAAACGATTCATTGCATGGCAATTTCCTCATTTCATTTCTAATTGACAAATAAATTAAATCAATTATTGACCTAGATTGTCATGGACGGACCAAGAGTATGACAAGTAAATAAATTGCATTAGTATAGGGATATAAGACTTACTTCACCAAGACAAATCGAC
Organism: Eucalyptus virginea; assembly: GCA_014182375.1. NCBI lineage: Eukaryota > Viridiplantae > Streptophyta > Magnoliopsida > Myrtales > Myrtaceae > Eucalyptus > Eucalyptus virginea. The sequence goes on from CM024521.1 coordinate 63,805,516, forward strand.
AGCAATCACATAGACATGTGCATGGTAAGTGATTCGATTTCTAGTCTATAAGGCTTATTAAGGTGGAGCCATAAGGATGATCAGACTAGCCACAAGCTTGTGGACTATGTCGGGTCCTCATGACTCCGGCTTGGTCAAAGAGCCGACCCGAGTTGTGGGCATGCGGACTGAGGTGGGTACTCTTGACACCATGAAAGAAGCTTCGGGATTGAGATGGGCGACCCGTATCGCGAGCATGCGGTCGAAGTGGTATCCATCTCAATACCATCCTAAATGATCCTATGCAGCCCAAGTCCAGTGGCAGGTTGTGTGTGCAAGAGTGTAGTGCAAATGCAAGGCATGCACAACAGTTTATATCAAACAACACTTCAATAACTCGAATCTAAAACATTCATTCTCAACTCCAACCTGCAAGACAAGGGTTAGCAATCACTACTCTTCTTATACCTCCCAATCTGCAAGAACATTTAACACATAAATGTTAATGACGTACCTGGGATCCTCGCTGCCAAACAAAAATATTTTTTCAAAAAGAAAACTGGCCTAAGTCCACTAAGAGTTTCAACTCAAGTCCCCAACGGAGTCGCCAAGCTGTCGCGACTAATTTTTCGGGTGAACCACCTAGGGTTTGGCTAATGGATTGCTAAGCCTAAACTTAGCTCGGACTCTCCCAAGCTCATACCAATTCGCGACTTAGGTTCAAGTTCTTAACATGCAATTGATTCTTAATTAGGAATCGTCATTAATCAGTTTATGGTAGGTCGATTAGACACATAAGTAAAATAATTGGAGAATTATTTTACTTCTACGAACCAGAGACTTTGGGTACGGGGACTTGGTTACACTAGACTTCTCTAATGCCCTTTCGGTACCATTTCTTTTTATTTTCAAAAATATTTTTGGCAAGCAGTTTGGATCAATTTTAAATCTATTTTCCTAACATGTGAGGTGATCATACGGGTGCACAAACCACCAATTTAACACCTAGATAAAGCAGTGGATAAATTGCAGGACTTACCTTATAGCAACAAAAGTATCTGCATTGTTAGATCAGAATTCACATCATCAACCATAGATATGAATTCTAATTAACACACAATTTATTTTTGTTTTCACTTAGTTAATGAGAATGATTCAATGCATGCTACTAATCCAACATGAAATGATATGACATGATAGTATAGTCTAAACTATATGAATGAGTGAAATAATTTTTTGTGTTTTCTTAATGAACATGCAATAACTAAATATGCAATCTAAATTAACCAAAATGACCTAATCTTAATGACGGGTAATTTCTAATTAAATGGACCTAGTAACAATCACTAAATGACGTGCATTTCATAAACCTAACGCTATATGACGTGCACGTGATTTTTTTTATTTTCTTAATAAGCATGCAATCTATCCTAATATGCAATGACGTGCAAAGAATGCCCTAATTCTATTTTTTTTTATTATGAAATTCGAAATTTAAAATTACCAAATAATGAAACGTGCAATTTAAATTAATGATAAGAAAATATGATGTCCTAAATTAATGTTTTTGGTCTTTTTATTTAAGAAATTCGAAATAAATTTCCTATCCTAAACATGCAACATAACCTTAAAACTAGTAATATCCTAACATGCATTTAACCTAACTCAATTTTTTTTTTTTTTTTGGTTTTTCCTTTACGGGAGCAATCAAATAAAGGCATCGAGAACAGCATAGCAACAAATCAAGCAAGATATCATCCATGTCCATTTAATTTTGGAAATAAATTGACGAATCGTATCTCGGGCATGAGATCGGATTGGCCAATTTTTAAATAAAAATCACAAATTGTATCTCAAGCGTGAGATCGGATTGGTGAATTTTCCGTGCGATTGCAGGTCGTATTTCGAGCATGAAATCGGACCATCAATCTTATGCAAGTTGCGGAATTAGGAAGATTTCCTAATTTAGAAGGCTACTCGAGTTGCGAATATCAGTCATGTGCATCAACGAATATATCAAATAAGGAAATGGAATTTTCGGAAATTAAAATAATCAAAATTTTTACCTATTCCGAATATTAATTTCCAATTTGGACTTTGGACAATTGGACCGGGATTGCAACCGGCGCTTCGGGTTGGACAGCGATGGGCAGAACTTTTACGATGGCCCGGCTCATGGATGAACTCAACGGTGGCGATAGGCTCGGCACGGCATTAGGAGAACGGGTTGTCTCGTGGTGGATCACAAGTGGCTCATCAATGTCTTCAATTCGTTGAGGCACGTCGACAGCAAAGGACAAGGATGGCAAAGCAGGTTTGCTCGGCTTGCGATTGTTGACCCACGGTGGACGTAATTTACTGAGACTGGGACTCGTGTTGAGGATCTCTATGAAGATACTATAGTTGTTGAAGAATTTTGCGAGCGTAATGAGCCCAGTGTGTTTACGACTTCCCCCCTGAAGTTTCTTCCTGGTTAGTGGGTAGTCAAGAGAAAATAAATAAATAAAACAAAAACTCAAATTGGAGGCATGAATCCGAAGCAATTCATGGGATCAAGGCGGTGGCTCGTGATTGAAGGACAGTGGATCGAACGGTGGTGCTCTGTCATGGAAGGTTGGGGCTAGTAAACGGTGCAGGGCCTTCTCGGTTCGGAACAGATCAGCAAGACAGGGATGGCGTCAACAAGTCAACAAGGCAACAGCTGGACAACAGATCAACGTGTGGTCTCGCGGCAGCAGCGACGGCGGCAATCCGATAATAGTCGGAACAACAACTATGAGGGTCGGAGCTGCAGTGACGTCATCGATGAAGGGGCTGTGGTGGCGTCGTCAAGCGATCGAGTAATAACTCAACAGGATGGCAGCTTGTTGACAATGTATCGAGGACGATGAAAGCACCACGACAGAAGCATCGACATGGGTCTTGGTCAAGAATTGGCCAAGAAAACTCACTCTCTCCTCTCTCATGTGTCTCTCAATTGTGAAGCCCCACTCACGTTTTACTCTCAATGGCCGTATGTATCAATGTTTGGCCCCCTAAACCCTACGCATTTAACCTATTTATAGGTCACGAGTTAGGGTTTTAATTTTTCCAAATCCATATTCACGAAACTTTCTTTTTCCGAACGTAATATTTGCTTTTCCAAACACAATATTTATTCTTGATACAATTTAGGATCGCAAGAGGATTTTCTTAAATTTGAAATCTCGCACAGATAAATTCATAAAATCTCTCCGAGGATACGGGCTTTGGCTGATTTGCTCTCTTCGTGGGCTTAGCCCAACTCATCAAATTAAAAGTTATGAACCATCAGTTAAAACCCATCCACCACCGATTCAATAAATGCAAAAAATGCAAATGCATCTAAATCTATATGCTATGCAATTAATTAATTAAATAATATTTTTTTAGGGGTTAAAATTAATCCCTAATTTTTTAATGCGATAAATGAATAAATGGGTCGCCAAAATTTAGGTGTCAACACTTGTGCATACATAAGATTGCCAACTGCACTAGCATATGGAACATTCTTCATTACTTATTTTTCAACATCATTCTTGGGGTATTATTCTATACTCAATTTATCTCCTTTCACAATAGGAGCTTTACCTAACTTGTAGGTTTGCATATTGAATTTTTCCAAAACACGATCCATATAACTTTTTTGAGATAACCCCAAAATCTTCTTAGAATCTCAATTCCTAGAGCAAAAGAGGCTTCCCAAGGTCTTTTATATCAAACTTTGTAGATAGAAAGTTTTTGTATCATTCAATATATTAACATCTCTACTAGCAAACAAAATGTCATTTACATAAAGTACTAAGAAAATATATTTACTCCTACTTACTTTTATGTAGATACATTGATCAAACTTATTTTCTTCAAAACCAAATGATCTCACAACCTTGTGAAATTTCAAGTACCATTGACATGATGCTTGTTTGAGACTATAAATAGACCTTTGAAGTCTGCACACCATATTCTCATTTTCGACTTTTTTAAACCTTTCAGGTTACTGCATATATACTTCTTCATCCGGATTTCCATTTAGAAAAGTTGTATTGACATCCATTTTGTGAATATCATGATTATCTTTCTTGGTTTTGAATACCCATTTGCAGCCAATCGATCTATGCCCATTAGGTAAATCAACAAGTTCCCATACTCAATTAGTTGACATGGAAATCATGTCGTCCTTCATTGCTCCTAACCATTCATCTATCTGATCACTATTAAGAGCTTCTTTGAAGGTCGCTGGATCAACTATATGTCCAATGTCAAAATTAGCTTCTCCAAGATAGACATGATAATTATTTAGAGGCGTTGGTCTTCTTTGTCATTGTGATCTTCGCATAGGCATTTTTGGAGCCGCATCATTCGTCTGGGAAATTTCATTTGTAATGAGAGGATCTAGTAACATATCTCCAATATTTGCTTCTTGTTGAATTTTTACTCTGCAAGGCTCTCGTATAGAATCATCATTCAAGAAAGGCAATGAAATTGAGACTATTTTGTTTAGTTCTTCCCTTTCAAAATTGAGAATATTTCTCTTTAGCAATATTTAATTCCAAGAATTTAGCAATTTGGGATTTAATGATTCTAGTGTCACGAGTAGGACAATAGAACATATACCATTTATAATGGTCAAGGTATCCAATAAAGTAACATCTAGTAGTCCTGAGTTTGGTTGTCATGCCCCAAACCTCGAGCATGCAAACATCCCTCTGCGGTCGATTGATATGCGACGTCCCAGGACGCGACGCCGATCCATTCATTTTATGACGCGTGCGGAAGCAAAACAATACCCCTGACAACATAAGCTTGGGATAGAAAAGCAGGCAACAAATTACAACCACAACAAACATTTTATAAACACATAGGTTTTATATATACAACACTAGGCTTTCTACAAAAAAAGATCAGCTCAACAAAAAGGGGAACTATTCTAGGACTAACTAGTCGGATACGTCCACCAATCCTTCAGTCTCCACCTCCCCAGGCTCCGGCGCATTGGGTGCTCCACAACCGCCATCTAAGGACTTGAAAATGTTGAGCCCACGACGGGGTGAGACAATATCTCAGCAAGTTCACCTCCTAAACTCCGACTAAAAAGGAAATACGTCTAGAGGAATCTATGCACACAAGGCAGAGGACTTACCTTGCCTCAGTCCTTTCTGCACGTCTGTACTATTCATATTCAATCATTGCTCACACAAGCATGCACTACTGACACACATCTGTCCATCCATTCAATCAACCCAAACAATAAATCAATCACTGCTCACACAAGCTAAGATACACTAATGCTCACACAAGTTGACTTCTATCTAAGCTCACACAAGTTGACAATTCGTTGCTCACACAAGCTGACATCTATTAATGCTCACACAAGCTGACTGATCCTTAGCTCACAGAAGCTATCAATTCAACAATACTCACACAAGCTACTATAGTATTTAAAAACCAAATTCGAGGTTACAACCCGACACCCGGTATTTTCTAGTTAAATATCAAAACCTCACCAACATCACCCAATTGTACCATTTAACAATTAATTTGCACAAACTAACCACACTTTGCGATCGTGTGAAATTCTAACGATCGGCCATCTGGCATAATTTTTGGAAAATATTAATTTATTAATAATTAAATAAATTCCGAAAGTTAAATTAAATAATATAATATTAAATAATATTTAATTTAAACAAAATAAAATAAAATAAAAGATTAATTAAAAGTCCAATCATGCTTACCTTATTCTAATTGCATAATTAGACTAATTAATCCATCCATTAAACTAATCATTCATCTAATCTAATTAACATTTAAATAAACTAATCTAACCATCTAAACATTCTTAGACTAATCTAATCATCCCTTAAGCATAATTAAGTCCCTAAGCGGAGATTAGTGAGTAAACTCACTAGTTTTGTGTTCTGATGAGTCCACGGCGGTGACGACACAGAGGTAGCCGATCCTCCTAGCGGTGACACTAACGAAGGTTGGGAAGTGCTTGGAAAAGCCTCCCGAGGCTCACAACGGGGCTGTGAGATCCGGTTATGTTCTGGACCGAGAGGGGCTACTCGGTTGGCTTGAAGCGACGAGGAAAGGAATCGACGGCTTGGGGGCGGCGTACAGCTTATGGATGGCAGCAAGGAGGCTTGGGAACCTCGACCACAGCGATCCAAGGCGGTCTCGAGGCTGGAACAGCAGCCACAAGCTCAAACTCCCTTTATAACTTTGAAAAACTGGTCGCCGGAGGAAAAACATAACTGAACGGGCTTGGCCAAAGCTTCGGCGAGGGGTTGGCCAGCAATCGGCAGCACCCAAGGGTCGAGGGAGACCTACTAGTGGTTGGTGGTTGGTATGGGTGAAGTAGGGTCGGAATGGAAGAAAAACGGTTGAAATGGGCGAAATAGGTTAAGCAGTGCAGGTTGCCAAGCGGATCAACGGACCGGCGACTGGTTTCTTCTCACCGGCGTACAAGTCAACCAATGACTCCGTTCGGCGCGAGGCTGGGCTCCTCCATATGGTTTGGATGTGCTAAAGACGATGGTGGGTGGCACAGGAGCTAATTTGCACAGGAAGGCAATTTTTAACTCAGATCTTTGGGGAAAGGTCGATTGGAGCATAAATTGGTAGAAGAGAAAACAGAGGGGAAAATGGGGTCCAGCGATGGCTTTGCAACTGCTCGACAACAAGGGGGAAGGGAGCTACGATTTCTTTGGTTTCTCTAAGGTCTCTCAAGCCTCAACAGTGGAGAAAGGTGGGGGATAGAGGAAGAAGAAGGCTGCTGAAGAGAGGGGTCCCCTTTGTGGCTTCTAAGGGCTCAACACTTGCCCAATTCTCCTCACACTTGCCCCCACCACCCTTGGCCCTCACTCTCTGCCATTTGTAGCCACCAATCTTCCCCAACAAGCTTGCCAAATGGTCCAAAGGTTGAGCACCATGGGAGGCTACGAATTTTGGACATCTCTCCTTCAATTCCTCTTCAATTCCAATCAATTCTCACTCAAATCAATTCAATTCAAGCTCAAATAAATCAGCCCATGTGTCCTTGTCCTTCTTATGATTTTTCTCCATCCATTGATCCAACTTGACGGTCAAAGATGCGATAAAAAATGACCCTCTGACTTTCCTAATCAAAAACAGCCTTACTTTGCTTTTCTGTCAAAAATCTTGGTTTGCAAAAAAATCTTATGATGATAAATCGATGTTCCTAAAATGAATTGTGACATGATAGAACTTTCAATTTCTGAAATCGCGTTTAAATTCACAGTTGATTCCAATCTAGCGCAATTTTAGCGCGTCCTAATCTCCTAGGTAGCTTTTAGGAATTTTTAGTGCAATTGACCTGTGATTGATTATTTTCAAGCCATGACATAAATATTCGACACATTGTTGACTCTCGGTTGTCCTCTCAAGATTTCAAATACGGACATAAGGTACCCAAAACGACAGAAAAATTGGTTAGTGCCGATCGACAAAAATATTATAATCAGGTGGAATCACCCACACTATAATCACATATCTCAGTCGAATTGACCTATCTCTGATCTCTATTCGATTTTGATAGTGTCGTAATAATCCTTGCAGACTACCACGGTCAAACAGCCGATTCATAGTTGAATTTTCAAGTCTATTGCATTTAGATTCATTAACGGCTTCACCTGATAGACTAGTTATCTCGTGAGTGATCAGCTCGGAGAATAGAGCTAAAGGCGCATCGATGAAAAGCCCGACTTATATAATTGAAAAAAAAATCAAAAATTTGGGATGTCACATTGGTCTTCTTCTAAGAATGATCATAAATTTTCACTTTTGCAGGACACCCCCAAACTTGAAAGTGATTCAAGCTTAGGTTCCTCCCTGTCCACAATTCAAAAGGTGTTTTCAACATTGATTTACTAAGTACACGGCTCAATATATGAGTTGATGTTTTAATTGCATCACCCCATAAGTGTTTGGGCAAATTAGAATTGCCCATCATATTTCGTTTCATCTCCATGAGTGTACGATTGTGCCGTTCAGCTACACAATTTTGTTTAGGACTACCAGGCATTGTATACTAAGCGACAATCCCACAGTCCTACAAATAATTAGCAAACAATCCCATTTGTTATCCAGTCTCGATATATCGCCCAAATACTCATCACCGCGATTAGATCTGCAATCTTGATAATTTTTCCCAATTATTTCTCAACTTCAGCGTGAAACACTTTGAACATTTCAAGAGTATTAGTTTTCTCCTTAATTAGATAAACATAACAATAACGGGAGAAATCATCAATGAATGTGATGAAGTACTTATTTCTACACAAAGTGATTGAGTATGACCCACTAATATCATTATGAATAATCTCTAATACAATTTTTGATTGCGAGTGGCACATTTCTTCTTGGTTTTAGTCAATTTTCCCCTCACATAATCAATACATATCTTAGTATCATTTGAGTCAAGAGGAGGAAGAATATAAACCCTTATAAGTTGCTTTACTCTTTCTTTGGAGATATGCCTTAAGCGCTTATGCCATAGCAATGAAGATCTTTCTTTGATTAAGGATCTTCTCGCAACATTATTCTCAACATTGAAAGAATAATATGGTCTATCGGGAGATAAGGACAATCAATATAATCCATAAGATAGAACACAATTCCCAATAATTTTGGAATCATAACTCAAATTCACTCTTTTATTCACAAAATAAAGACAATATACAGCTTTGTCAAGCGAAGAAAGAGATATCGAGTTTCTCCTAAAACCAGGAATATAAAAGACATTATTCAAAATAAGCTAAAAACTAGAGTTTAAATTCAAAACAACTATCCCTTTGCGCTCCACATCAATTCTAATATCGTTTCCAACTTTAAGCTTTGACTCCCTCAGACTTGGATTCCTTAAATTTGTGAGACCTTGTAAGGTAGTAGTCACATGAACAGTAGCACTAGAATCAAGCCACCAAGAATCTGAAGGAACAACCAGATTTGATTCAAAACAAACCAACAACTCACCTTAGTGACTTTCTTTTATTTCTTTTAGCCACATTTGGAACTTTTAGCAATTGGCTCTCTTATGACCCTACTTCTTGCAATGAAAACACTTGAAATCCTTATCTTCATTTCTCCTATGATTCCCATTTTTCTTAAAGCCTTGGCCTTCATTTGGACTATGAGCATTCGACTCTTTAGGCTTCCATTTTCCTCTAGATGAACTCAACTTGGCATTGACAATTAAGTGGGCGAACTCATACTTCTCCTTCTTTAACTTCTCCTCCTTAGTCACAAATTTGGTAATCAAGGCATTGACACTCCATGTCTCATTCTGAGTGCTATAAGCAGTCTTAATATGGTTAAATTCAGTTGGTAGAACATTTAAGCCATGATGTACAATGTAATTTCTAGAAAGGACAATTTCATGGGTCTTAAGTTTGGACTGAATGTGGACTATCTTCAGTATAAATTCTCTAACACTTAAAGCAGCATCATACCTCATATTCGTTAACTCACTCAACAAGTTCCTAGCTTCAGCTTTATCTGAGACTCTATATCTTTCTCTTACTACTTCAAGGAACTATTTTGCATTCGTATCTTCCAGCAAACCACTAATGAAATGCTCAACAATAGACATCTTCATAGCAATGAGGCTTAGTCGATTAGATTTTTCCCATCTAACATAATGAGCCTTTTGATTTGCAGTACTTTGATCATTGGGCTTGGAAGGTTCATTCTCATGTAGAGCCAAGTCCATATCCACAATGCCTAGAGCAAATCTCTATCTTGCTTCCATCTCTTGAAGTTTGATCTAATTAACATTTCAACCGTGGCATTATTATTGTTTACAGTAAATGTAACTGTTTGTTACACATAACGCAATAAGATCAATTATGGACAATAAGCAATTAATACATTATAAACTCCTTTTTGGGCAGAGTATATAATGCACCATTATTTTCCATAGCATGAAATTTATAAAGTAACAACAAGAAGAATTACATATAATTGTCAATGATCTATTCCCTTTGAGCAGACAAATCTTTTAAATTATATATCTCCATGATATCAATATACGGAGATGATAAGGAGAATTACATAAAATCATCAAGGGCTTATTCACTTTGTGCAAACAAGACCTTTAAATTATACATCTCCATTATCACACATAACTCTAAAACTTATCCCCTTTAGGAAGATAAAACTTTTGAGTCATATATCCCAATCAATCCTCTCTATTACATTAATATAGAGGGAAATTACATATAATTTTTAAAAAATTTATCCCCTTTGGGCAGATAAATAATTTTCAATTATACATCCCCATCTTTTAAATTGGGAATTAATCTTCATGCAATTTTCCAAATTTTCCAAATTAATATACACAAAAACCCCATTTGGGCGAGTTATTGTATATACTAATTTTTATCAATAGGGAACTCCAAATTTTTTTAAAATAATGTTCCATTTAATCAATGCCCAAATGAAGCACTTTACGACATGTGCTTCCCAAGATCATATTGCATTTATCAAACAATAATTTTTGCCACAATTTTAATTTTTGTAATTAATTTTTTATTATAAAATATAGGACCCTCTCACGAGGCCCAAGTGCTCACCCGGCCCACATTCCACTACCTAGGTCCCTCGCTCAGGCAACAAGCCCGAAAATAAAAAGATTAGTTCTGAGCTCAAGCCCATGAACCAAGAATAAAAGAAAGGTTTTGGGCTCACGCCTATGAACCAAAAATAAAAAGAAAGATGGGCTTACACCCATTTATTGGCCCGACCCGGCTAGAAGTCTTCTTCAACCTCCAGTTGGGTCTCAAAAATCTGCAAAACTGGGTCATACGACCCGATTTCGACCCAGAACTCAAAAAACACATATAATTATTGATTTTTTATGAAATTTATCCATGTGTCTTGCTTCTAACATCAATATAATTGACTAGTTAGAATTAAATGAAGAACAAACAAAGAAATCAACCATATTCAAGCTTCAAGAAATTTCGGATCTAACACCCATGGCCGAAATTCGGTTTTCTCTTGTTTAAGCCAAAAAAACTTACCTTAATGCAACCAAAAGGTACTTATATATATACCCATACAACAATATACAACGAACATCAATCAATTGCATGTAATTTAAAATTTTAGAACATTTTCAAGGTATAAACCCTAGAATTTCAAATTCAAAATTCTCACTCAATTTTCAACAAAACTATACAAATTATATATGGTTGGAAAGATCTCGACATGTAGAACAAAAACCCTAAGGTTTCAGAATCAATCGATCAAAATATTCACATGAAAAAATAAAGACAATATTCGGTTCAAGAGGAAAATTTCAAATTTGTCCATAAAAAGAAAATAATTTTGGGTTCTGCAATCATATATGACTTACTCTGATACCACATGTAGAAAATTTTTCACATAAATGACTAATTAATCAAAAACAATCAAATTTATATATGACTGTGAAACACCAAAATTGATAAGCACAACGGATTAAAACGTATATGTTTGAGCCATTGCTTCACTTTAAGAAAAATATATTAGTCTGTTTAATCAGAGATCTATTGGAATACCATATCTTCCTCTATATGACCTATTTCGGTATAACGGTTTTTGATAGGATTAAGGGCGCATGACAATTTCTGGAACATAAATCAATTTCGGCCGAGAAATTGATTTCTTAATTTCTATTCCATGGACGAGTTTCTGAGTAAAGAAATGTGTTTGATAATAATTCAAAATTTTTATTTTTGAAATAAAAATTCGTTTGATAATAAAATAAAATTTCTATTTCTAGGAGCGCAATAACCGGCGTTCGGTAGCCTAAGTTCGACGTTCGGCGGCGGCGTTCGGTGTTTGGTGACTAGCGGCGAGCGGTCGAAGTCCAAAGTCCGACATTCAGCGTCCAACACCAAGTCTGGTGACTAGCAGCAAGCGGCCAAAGTTCGGAGTCCGACACTGAAGTCTAGCGATCAGCGATTGGTGATCGGCGTCCAACGTCCGAGTTCGACGTCCGACGCCCGACATCTAAAGTTCGTCGATAGGAGGCCAATGGCAAGTGGCAGGCCGCCAACATTTGGCGGCCGGTGGCGAGCAGCAGACGGTCGCCAGCAAACATTCGGTAGTTGGTGATGAGCCTTCGGCATCCAATGATTGGCGATGAGCAACTAACAATATGTGGGCATCTGACATCCGGCGACCGGCGATTGGTGACAGGCAACCGAAGTGCGGTGGCCGGCGGTCGACGTCCAGTGGCCGACGATCGGTGGCTAGTGGCTAGGGTCGGTGGCGGGTGACCACCAACCGATAGCAAGTGTTCAGCATCCCACGGGCAGCAAGTGGGCGATGGGCGGTGACAAGAGTGAACGATGAGAAAAAATTTGATTTCTTATTTATGTTCCAAAAATAGAAAAGCTAAAAAATTTAACTTCTGATTTATACTCCAAAGCTATTTCTGGAATAGAAATCTGTTCTAGAAATAGAAAAATGAAATTGTATTACCAAACGAATTTCTGTTCCAAACCTATTCCGAGGAAGAGAAAAACAGAGAAATAGAGAAACATAAATTTTGTCATGTGCACCCTAAGCAACTGATAGGCATAACCTATCCTTTTATAAGCTAGAGAATGAACCTAGCAAACCCTAATCAATAGGGTGTCAATTAGATCTCTCCCATTACGGGCTTCAATTAAACACAATTTCCTACACTTTGTTGCTTAGCTCAGCCCGTTATTAATAAATACCAAAACCCAATTCAATAAGATCACTTAAGGGTTTAACAAATATATGAATATTTTTTAACTCAATTATTTAAAATAGAAAATCAATTAATTAATGTAAGCTCATATTATAGGAAATTTCTAACATTTCCCACTTGCATACGAACTATTTTTGAACATGAGAAATGTATGACGATAAAAGTAATCCTACTCAAGCAAGCTTGAAGAATTGTGGTCTTAAAGACATTATTTCCAATCGTCGGCATCACCATCATAAATAATCAATAGACTAAAGGCTTCCTCACTAATACTCAACAAAGAATTGTCACTCTAATTAAATGCTACACAAGCACCACACCATATGGGTGGACATTGGCTGCATATGGATTACCGAAAGGATTTGCCGACTGTTGCATCTATAGGCTCATCTTTATTATCTGCTGATGCTGCAACATGAAGGCATGTTGTTGGTGCATTGCTACCATTTGGACTTGAAGAGGTGTATATACAACATTGGAGGCAAAGAACGGGTCTTGTGCTGGTTGCTACATCATCGAACCAGCCATTGGGGCTGGCTCCCAGGGATTATAACTAGAGCTTAGGTTGTTTCTTCTCATTGCATCATCATATAAGCTGTCGAGTGTAAGCTTGTTGAGTCCTCCCACCTTTGTTACAAACCCAACCAGTGAAAATTAGTAAACATAGAAAAAGCAATTAAATTTGATGTTGTAAGAATTCTGCAATGCTTGAAAAATGTGAGGCAACCAATGGGATACACTCAGAGTTTAGCAAACCATCTCAAACAACTTCTCAAATAGTTGGTAGTAAGTGCTTACCAACTTCCTAGCAGCTGAGGCACTGTCATCGCTTACCAACTTACTAGCGGCAATTCCCAACCTGTAGTTCCATTAGCATGATTGAAATCAGTAGAACTTGGTTGATCAACTGCGCCAGAAACAAAGAGAAGAAAATACAAGTGTTAGGGCCAAACAGTGAAAATTTCTTTTCTTTTGTTCCTAGGAGTAGATTTGGAACAAAAATTCGTTTGGTAAATTTTTGGTTCCCAGGAATAGATTTGGATTATAATCTAGTAAAAAAAGTTGATTCTTTGTTCCTAGGAACAATTCCAAAATCAAGCTAGCCTATTTTTTCTTTCTTCTTGTTCTTCTTTCCTCTCTCTTCTTCTTCAACCGCTGCCGCCGTTGCCGCCCTCCACCACCACTGCCTCTGCCCACAGCCGCCAGTTGCCGTGATCAGTCTAGCAAGGTCCGGCGAGCTCGCAAGAGGCTCGCTAGGCCAAGACGAGATCCAACGAGCTCGCTAGTGGCCAGGCAAGCCTCGCCTGGGCCTCCCTCGGCCACAGGTGAGGCTCACTCAAGCCATGGCTGGGTAAGGCCGAGCTCGCCTAGCCATGGCTCGGCCGACAAGGCACGACCTCGTTGAGAGCCGGTGACGGTCCGGTGAGGTCGCCAACCTTCATCTAGCCGATCACCGGTCATCCCAAGGCTGGCAACTAGCAACCTTGAAGAAGAAGAAGAAGAAGAAGAAGAAGAAGAAGAAGAAGAAGAAGAAGAAGAAGAAGAAGAGGAGGAGAAAGAAAGGAAAAAAAGAAAAGAAGAAAAAAGGAAAAAAAAGGAAAAAAGTAATAAAATTATTTAAAAATTAAAAGAAGATGATTTAGATGAGAAATTTTGAAAATAATACCAAATGCAATTCTATTGCAGGAATAAAAATTTTGGACAATTACCAAATGGCTTAAAATGCTTAGAAATTATTTCCGGGAATAGAATAAAAAAGAATCATTTCTGATTAGAAATTGTTCCTGAGAATAGAATAGTTACCAAACACATCCTTACTCTCATCAGAAATATGTTTGTTTTTACAGGTAAGATGATGATCATCCAATACATGCTTCATGGTTGGGTCAGAAAATCAAATATAATGGCCTAAGGCCTATTTTAGAAAGATGCCCCTATCAATATGACTTAGATGATGGCAATACTTCATACCACATCACCTTGACAAACAGTAATTATAGTGATTTCATTTGTTAGATTTCATGACAGATTCGTTGTTGGGTCTAAACATTCAAGGAGCCGTTTCTCTTGCTAGTTACATAACATTAACCAGCAATGCTGTCATGTTTCTTTATGTGCTAGGCTTCTTAGGTGCTCTTGGAGGGAAATTATTCTGTAGACATAGAATGGGAGCGATTGGATCAATGGCCACCATCCTAGCCTTTTTGATTAATATAGCCATGCTGGTCATCTACAAAATTTAATGGCATCCGTATGCCTTTCTTTCCCAAGTTGGGAGTGGAGGTTATAAACTGGATTGGTTTTTCTATACAGATAGATGAAAGCTAACGTAGGACTGTCGGCCACCGCACGACCGCCGCACGAACGCTGCATGATAGCCGCACGACCACCGCACGACCACCGCACGACCGACTTAGAAAATTAAATTGGGCTTACGTGGAGCCAACCAAGGAATTCACATAGTAATAACCTAGAATGATAAACCAAAGGCAAGCACAATTTTGTCATAAAAGAAGACATGAAAAAGCAGAGAGCTTCAATGCAACTGTTCATAAATACAGTCCTCAAATTTAATGATGAGCAAGACATGTATATAGATGTATATACGGGAGAACATGACCCAAGTTGTCAAGAACATGACCCAAGGAGAGATGAGATGAAAGAAACCTGCAATGCCGCTTGAAGAACTCCTTTCTGAGATTGGAGAAATTGGGGATCATTTCATCACCAAAGTGAAAGCAAGACTGAATTCTTTTCCTAATGGCACAAGCGGACGACCGCAATTGTCCCGTGGGGAATACACATCTCATGGTTTTGCTCCTCTTGACATTGATATCGAGAAGGGATTTGACCTAACTGTTTCCGAGGGGGAATCCAGATCTCGTACTGAGAACTCCTTGGGTCATGTTCCTGACAGCTTGGGTCATGTTCTTGACAGATTGGCTGACATGACAGATTCGTTGTTGGGTCTAAACATTCAAGGAGCCATTTCTCTTGCTAGTTACATAACATTAACCAGTAATGCTGTCGTGTTTCTTTATGTGCTGGGCTTCTTAACTGTTCTTGGAGGGAAATTATTCTGTAGACCTAGAATGGGAGTGATTGGATCAATGGCCACCATCCTAGCCTTTCTGGTTAATATAGCCATGCTGGTCATCTACAAAATTTAATGACATTCGTATGCCTTTCTTTCCCAAGTTGGGAGGGGAGGTTATAAACTGGATTGGTTTTTCTATACAAATAGAGGAAAGCTGACGTAGGACTGCCGGCCACCGCACGAACGCTGCACGATAGCCGCACGACCGCTGCACGACCACTGCACGACCAACTTAGAAAATTAAATTGGGCTTACGTTGAGCCAACCAAGGAATTCACATAGTAATAACCTAGAACGATAAACCAAAGGCAAGCACAATTTTGTCATAAAAGATGACATGAAAAAGCAGAGAGCTTCAATGCAATTGTTCATAAATACAGTCCTCAAATTTAATGATGAGCAAGACTTGTATATACAGGAGAACATGACCCAAGCTGTCAAGAACATGACCCAAGGAGAGATGAGATGAAAGAAACTTGCAATGCCGCTTGAAGAACTCCTTTCTGAGATTGGAGAAATTGGGGATCATTTCATCACCAGTGAAAGCAAGACTGAATTCTTTTCCTAATGGCACAAGCAGACGGCCGCAATTGTCCCGTGGGGAATTCACATCTCATGGTTTTGCTCCTCTTGACATTGATATCGAGAAGGGATTTGACCTAACTGTTTCCGAGGGGGAATCCACATCTCGTACCGAGAACTCCTTGGGTCATGTTCATGACAGCTTGGGTCATGTTCTTGATAGATTGGCTGACATGACAGATTCGTTGTTGGGTCTAAACATTCAAGGAGCCGTTTCTCTTGCTAGTTACATAACATTAACCAGCAACGTCGTCGTGTTTCTTTATGTGCTGGGCTTCTTAGCTGCTCTTGGAGGCAAATTGTTCTATAGACCTAGAATGGGAGCGATTGGATCAATGGCCACCATCCTAGCCTTTCTGATTAATATAGCCATGCTGGTTATCTACAAAATTTAATGATATGCCTTTCTTTCCCAAGTTGGGAGGGGAGGTTATAAACTGGATTGGTTTTTCTATACAGATAGAGGAAAGCTGACGTAACCAACTCCTAAGTATTTCTCCTAGGTTGGTCTTTCTATTCAGAAAAAAGTTGGCAATAGGCGGGCTCGCCCTGCGTGCATGTGTAGAGAGAGAGAGAGAGAGAGAGAGAGAGAGAGAGAGAGAGAGAGAGAGAGAGAGACCTGTTCAATCTTGATAAACCTCTCTCCACGCCCAATATCCAAATTTTTACATATTTCTTAGAATTCTGAAAGTCTCTCGGCCTGCAAAAGTGAAAGTTCTGTAAAAATGCAATTCACAACAGGATTCAATCGTTTCCATCTGAATATCAGTTAATGCAACTGATATAGTTAGCGGTTACCTGATGGCCAACTCTCCTATAAATGTCAAGAGCCCCCATTGCATCATGACGTTGCATTTCAAAAAACCGCCACAATTTCAACAGTCATATTGCGCACAACTTACAATTACCATTAAATCCTCTGACCTGAATGTCATGATTACAGCCTACCTTGTGAACAAAATTGACTGCATCATCACTTATGGCTTGATATATTTTCTTTTTCAGAAGCAACTTATACAAATTAAGGAACAATTACACAACATAATCATACTGAGAGAAGAAAAACAAAGCTTATGATGTCTACTAACCATTGACAGTGCCAAGTGAATGACAAAACTTCGAACTGCTGCACCTTGGGGCTGTAGAATACACATTCAGTATTTTCATTAGGCAGAAAAAACTATATAGATGGATAACTATGTCATTTTAAAAGGCAAAACATAGAACACATTATCTCCATAAAAACCTAGACGATATTACAGGGGTAAAAGTTATTAAATTGAGTTTACCGCTGCGCATGACTTGGATTTAGACTTGGATTTAGACTAACTTAACCACTTTTTTAGTTCTATAAAAACCAGTAAGCCCTTCAATGAAATACCTAACATTTTTATAGAAGGCATTTTTTTCATCCTTAATTAATCATAAGGCTGTTGTAAAGACATGTTAATACCTAGGAAAAGTAAGCCTTCATTCCTAAGCTGCCAAAGAGTTCTAACATCAAGCACAACATATACGATTTCCGAAATGAGGTTCAGCACAAGTGTAAGACGAATTGATTGACTAAGAATCAGTATCTAGTGGGGATAGGAGGCGAGGGCAGCACAAGACAAAGCGAGTCGAGAGAGACGGAGAGAACATGGCATCGTTCGGCATGGTTCATTGACCGGCAAGGGCGAGAACAGGGAGGGAGAAAAACAAATCGATGGCAAAAACTACACAATGTTGGAGTAAATGTAATAAATTCAGTACCTAGGCGGAAGCAAAAGCGAAGTGGTTCATTGGGCGGTGGCGGAGAGGGCGAGACAGAGCAAGTCGAGAGAGACAAGCGGATGCGGATGCAGAGGCAGCGGACAAGTCGGATGCAGAGGCGGCAGCGGCAGTGGCGATATGGCTCTTCGGACGGCGGGCTTCATCGTATGTCAGAGAAAGAGCAGTGCGAAACTCCGAAGGGGAGAGCGAACAGGAGAGAATCGACAGAGAAGATGGAGAGAGAAAGTCTCTGTGTGTTGAAATTAAAATTAACTGCTGTAAGTCCTATTTGTTGTCTTCACATTAGGATCGCAAAATTATGTTCCCCCCCCAATGCCATAAATCCCAACCTTTCTCTCTCCTGAGCCTCAGCCTACCGCCACGCCTCCCTTTGCCGTCTCTCTCTCTCTCTCTCTCTCTCTCTCTCTCTGTGCGTGCGCACGCATGCTTTGTGCTCCATTACCGTCGATCAGAGCAGCTCCTCCATGACCACTGAGATCTCAGCCTCGCCACCAAGGCTTGTGGCCATGGAGGTGTCGATGATCTCGAGACGATGGCTCCTCCATGGCCATGGAGGCCGAGCTTTCATAACTAAACGGATGGGCCCTTATCAGCCTAGGGAGAGCTCGACACCACTTCAATTGCACATCCCTCTATCTATAAGGGTCAACCTCTCACCCCACTTGCCAACGATATTATCCGCTTTGGGTTAAAGCCCGCAAAGTTTTGTTCTTCTAGACTTCACTCAGAAAAAGGTCTCATTAGTAGTTTAGACGGGTATTACTCCTTATATAGCACATCACTTCACCACACCCAAGCGATGTGGGATTTGGTTCATTCTTGCCCCCAACCATCCTTCGAAGCCGCACCTTGTTTGAGCCCTCTTTAGCTTCGGCGATCACTCCCGCTCTCTTCGAATTAGGTCGTTACAGGACCACCAACTTCACCAACTTCCACATGGTTCATCCCCAAACCTCACATTTCTAACTGGGCTATTCACTCTAATACCATTGTAAGAGCCAACCTCTTACCCCACTTGCCAATGATATTGTCCGTTTTGGATCGGAACCTACATGGTTTTATTTTTCTGGGTTTCACCCAAAAAAGGCCTCGTTGGTGAGTGCTACTCCTTATATAACACATCACTTAACCACACCCCAACGATGTAGGATTCGGTTCCTAGCCCCACACCATCCTAGAGTTGGAGCTACACCTTATCCGGGCCCTCTCTATCCCCTACGATCACTCACGCCTTCATTGGATCAAGTCGTTAAACTATCCTTGTTGATGGCACGTGGCATCATCCTAGAGGAGTGACATCAATTAGGGGATAATTTTGTGATTTCAATGCTCTCCATTCTTCTAACCACAAACTAAAGGTTGAATTCTTAGCCACTACATCAGTAGACACCTCTTTTCCTACAACTAGCTTCATTGCATAAGTTTCAAACGCATTTAGTCTAGCTAGGTACGTTGGGTCGCTCTCACTCTTGATTTTATCCAGCCACTCCTTTGCTTCCTCCACCCTTGCCCAAAAGCAACTGTCTTGGGTCAAGCTTGCATACCTAGTCCTCCTTTTGCCAAATTTCTCAATAAAAAATCTCTCAGTCCACCACTGATCAAAAATTTTGTATCTCCTTACTCTTCCATTGCTTATGTAGTGGCCTTTCTCAAGGTGCATCTTGGACCGATAATACTCTGCAATGTCCAATGGCTCCACAAGAAGCATGTAAGAGTACGATGCGTAAACCCATTTTTCCCTTTTGTGCAAATCATGTGGTAGCTCTTTTCTATCTAACATGTGTATGACCTCGTCCCAAAAGGCCGCAAGCTTGTACCGATTCATGTTTATCTTGAACTCTCTCTTTGAGACACCCCTTTGCTTGAAAGAATCGTAGTATCCTTTTTGCTCGTCGGATTTATCGCAACAAGCTTTGTACCATTCTATCTCTGCCCTATAAGGAGTGATTCTGGATAGCCTAATGGCCAAATTAGCAGCGTTTAGGTTTGGTGCACGTCCTATTCGCCTTGCCATAGTCAAGCAATCTTTTGCCACAATGAATACCTGCAAAGTAGATGAATCATAGTAACTTTTAAACTGGAGGAATAGCACTTGGGGATAAAAGCCTAGATCAGTACATTTATGGAACTCGATCACTCAACAACTAAAGGTGCCGTGTTCCTACCTGTCGATGAGTCCCCAAGGAGTTCAAAGCCATCGAAAGACTTACTTCATAGCTTGATTCAGAGAGATCTCCTTCCATGAAGCTTTTGATTAAAGACTGACGAGTTAGTCTTTCAACATACCATCCATACTTAAGGTGCTCCTTAATGATAAAATTTGGAGAGCCTGTCCTTAGCATTAAATGCATCATTTTGTTGATTGATACGGCGTTGTCTAAACAAATCGCGCCCTCATCTGAACAAAACAAGTAATTCCCAAACGGCCAAAATGACCTCCCTCCGGAGCCTTCCCTTGCCTGCGCTAGGCGCTCCATGTCAACCACAGCAAAGGAAAATAACCAGGCTTTGCCTTCTTCAATTAATTGAAGGTTAACAAAATTCATAGAGTTCGGTGACATCATAGACGTGTACCAAAAATTTATGAGGGCTTGCCATTGGGGAGTCAAAACAAGTGATTGGTGAAGAGATAACCTCGGCATTATATCGTGTGTCGACACGACATTGAAGAAGATGCCGGTCCATCTTTCACGAAGGATGGCTCGGGAAAGCGACTCGTTGCCGAGGAAAGGAGAGCCGAAACCAATGCATAGGACCAAGTGGGTTGAGAAGATGGATTTGTGGTGGGAGAGGAGCCAAAGAGCTATGAGGAATGCAACTAATCCTCCTAAAGAGTGGCCTGTGATCACTATTGACTTGGTTTTAACCAGCAAGCTATCAATCTGCATGCATTCATAAGATTCCAGAAATCTAGTTAAATGCTTCTTGAAAAAAAATCACGATTACAACACTTCAAAAGCTTCACTGAAAAATCAACAAAGGTACACAACGCGTGCTAAAACTTGGCACGGGTAGGTACGTAAGTGCTAAAACTTCCAAAAGATACATTTAAATGCCATTTGAAAAAAAAAAATAATTGGACACTTAAGTGCTAATTCAACTAGGGTAGCTGGAAATCTGACATGGTATTATTTTAAGAATAAATTTGTCTATGTGGCTTGCCGGAATGTCTACTCAGCAATCCATGTGCAAAAACAATGTCGTCCTTCAAGTTTCTTTAAGTGCCGGTCGTGGTTAAAAAAAAGATCACTTAAGGGATAAGTTATGGTGTAAGTGATCACTTAAGTGCCACTCATGATTAAAAGTGAACATTTAAGTACCAAGTTTTGCAGAAAGTGATTACTTAAGTGCCAAAAACGACGTCGTTTAGCGTACTCTTGGTGTCTACGTGGATGATTTTTTTAAAAGAAAAAACCACATAAGCATTTTGGCTAGAAATTCTTGCCGTTGGCACTTAAGTATTCATTTCTTTTTTGATTTTGGCACTTAAGTATACCTTTTGGAAGTTTTGGCACTTAAATGTCCACACGTACCAAGTTTTGATTGGAGGTCTCCAGCACTCCTGAAAAAGTCCCCTCACACCGAATCTTATCAAATTAGAAGAGTTACATAAACAGATCTGGTAGAAAATCATTGGTCAAATATGGAACTATTTATTTGACAAATTAAACAACCCAAACATGTTCAGCAAATGATAATGTGTGCAAATACGTTTAACATGTGTATAGAATGTAACCATATACATGGCGTAAGTTGGGAGCACATAGCAAAGAGAGAGCCTGAGACCATCGATATAACAAATTTGATTTGTTTTCACTCAAAAGCTTAATCATTAATTATGAAGGAAATTCTAAGTAAGGACTTGAAATGCCCTCATTTTCTCAAATAACCGTCTGAAGGAATGCTTGTTTCAAATAAAGATTTAGAGTGCCCTCATTTTCTCAAATACGAGTTTGAAGTAATTATAACTATTTTAAATAAGGGTCTAACCTCATCGACTCGCTGGTTGACAAAATATTCTAGCCAATCAAGGATATTTTCATCTAAACACATTTCTAATTATAATTTGAATTAAATTAGATTAAAAAATTTAAAAGATTAAAAAAAGCATGAATACAAGCAAGAGGGCCCCATCCTAGTGGGGTGGCACCAATGGCTAGCACGGTCGTGAGCACTTGAGTGAGGGCTGGCTACCCTCATTAGAAATATGAGAGGGTGGCAATCTTCTCCTAAATCTAGGTAAGGGTCGCTCATCCTCGCCCAAACCGAGGTAAGGGGGAAAGAGCTGTGAGGAATGCAACTGGTCCCCATAAGGAGTGGCCTGTGATCACTAATGACTTGGTTTAAGCTAGCGAGCTACAAAACTACATGCGTTCATAAAATTCCGGAAATCTAGTTAAACACTTCCTAGAAAAAAAAAAATCACGATTACAATGCTTCAAAAGCTTCACTAAAAAATCAACTTACACCCGATCATATTAGATTAGAAGAGTTACATGAATAGATCTAGTAGAAAATCATTGGTCAAACTGTAATTGCTAAACATATGGAACAGTTTATTTGACAAGTTAAACAGTCCGAACATGTTCAGTAAATGATAATGTGTGCAAATACATTTAACACGTGTATAGCATGTAACCATGTGCATTTGTTTCGGTTTTGGGTAAAAACCTTTAGGAAAATGCAAAAAACTTGGTGAAATGGGTCTTTCAAAATGCAAATAGTGATGAAGTATAATTTAGAAACATATTGGGAAGCAATTTTGACATAAAGACCGTTGGGAAATAATTACATTTCATAAATGACTTTTGCTAGCTTTTTTTTATAAAAGATTTCTTGAACCTTTTCGGCAAAACTAGCCAACGACCAACTGCCAGCAGCCAAATCTAGTTGCCGGCCTATCTCGCTAGCAGCGTTAGGGTTTTCGAGGACATTTTCATGATTATAAAGTATAATGAGGGCAAAATTGAAATAAAGAAGCCCATTTGCATTCCGGATATGCTCAAAGTTGAAAACACCTCCGGATTTGCCTTGGACAAAAGGTTAAGGGATTTAGAAATGTAATTGTATTTTCGCATAGGATCCATATACATACAAACAACCACTAAGCTAACGGGGATTAAAATATAACATGTTCCGTTTTCATTATCCGTCCATTTGCTAATATGTGGAAAATTTGGCATTGGGACAGCATCCACTAACCCTTTTTCTTTTTTATTAAACTCGTCATCTGATGCATCAACAATAAATAAAGTAGCTGAGCACTAACTGGGCACTAAGCTTAAAGTAGCCACTAAAATCAAGCAAAAGTTATTGGGTAGACCGAAAGAAGTGCGGGTGGGGTAACTTCCTAGCTATTTCTCGAGATGATTCATTCACCCGTAGAACTAAAATCATGTATATGACTCTCCAAACACTAATGAATCCATTAAGTTGCATAATTGCGTTTCTTGGACCAATGAAGGTGGAAAAAATATCATTATAACGATTTGACATCTTGTATGCCTCCAATATAATCTAGCAAGCGAAGCCACAGCACGAATATTTGAGAATTATATAACACAGATGTATATCTATCCCCTATTTTAAAATAGGATTTTGTAGAAAAAGTACTACCATTACACATGGAAGGAGACATTTTATTAATAGGATCAATTAATACAGAAAGACGGCATGTTGACGTGGGAATTACAAATTAAGTTCGAACATGCTCTTAATATGATTAAATAAATTGATTACTTGTATAAGTTTCTACGTGCTTGTTACATATTAATCACTTCTTAGACTTCTTATGTATGACATGCCTTCTACTGTTATTTAAATTGATCCGTTCAGATTTTAATTTAGCTATTTTAGTGATACCCTCCTCCATTAATCATGTTAGACAGATCTTTTTGGTAGATTTTATTAATTAACTGAGAAAAATGGAAGAGACTATCTTGAGTAAGACTGCAAGCTGCATCTTCTAATCACCATAGGTCAATAAAACGTGAGGAACACTGAGGTTAATTGCAAGCCAAAGTATAAAAATTCTTTGGCAGGTAGTCAGAGGCACGGACATTCAAACATGTCAAGCAGGACATTATTACAAGTGAGGCAAAATTCAATCTAGGATATTGAAAAATCCATCCATTCAATTGACTACTTGAGTCCTCGAGTTTAACGGAGAAAACTATTTTTAATTTGTGAGAAAATTACAAGGTAAAATGCATATTTGAAATGACTTACATGGAAATAGGCATACAACTGATGATTTATTCACAGTATAATTCCTGAAAATAGAGTTCCCATTTAGAAAGAAAGAGCGCTCGGGTATAAACCGAAACCTTATTTGCTGTTTTCACCCTTTGTGTCTCAACTAAAAGTCGAGTCCACAACCGATAGTCTAAAGTTCCATAAGGCGCGTGGATACGTACAAAAAGGAGATAAGAAAGGGTGCTTTCCCGTCAGTCTTATCCCTGTCTGGAATCCATCACAACCCCACTTTCTTAACTCCACTATACACGATATAGGAATGTTTTTTTTTTTGTAAGGTAAATGATATTATAGCTTTGAACAAATATACAAAAAACTCGACTGGCTCCTAATCTTGCACTCTCGATACAATGTAGGGAGAGTGGAAGGGAGCACAATCAAGAAACTAGAAAAGAAGAACAACACGGACTAAACAGAGCAAGGACCGAAGGTCTAGGAGAGACAACAAAGAGTTAATATTAGCAAAGACCCTCCGCTGCCATAAGAGAAGCCAACGCCCGGATACCGAAGAGGCAGGGTGTTGAAGGACGCCGATCTAAGCTTGTTCCTGTCGATCGTTGAAGATAGCTGGGTGAAAGCCCCAACTCCGCTGAAGACGTCTATTCCTCGAGATATCAGGGATATTAGAAAAACTTGCAGCTTTGTCCTTCACACTTTTAATAATGTGATTTTTGATTGAAGTAAGGACGACCGACTCTCCACGAAAGATAATGGCATTCCTTTTCTTCCAAATGATATAGCACATAGCAGCAAAAGAATGCCGTGCTATAATGTGAAAAAAAATCTTTGCCTTTGAGGAACCGCATAGCCCATAGGAGGTTATCCTTCCAAGGCCTAGGACGCCAAGGAAGATTGCAGCGAGTGGCCCAAAAATAAGCGACAGAAGCCGTTAGATGGCAATCAAAAAATAAGTGGTCAGTGGAATCAGGGACTTCATTACAAAAAGCACAGGTGGTGTAGTCAATTCTACCATATGATAGAAGGAGTTGTTGCGTGGGTAGACGATTTTTAGCAATCAACCAGAGAATGAATTGGAACCTAGGAGTAATGTCGCCTGCCCAAATAAGAGAAGCCCAGGGAGCAGGGGTTCTCTTCCTTCTGAGGCGATCCCATGCGGACCCAATGGTGAAGCAACCCGAAGGGTGCCATCTCCAAGAAAAGCAATCCGGAGAGGAGTTAGGCGTCGGAGAAGAGAGACCCCAGCTCAATAGAAGGAGGCGCGTGGAACAACCCAGGGGCAAAAGAAGATCCGCCACCATTGCATTTCCTGAAAGCTCGGATCTCCGGATGATTTGTTTCGGTAATAGGATGTGGAGAGGCCCTTTTGGATGCCAATGGTCATACCACAGGGAAACTGAGAGGCCATTCCCAATTTTCCAAAGGAAGGATAGTCGAGACTCGCTTCTTAATTGCAAAATCTTCTTCCAAGCCCAAGAACAAACTGTGGGAGTGGTGGCAATCCAAAAGTTTTGCCACTTTAAGAAGTTGGAATGAATCCAACGACACCACAGAGATACCTTGTCCGTGAAAAGGATCCAGATATACTTCATCATGGCTGCTTTGTTACAGTCTCTTAATTTTCGGATGCCGAGACCTCCTTCATTTTTTGGCAGACAAATGTCTTCCCAAGAGACCTTTGCCCCTCCCTTACCAAGATCAGCACCTTTCCATAAGAATTGGCGCAACACTTGTTCAATGTCATTTAGGACCGAGATTGGTAAGGTGAAAACACTCGACCGTAAAAGCCCGAATTGAATGTAGGACTGATCCGATTAGTTGAAGTCTTCCAGCATAGGAGAGAAGGCGATGGGCCCAGGACTTGGCTCTAGAAGTAATTCGCTCAATCAAGGCAATACAATCAGTCTTCCGAAGCCTGGATGAAATAATAGGTACTCCAAGGTAACGCACCGGGAGTGAACCTTCCTGAAATCCAAAAGCTAGCAATATGTAGTTGCGGATAGACGGAGAGCCTCCTGAAATGAAGACTTCGCTCTTGTTCTTGTTTGGAAGTAATCCACTCCAAGAGGAGAATAAATCGAGTCCTTTCTTGCAATGTGATCGAACCCCAATCCGCCCGGCTAAACAGAAAACATCATCTCGCGAAGAATAGGTGAGAAAGCCTAACCGGTTTGCATCGCGTAAATACTTGAAATTTGCATGGGATGTGCGAGCACTCAATATTCCCGAAAATACCTCCATTACTAGGGTAAAGAGGTAAGGGGACATGGGGTCGCCCTGTCGAAGGCCCCTCCCGCTTGAGAAAAATCCGTGCAGCTCACCATTAATCGAGATTGAGTACTTGGGGGTCCGAACGCACACCATAATCAGCTTGATCATAAACTGAGGGAATCCAAAGGCTAAGAGTGTCAGCTGAAGGAAGTCCCAGTCGACAGTGTCGTAAGCCTTTTGGAAATCCACCTTAACAGCACATTTGGGGAGATAGGGTTGCAGGTGGAAGCTAGCAAAAAGTTCCTGGGCAATCAGAATATTATCTCTAATCCTCCTACCTTTTACAAAGGCATTCTGCGCCGGATCTACCACATCTCCCAAGACCGAGGCCAAGCGATTTGATAAGATTTTCGTGATGACCTTATAGATGGTATTGCAGCATGCAATTGGTCTGTAGTCCGTGACCGCACACGCATTTGACACTTTTGGAACTAAGGTAAGGATAGTATTATTGACCTCCTTGAGGAGTCGCCCGGAGGAAAAAAATTCCTTGACCGCGTCGAGGACAGATGGGCCAACTATGTCCCAATTACTCTTGAAGAATTCCACTGTGAACCCATCGGGACCGGGGCTTTACCTCTCGGGAGAGAGAAAAGCGTATCACGAATTTCCATATCAAGAACCGGCCTAGAAAGAGTATCGACGGTCCATAGTCAAAGGCCTCCGGATGTACTCTGTAACCTCCGTAAAGAGGGCTTAGACAGGCCGAGTGAGTGAGGAGCAAGTATGTTAGTGAAGAAGGAAACAAAGACCGCGGAACCATAATAGGGTCGATGATCAATTCCCCGCCACATTTGTAATCGATAAAACCTATTACGGAGCTCTCTCTTCTTGATCGAGAGGTGGAAAAATCTTGTATTACTATCGCCTTCTTTAAGCCATCGAATTCTGGACTTTTGCCTGTAGAAGGATTCTTCATCATGGCGCAAGTCCACGAAGTTACGGCGTCGTGTCTGCTCGAGCTTAGCCAACTGTGGGTTCGCGGATCAAGGACTAGTTCAGTCTGTACCAACCGAAGGCTCTCCCTAGCTTCCTCCGCTCTAGCCGAGATATTGGAGAAAGTGTCCCTGTTGAGTTGCTTAAGTCTGCCTTTGAGCAATTTCAGCTTGGAAACTAGTTTGTACATAGAAATGCCCCGTATGTGTGAATCCCAAACCTGTTGCACAATAGAGGTAAAGTTTGGATGCTCCGACCAAAAGTCAAAGTATTTGAAGGGTCTTCGCCTAATCACAGGGTCAAGAATTCTGACCACCATGGGAGAGTGATCAGAAATGCCTGGATTGAGGAATGATGCTTCAGAGAAAGAGAACTCGAAGTTCCATTTGGAATTTACCAAAACTCTATCGATTTTCCTCATTTTTCTAGCTTGGCCAGAAGAAGTCGACCAAGTGAACCGAAGGCCTACAAATCCGAGATCCTCTAATTCCGACCGGCCGTGCAATTGGCGAATTCATCAAAGTACGGGATCCAGGCATTAGAGCCCCCCATTCTGTCAGATGGATCCTTTATGGCATTAAAGTCTCCAGCAACAAGCCAGGGTGAATCCTGCAGAAGATTACTCATATGTAGGAGGTTTGCCCAAAGAGGACGACGTCGTAAGAATGAGTGTTCACCATACACAACTGAAAGACAACAACACTTTCCAGAGAGATTGATAGTTACCCACCCGTGGATAGCCTGGTCGGTGATGTCCATCGATTCAAATCTTATAAAGTCCGGGTTCCACCCAACCCATATCCGACCCTTAAGAGAGTACTCATAATTTGCGACCCAATTCCAGCCAGTAAGCAAAGACGAGGACAAAGAATCGAAATCCGCTTCAGAGACTTTCGTCTCAACAAGACCAACAAAAGAAAGATTATATTTGGAAACTAACTTTCTAACTTCCGCCCGCTTCAACGGGTCATGAAGGCCCCTAATGTTCCATATTCCTATATACATGAAGAAAGAGAGAAGGTCACTTACCTCGTTTAGAGGCCTTTTTCTTCGCCGGCACGGATTTGAGATCCAAGGATGGGGCCGGGTCGGGGCGAAGTAACAGCAGCTTATCCTGGATAGTAGCCAAATCGTCGCGGGCAGAGAGGATGTTGGGGATGGGCACCCAACCGAAAGAAGGTCCTCATCTTCAATTCCAAAGTGTGCACGCCGGAGATTTCATCGAGCATTCCGCTTGCTCATTTATGGCAGCATGTTTCGGTCTTGCTACCGAGGAACCCGTACGCGTAATGGAAGGAGCAAGGGGGATACCAACCGGCTTACGGGGCATTGGAGGTGGGCCCGATTTCTGGGCAGTTCCTTTCAATTTCAACGAGCCATCTTCAGAATGCTGGGCCAAGTTGGAGGAGACCGCCTCTTTTGGGATCTTCTTCTTCTTAGTCATGACCTGTTGCCACGATGAGTCCACAGTAGTGGTCGGAAGAAGAGATTGGGAGTGAAGGTCCTTCTCCTGGTGGGGAGGATGGGGAGGACAATCGGAGGCAGCAGGCGCAATTCTAGGTGAGTGAGCAGCTAGCAATGCGCCTAGAGGAGCTGGGCGCTCGTCCGTTTGCATCCGCAAATCAGCAGGCCTAGTCGAGAATAATGGGTTGTCACGCGTCCTCTCTCCATTCTGAAGATGTTGTGCAGGAGGGGAGCTAGGTCCAAGGGTGGAGGCGTTTCCATCATCTCGGGGGCTCTTGGGCAAAGGTTCAGCACTTGGCACCTTGCATTTGTGGCCGAAGACTCCGCATCCAACACAAGCCAACGGCTTCCACTCATATTCAACTTCAACAATGCATGATTCACCTTGCAGGACCACCTCAATGGAATCACAGGGTTGTTGCCTCGCCGTGATCTCCACACAGACTCTTGCAAAAGCGAGCATATCTAGTTGCTCCGTTCTTAGGTCTACATAAAGGGGTTTTCCAACATAGCTCGCCACTTTACTGATTGCCTGAGCTGACCAAAGAGCGATTGGGAGGTTCTTCAACTTTACCCATATCGGAACCAAAAGAAGGGACTCTTTTCGGAAGTCCAAGTTTGGTCGCCATTGCTGTAGCACGATGGGAATCCTTGAAACAGACAAGGGCGGCCCCTCAAGGACCTTGCGGCGAAACTCCCTATCCGGGAGGTGGAAGAAAAATAATCCCTTGCCATTGGCCATCACTTTGGCTAAATTTGGCCCCCAAGCTCTCCCGAAGGCAGCTTTCGGTTACCTTAAAAGGTATACGTCGGTCTATGTAATGCCCACGAGACATTCCCGGAGCAAAGGGTCCGCAAAGATCGATGTCTTCCTCGGTCATTTGAAGGACCGCTCGATCCCGGACATAAGTCGGGGACGAAATCCAGATCATATCCCTTTGAGGCCGCCTTTGCAACCGCAACACTAGCCCAAGTCTGCAGGTTGGACTTCCCCGCCACCCCACGTTGAGGACGCTTGGAGCCGGACCTAGTCCTACCATACGGTCCAACTGTGGGATGATCATTGCGCATAAGGGATGAATCAACTTGTCCATCGGAGTTGGGCATCGGTCTCTTAGAAGCTGACCGCCTACGACTCCGGCCCCTTGACCGCTTCGGTCTGGATGAGAGGTCTTGCTTGTTCTTTAGACCAGCTGAGATCTGGTGGGTTTGATGCTTAGGAATCTGAGTATTAGGCTCAGAAGAAGAAGCTAATTGCCTCCCGGGCACCTCTGGCATGGCTCCCGCACCAAGGGAGTGGTCGGGCAGCTCCATGGAGGAGACAGGTAGAGGCCGACCTGCAGAATTTGTGTTCTGCCCCACAACAACAACTAGGGGCATTACATCAAACACTTGGACGGTACCATTCCTAGGTCAATTAGCTAGGCGAGAGCTGCAAGGAGGGTGATAAGAGGTGCTAGCGCAATCACAGCCTCTGCAGATAAGGCACCGCACAAACAGAATCACTAGAACCCGCCGAAACAAGCTTAGGCCCTTACAGGAATATCGTCGAACAGATTATGTGCATGCCCAAACTAAGGCTTTTTTAGCTGAAATCCTTCGGTGGGAATGATGAAATAGGTAGGAGGAAGCTTCCTTAAAACTATCAGCCCAATCCAACCGAGCTAATCCAGTAAAGAAGTAGAGACGAGGTGAAGAAACCAGAAAATGATCTGCAGAAATCGAGACCTAGGTCGCTGGTTACCTCGAAATGTAGCCCATAGATTCCAAATCCGAACGGTGGAGTTGAAGAGGCTGTTGCATAGAAGCTACACTCCAAAAATCAATCTAATCGAACGGTTAGATCTCCTTGAAATGCAGAAATCCAGAAGCGAAATCCAGAACCAGAAAACTGCAGAGCCCGACCCCTAGGGCAGGGATAACTCGAGCTGCAGTCCTCCTCTTGCAAATCTCTCCGGTGGGAATGAGGAGGGGATAGAAAGGGATCTTCCCTCCAAAATTCAAGCCAATCCAGCGGCTAGATCTTCGGGAATGAGCTTCACACCAAACCGATGAACAGTTATACGGGAATCCATTCGAGAGGATTCCGCCCACTTCACTTCTTAATTACTTTTTTAATCACGATATAGGAATGTTGCACTCCTGAATCGCTAAAAATCTCTTTTCAATCAATCGTTGCCTACGGGAGAAAAATCTTTTGGCCACCCGAGTTCACATGAACAGGATTAATTATAGCACTTAATTATACAGTTTTCACGTTACAAGTGAACTCCACAGAATTCAATAATTTAATTGCAGTCGGTCTGTCAGCTCGTCTAAATCAATGACTAACTTAAGATATATTTAAAAGCAAGTTAGGCGATTGCCAAGTGTACCATTATAAACGATTTGCTGAGACAAGGGGACCTAGTAATATATGCAACCGGGACCAGTCCACACATAATTTATTAACCCAAGGAAGAAGATAAGTAGGCAATAATTGTTCTATTACATAGTGGACGGCAAATTAATCATAAATAGCACTAAGCCATAGAACTGGTAATTCTTGGGGATAGTGCTATATAAAATAGTAAGATTCACCGTCTAGCGAGTCGTCTGGTAGTGGCCATTATATTTGTACGTGTTTGGATTGATCTCTCCTCGGGAAAGTCGCGAGGAAGTAGTCTCCTTTAGTCATTTTTAAATGGATCCATTGCATTGCGTTCTTAGAATGATGGTAACTTACAAATAATAAAGAAAAATTACAAATTATAAGACTGTTCATGTTCCTATAAGTTAAGGAGAATTACCATAGATGAGGATCTATAAGGAACTATATGAAGAATTTAATTTTTGAAGGTGATTACTAAGTATCGACTCCGTCATTCACAATGGATGGAGTAATATTATGATGCTATAGCGAGGTGAGGCAATGTCAACAGTAGTTTGGCAGGTGGCGGCGGAAGGCAATGGTGAGGTCAGGTTGATGACAATGGTGCAAAGGTGGAGGGGAAGAGTGAAGAATTTATGTTATATCCATGATATATCCGGATATTAAGCAAATATTGTATGGGATATTACAAATCCGATCTCTATACCGTCCAACCAAAAAAGTCCAAGAGACCAAGAGCAGCCTAAGTGTTAGCATTTCATGTTAGACTAATCACCTTACATGAAGGTATATTTTTAGTTATAAGTGCAAATATGCTAATGATTGTGCAAGTTTACAACCCTCAAAATTAAAAAAATTAAAATTAAAAAAAAATAACCGCAAGTGTAACTAGCCTTACGAAAGCTTTAGATAATCCAAGAAATTCAAGGAAAAGTGCAAAAAAAAAAAATCATTAACATTTTAGTCAAATATCGCGGAGATGGATGCAACCACCCTACACAACACATCGACACAGGCAAATTTTTTATGTTTTTTCATTATTTTTTATTTTTTCTGTTGCCAGCCAAGTATGAGGATCCATGTTGCCAAATCGTCAATGGTTTAAAAATTAATTAGGACAATTATAAGATTATGACTGAATTAATATAGATGTAATAAGTTTATAATTTTTTGATATTTTTCTCGAGAAAATTATGGTCAAAAAACTGTGGAAGCACCCTTGGCGGTGATGTAAAATTCTACTTTTACAGAAGAGTCGATAACGCAAAAGCTAGGCGATAGAAATTGCTAACCTGGCTTTGAAAATCAAGGCGCGAGTGATAATGAAGAAAGAGTTGAAGCACTCCCGAGTGGACCATGACCGGCTCCTCGCCGTCGTAACGGCATTTCAACAGCGCGAACAGTCCGTGGCCTGCCTCATCCAGCGGCACCAGCATGCCGCAGTTCGGATCCCAATCGGGCACCGGCAGCTCTTGGATGCCCGAGAACGCCACGTAATCCACGCCCCCAACTTGCTCCGCCACGAAGGCACCACACCCCATCGCGGTCGCAGTGCTGCACACCCTCCACGCCTCCTTCGGCAGTGGGGTCGAAGTCAGGAAAGTCCCCAGCATCTCGCTGGTCTCGAACCTTTCCAGGACAACAAAGGAAAAAGGAAAAGAGAAATAAAACAGAGCAAAGAAGTTAAGGAAGGAACGGAGTTGCTGGAAACATGGAAACGCTCGGAAATCGAGGTGAGCAGGAGAAGGGAGGAGGAGGCTGTTACGATGAAGCTTCGGTGTCCATGGTTTCCTCTTTTTGCCCGTTGAACCTGAAGTCAAATGAATATCAACCCTGAATTTATGATTTGAGGCCAGGCCGGCGAGTTGGGTCTTCCTGAAGAGGAAATCGCCAAAAGACAGAAGAGGCAGATGGAGAACGTTGACGCAGGTTGTGGCGTTAGCGTGGGGGCTTTCTTCGGATGGATCGACGTTATATGCCATAAGCTGTCTTTTTCCCTTTTTTTTTTTTTTTTGTATAATATGATTAAGGACGCAATTATTGTCCCAAAAAAACGTTTTGATACGTATTTGAGTGACTCGTGGGACGTTTTCATGCGGGAGACCAGCTGGCATAGCGGCCTAAGGACACTTCTGCGTCCCCACCCTTGAAAATCATTTTCCATCGAAGCACTCTGGTCAAGAGAGTTGCTTATGTTTATACCTTTCTCTGGCCACTCTTGCCGGAGTGCAATTTGTTGACATCTAATTTTTAATTGATACGTAATTAAAAGATAAAAATCGAGATTTGGATTTTTAATCGCAACAAAACCCCATTTCTCTATCAAAAAGTGCCATTTTTCATTTCTTTCTTTTGCATTGTCGTTTTTAAGTAATTTCTTGCTCATTTTCAAAAAAAAAAAAAACCCGAAAAGTCAAATGATTGACTTTTTGATCAACTTTTGACTAAAAATGAAAAAAAAAAAAATCAAAAAATGCACAAATACATTTTTTTTTTAAATGCCAATTTGATTTTTGTGTCAAAAATTTCACAAAATTCAATTAAGAACCTTGATTTTTGAATGTTTTGATTTTAGGTTCTAAATCGACCAAAAATAAATTACTTTTTATTCTAGTCATAACTTGGAGTAGTTCCTTCTTTGACATTTGATTTAGAGACCATCCAAAATCTGCTTGAGCATTTAATTTCGCGATTTAGAATATGAATTGCCGTTTTGAGTCTTAATCAAGGGACCAAAATCGATCATTCATAACTTGCAAATGGACAATTGTTTCTCAATCATTTTTCTTAAGATAAATTAAAATCTAAAATCGATTTTGTAAAATTGACACAAGAACTTATCAAGTTGAAGAATTTTATCCTCCTAGGCATTATAAAATCAAGCAATTAAGTTTCAATCAAGAAAATTCGAATTGACCGATTCATGGCTATGGTTTAATTTCATAAATCTAGATCCAATTTTAATATTAGGCTTAGATTCATTTTTGACATAAGCTCGAGCGCTTCAATTTAAGGTCAATTTGAATATGATAAATGATCTTACATATGGGTAACTCATTAGATATGGCAATTGTGATACTAATTAAGTTCAATTTTAATTAATTTACCATTTTTGCCCATTGAATTGAAAATTTTACCATTTTAGCCCTTTAGGCCCAATTCAAAGCACCCATGGTTTCGAGTCATTGTTTTTCATGATAATCATTCAATTAGGTCAATAAAAGACCTTTAGATCACGATCATAAGGTTTGATTAGCTTAATTGTATCTTAATTGGGCAATTTCTTCTCATAAAGGATAAAATTCCTTTTTTCAATTTGGTTCTTTAGGGACAAAATTGCATAAATTTTAGACCCATATGGATCCCAAGTGGACAAAATAGCCGGAACATGACCAAACTGGTCAAAATCTGGTTGAAGCGAACCAAATCGATCTAACTGGCTGCCGGCGGGACTAGCTGGTTCAGGATCTTTCCATCCAGTTCCTAACCTCCGATGACTCGGTTTTGGAATCCTCTCAATGCCGATTTTACTTCGCACCTTCAATTTCCCAAAATTTTATAGATTGATCCTTGAATTTCATCAAATTGCAAATTAACCCCTAATTAGACATGATGCAATTCCCGATTTGGGCTTGGTTTTTGCAAATCAAGTCCACTAGATTAAATACCGACACCTCGAGATCATAATGGAGCCTTCGAAATCGATTTCGACCATTGGATCGAAATTCCAACCATTGGATCAAACCAACAGCCGAAATGAATTAATTTGGGGGTATATAAATGAATTTTCCCTTCATTTTTAGGGGGGCTCATTTGGTACAAAACCTATTCTCTCTTTTCAGATCTCTCTCTCTATTTTTCCCACCTAAACCAATCCCTCTCTCTCTCTCTCCCACTCCTCACGAACCAAACCGGTTCATTGCTGGTTTAGGCTCGCTGGCCTCATGCTAGCAGTTTGCCGGCTACTAATCAGCCCCACGGCCATCTCCTCCTCCTTGCTAATCCATTTATGGCTGAAGATTGACCAAATTTTGATCAGAAGTTGTCCGATTGAGCTAGCTCCCATTTCGGTGTCCATAGCCAGTCCAACTCGAACCAGTGGTTCCGGTGATCCTAGACGATTCAGATCTGATCCTTGGCATTCCGTGGAGATTCGAAAGTATTCCAGCATTTTGATTCGATCGATCACGATAGAAACTGATGAAAATCACGACGAATATAACGATTCAAAACTCAAATTCAATGAAGTGAGATCGAGCTAGTCAATCAGGGCTAGGATTCAAGATTATGAACTTTTACATGCTTAAGATCAATGATTATGAATATTGCAATGATTCATTAATATTTTTAGTAATGATTGTGTTCTCGAATCTATTTTGGAAATTCGTAAGTCTTTGGAATTGACTTTCTATTAAGGCAGATCTGAGGTCTTAAACCTCAGTTTTTGACCTCAAGTCCTTCTAAGCTTTGAAAACACACATCACGAGCTTTGAATCAATAGGTCACACGCCCCGATTGAGTGATGTTTGACCCTCGAAAAACACTTCCAAAGATGAGCGATTCTGCAGTAGTTTAGGTTTTTTTTTTTTTCAATTCTGTTTCTGTTCCGCCTTCTGTCCTTGCTATTTTTGTGCCGACTTTCGTGGTCATTTTTTGATAAAATTTCCTTCATGATTTTTGTTTCAAATCATCTTTTGCATCTTATGTAATTTTTTCATGATTTTTGGATGTGTTTAACTAGGTCGGATCTGCTCAAATCCTAGCCTAGGTCAATCTGTTCCATATTGATATCTGATTTTGCCATCTTTGTACTGATTTTTGTGTTGAGTTAAGGAATAAATTTCCTTCATAAAATTTTCTCATATTAGTGTTGTGCATGTTCTGTATTTTTTTTGAAATTTTAGACATGTTTAACTAAGTCAAAATCACTTAGATCTAAACATAGGATAGTCTGTCCTGCATAGGTCCAAATTCTGTTTTGATGGAATTGAGTCCCCAAATGCACTTATTTTGTCTCAAATCCTTCATGAAAGTTGAAATATATGATGTATACTCAATTGATGTATACTTTGTAAAGTCTTGACATTGGCAAGTGAGTCAATTGCATGAGTTAAGGTGAAAATGTGTTGTATCTGTACATAATCTAAATGTACATCTCTATTTTGTTATTTTTTCTGTGATTCGTGTGATCACATTTAGCCTTTGAATCCTTAATGAGAAACGTTAATCATTGTATGTTCTCTATGTAGAATTTTTTATAAAAATTTTGCACAACTTGAGATAGCTGAAATTGTGCACGTTCTGTGAAATCAATGCTGAAATGAAATCTTGCCAATTATGCATATTACCATGCTTGTTTGAGATATTTAGAGTCCAAATTTTGTGATAATATCTTCTTGACACTTAAACTTCATGTACAAGGCTTAAGTACATGTTCACATCATTGCATTTGAGTGTCATTTTGCATGTTAAATTTGTGCCGCAAGAGCGTATGTTCATCAAGAAACTCTCAAATATTTCATCATGAATCTTGAGTCATCTTGTATTGTCATTGAATTGTATAACATCTTCTCCAACTTAGGGTTAGATGATTACCCAAATTATTTGTCGCATCTGATTCTAAGTCACATGTGATCTTTCCATGCCATTTGTGCATTACTTGAACAATTTTGAGAATTAGTAATGCATGTTTGTGTTCTAATTTTTAGTTACCGACATGCGCATCTTTTGAAATCTTAATCTTAGAGCACCTAATTGACCTAGTTTAGACTCGAGCCATTCTAAGAAGTTGAAAAGCACACTTAAAAGTTTCCAATGCCACTAATTTCATGCTAATCGCTCATCATTTTGACCACTTTCCATTTTTTTCAAAACTAGATCAGAATTTGGACATGGGATCAAATTCGGACCCATGTTCTAACCCCTGTTTGGACAGATCTTTGATATTTTGTTCCATTTTTTCTATTAGTATCTGCACTTGGCCTCTTAATAAAACTTGCTTTTCATCATGTTGGCTATGTTGTATGAAAATTTGGTGATTTTAAGAATTGTTTTGATAGGACAAATCCTTGTGCTATTAGCTAAGTGTCGTGCTGTTTTCACAACTTTTTGACATGTTGTTATTTGTTGTTTGATTTTTGTAAAATCATGTGTAACTCGTTTAAGAAAACTTTCCTCACAAAAGTTGTTCATTATTATGTCATATATATCAATGAATTTTTTTCATAACCATATTATTGATGGATATTATTTAATTTTGCTGCAACATCTTGTTTGGTCAGAAATTTTCCTGATGTGAATCTTCGGTTGTAATTGTTTAGTTATATCTTTTTAGGTTAGTTTGTGCATGAAATTAGGTCATGCCATCTTCATAGAAGCTGTTCTAAATGCTTTGATTTTTGTTTTTAAACAATTGGCCTTTTCAAATTACGTCTTTCATAAAAATACTTTGGTACATGTGATGTTTCTCAAAAACAATTTCTAAGTTCTTATCTAAAACTCGATTTGGTTTAAGGGAAAATTGTGGTTTATATCATATTCAAAATGTCTACAACACTTGTGAGTGCATTTATACAAACCCTAAGTTAGCTTTGGCAATTAAATGTGTTCCATAGCCTAGATATTCCTTAATCCTAAATATTTTCAAACCTTTTTAAAATCATGATTTGACTTCATGAAAGTCACGGTTTGAATTGTATTCAAAATGCCTGCAACGCTTGTGAGTGCATTTATGCGAGCTCCAGGGCTAGCCTTGGCAATTGAATACCTTTCATAGCTAAGACATCATTTTGTCTCAAAACATTTCATGGATAATTTCAAAATGTGTTTATTGAAATATCACATGTACCCCTCATACATATAATCACGCTATTCATTGAAAATGTATGCGTTTGTGATTGGCGCATGACCTTGGTAATAAGTGATCCACCAACGGCTCACTTATCTATTTGATTGGTTGAGAAACAAGGTACAAAAGACCTGCATGCATGTTTAAATTTCTACAATGCATGTGACTTTTAGATGAATGGTAGGGTTGATGCATGATATCGAGGGAAAACCCTAGGATCACATAGATCACTTAGTTAAGAAACTTATAAGCGTTATTGGCCATGCAAGAACACAATTGGTCAATAATTGCTATAAGTCATAAAAATGGATTGGGTAGGTGTCTTAGTGGGACCCTTGCATGAAAGACAAAGACCGATCCCAAGGCCTCAAAATTTGGCTTTTGCATTGAACTTTCTTTAAATGATTGATCTTGACATGAAGTCATGTTTTTGACTATTTTGACATGTATGCTTGTTTCTTTCCATTGGATGCACCTAGTTATAAATTCTTAGATTAGGTTTAGATTAGGACCCCGAAAATGAAGAAAGTATGAAGACGGTGGAGGTTGATGTCCATTATAACCATTATCATGTACTATTCATTCTCCCGACATATGTCTCGGGTTTTCTTTGTTGCATAAGCCCGACGAGTTGCAGGTTTTCTCTCTTCTTATCTTTTTTCAATTGTGTTTCTCTTTTATATATTTTAGGATTGCATGGTAGATTTACTGCTTTCCTTGATTGTTTACTAATTGTTTCAAAATTTGAATTTTATTGTTTGCTTTCTTTTCTTGTTTTTATAGAAATAGAATAGTATGAAAATGACCAACCACGCACGATCGTTTAATTTAAGACTAACGATCCCGAAAATGTAAGAACAAATGCATGGACACGTTAGGAGAACACAACATATTGTTTAGGTACCAAAAGAGTACTTGTAGAAATATTAGTGTAACCCAAGTCTCCAAACCTAAATATTTAGTTACGTAGGAATCAAGGGAATACTCCCGACCCTTGATTGGGTTTTTTAGTCTATTCCCAAAATGAGGCTAGTGGCGACTCCTGTTAGGTTGTTTTAAAATAACTAGATTGTATAAATAAACTCGTCGCGAGGGGTACAAGTTTCAATGAA
This sequence comes from Eucalyptus virginea, assembly GCA_014182375.1. Classification (NCBI taxonomy): domain Eukaryota; kingdom Viridiplantae; phylum Streptophyta; class Magnoliopsida; order Myrtales; family Myrtaceae; genus Eucalyptus; species Eucalyptus virginea. Next base: position 63,844,924 of record CM024521.1, read on the forward strand.
ACTCACCATGGTTTAGCATACTCGATGTGGAAGTACCCCAAAGGATGAAGTGATGCCATCCTTATGGGCGAAGCGTACTGTCGAGGGGGCTACCATGGTAAAGGTACCCTTAGATCCAATATCCACAACCTGACCTCTTCTCCTGAGGTGTCGCTCGTGTCGCAACACTCTGCTGTCACACAGGGTATGAGCTTAGGAGAGCTCGTGATCTCCTGGAGTGAACTCACGATAGGCTTGATCCAAAAGGTGAGGTGATGATGTCTTTTGGAACACAAGCCGTGAGGGAACTCTCGTGATCAAGTACTCCTAAACCCAACCTTTCCCCATTTTCTCTCCTCGTGATGGTGAGGGATCGAGAGTGGCGAGATCGGGTCACGACACAATTGTGATAGCCATCCTAGCATTACACTAGTTCATGCAATGAATGACACGTGTTGTTGCAAGCCTGCTTGATCAGAAAATTAGAATCCCTCTTTATTCTCTCCTCTTGCACGTATGTTTCTCTTCTCCCTCATTTCCTTTTTTTTCCCTATTTTTTTTCCTTTGGCATGTGGCTAGCAACCAACCACAAGTAAGGGCTAGCAAAGGTATCATGGGTCTCGCCTGTGGCCAGCAAGGATCGCTTTCATTGGATTCAATGAGGGCCATGACCCCCCCTTGCTACAACATGCTCGCTGACCCTCGCAAGAGTTTAGGAGGCGACAACATAGTGAGGGTGTTGCGGTCCTCACCAGCCATAGGCGAGGGTTGCTTTATTCGATTAGAGTAAAATGTCAAGGAAACATATGCGGGAGCCAAATTCAATCATTGTTGGACATGAGAAGCTAAGACTGCATTTAGTAATCATTCTGTTCTTGGAAACAATTTTTACTTGGAAATGTCTTTTTTTTTTTAATTATGTTTCTAAGAACAATTTATAAGTTTTTAAAGGTGCTTGATAACTATCTAAAATTTTTATTTCCAGAATAGAAATACGTTTGGTAGGATTAAATTTTATTGTTTCTTTTAATTTTTTAATATTTTTATTATATTTTTCCTATTTTTTCTCTCTCTTTTTCTTTTTTTCTTTTGCTTTCTCTCTTCTTCTTCCTCCTTCTTTGTGGCCAGTCACAGGCCACGATGATGGCCGGCAACTGGCTTAGTGAGGTCCCACAAGTTCGTTGGAGCCTCGCTAGGCCAGGGCGAGGTCCAGTGAGCTCGCAAGAGGCTTGCCTGGCCACCACGAGCCTCGGCCTCACGAATCTAGGTGAGGCACAACCTCGTTTAGGCGGTGCGAGGTTGGCCTCGCACCCTAGCTTGGCAAGGCCCAACCTCGCACCAACTAGCAAGGCCACCTCGCCAGTGGCTGGGCAAGCTCAACCTTGCTAGATCTGAGCGAGGTCGACCTAGCCCAACCGAAGTGAGGCCAATCCTCGCCAAGCCACGGCGAGACTTGGGCTAATGAGCCTCACTGTGGCTCAATGTCATTGGGGGCCAACAATCGGCCAAAAGGAAGAAGAAGAAGAAAAAAGAGAAGAAAAAAAAAAGACTTGATTCTAAGAATTGTTTTCGGGAACAAAAAGTAACTTTTTTTTCTACTTCTTAATTCTATTTTAAATCTATTCCCAACAATAAAAAAAAAATGGATTTTTGTTCCCGAAAACAAAATATATACCAAACAGATTTGTGTTATTTTTTATTCCTAGGAACAAAAGAATAGAATCAAACATTGTTTGGAGTGTTACCAAATAGGTCCTTAGGAACTAATTCTAACACAAACTGAGAAATGAGAAGTTAATTGCTGGGTGTGTAACTTAAAGGGTGCCGATTCTTTATCTCAGTTGCAAATTTTTTGTCTTCTGTAAGTCCCATTTGTTGTCTTCCCATTAGGATCGCAACGTCTGTCCATCGAACTCTAATCGTCAGCATATCTAATCCAAGACCCCGGCAAAAGCAATAATTCCCAACCCCTTCTCTCTTCTCTCTCTCATAAGCCACAGCCTATCGTCACACCTCCCTCTGCCCTCTCTCTCTCTCTCTCTCTCTCTCTCTCTCTCTCTCTCTCTCTCTCTCTCTCTGTGCATGCGTGTGCTTTGTGCTCCATTGCCCGTCAATCTCAGTGGTTCCTCCATGAACATCGAGATCTCAGCCACGCCGCCAAGTCTTGTGGCCATGGAGGTGTCGATGATCTCAAGGCAGTGGCTCCACCATGGCCGTGAAGGCCAGCCTCCACATCCAAAGGGGACGGCCCCTTATCGGCCCAGGGGGACCTCGACGCCACGTCAATTGTACATGCCTCTATCCATGTTGATGTGTCCCCATCTCATGTGCATAAAATCTCAACTCATGTCTGGTTAGTGTTGAATTAATAAAAAGTCAATAGCATGTTGTGAGACTTTGTGAGATCACTGTCAACTATTACAAAAGCGCTTCAGCTATTAGATGAAGGCGTCACTAAGGTTTTAGAAATGATTGCATTAGGCTCAAATTAGCTAAGCAATGGATAATAGTATTTAGGTAGCAAAAAGAACGTTCTTCCTCATTTCAAGATGCTCTGAGTTTTCATAAGAATTCACCTAAAGCTATCATAAGAAGATTGATGTAAGTAAAGGCAATAAAAATTTTTTTGATCTTTTGCTCCATGTATTTCAACCATAACCTCCAATTTTGCCCCAACGCAGGATTGTTCTTGATAGGTTTATTTTGGAGAATTCTCTCTTTTTGGCTCAAAGTGGCTTGCAAGGTATAAAATTAGTGTTTAGGATTGATAAAGAAATACATTTATCATTTCGATCCATACTCTCACTGCAAATGAATCTTATGTTCCAAGACACGTTTCTTTTTACTCAATTCTCAAAAAGCATATAAGGACGTGTTCATCTCAAGTGCTCCTACTTGGCATGCGTAACGTTTCCTTTTGTTGTTAAAGTCGTTTGCTCAAATTATCCTCCGTGGGGAATTTTTATGCAAGATGCATATACCAATATATGAAGAATGTACTCACCTGTAGGTAGCCGTGATGGTTGAGCTTTACTACCTCATCGTCGAGGGAACAAGTTCGAATCTTCGGATGCTCGCGACTTAAGTGGGGGTCCCAGGGGTGGTTTATTGGGCCAGCCCCCCTGAGGATTTACGTTTAAATAGCGGGTTGCAGCAAGACCCCACCGGTGCTACCGAGTATCGAATGGTCGTGTGATCCCCGAAAGATGATCTCCAACGGTCTCTCGATCATAAAAAATAATAATAATATATATATGAAGAATGTCATTTAAACTCATTAAGACAATGATTTCGCTTTGAAATCTTTTAAAAATCTCTTGGATGAAGAAGTTTTGAATATTACGAAACAAGAAAAAAAAATTTCTACAAGAGATTCATTGTTCAATTTTTTGGTCAAAGAGAGCACCCATTGACATCATAGCGATCAACTGACCTATTATGTTTGCTTCTTTAAGGTCGTTCTTGAATTGATTGATTTTCTCTTAAAGATCGAAGATTACATTTCTGGGGATTCCTCGGCACCTTGAAAATAAACACACGTGCAGGTATATAATGTATGCATGACATGCATGATGCAAATAACCTAAAAAGTGGCTTAGATTCGCCAGAAGAACGGCTCAAAGGCCTTTTGCTTTATTCATATAAAGTAATTCTTGACAGCATTAGCATTGATAGGTTTTGGCAACTCGCGGGCATCCATTTCTACAAGAATCAAAGCTCCATCAAGCAAGACCTTCTTGACAACATACGGGCCCTCATAATTTGCAGTGAATTTCCCACGGGATCTAGGATAATAGGCAAAACCTTTTAAAGTATAAGATCATTCATCTCAAAGTGTCTTGGTCAGACTTTGCAATTGAATGATTTAGCTATACGTTTTTGGTAGCTCTGTCCATGACATAAAGTTTACAACATTTTCTCATCAATCATGTGCAAGTGTTAATCTTTGTTGAACCCATTTGGCTTTAGAAGATTTTACTGTTGCCACAATGCATATGGCGGTCGTTCATGTCAATCATTGTAATTCTCAGCCATCTTGGATAGAATTTTCATGATATTTTCTTTGCTGCTTCCACATAATTCTCAGCCATCTTAGATAGAATTTTCTTGAGACTTGTGATTGCTACTTCCACAGCTCCATTAGGGAGGCAAATAGGGTCTAGAAATATTCGAACTCAGGACCTCTAGCTTTGATTGGGGTGAGAATAGTACAAGTGCCAATACTTTCGTACGGTGCCCACTTGAGTACTAAAACTTTTTTTTTCCTTTCACTTGAGTACCACAAATTTGAAAAATCAATCACTTTTATACTACTTCCAATCTACCCCACCCTAAAAGCTAATGTGGCCATTGAAAAATATTATTTTAATATTTGTAGATATTTTTAATATTTTTTTGATTTTTTTTTTTTTTTTTTTTTTTTTATTTAAGGCCGACGAGTGTCATGGGCGACCCTCGCCGGCCATGAAACCTTAGCCCAATCTGGGCGAGGGCCACTTTGTCCTTCACCTCAGGCATAAAGGCCTTGGGCGAGGCCCTCGGGGCTTCACCGATGGTTGGCGAAGGCCCTCACAGCCTCACTCTCACTACAAAAGCCTCGAGCGACGGCATCAGGGCCTCATTGGCAATGAGCAAGGTTGTGAGGACCCTCGCTGGCAACAGGCAAGGCCACAAGGACCCTCACTCGCAGCCACCTAAAGTCAGCAAGGGCCCTCATGGCCTCTCCTAAGGCCTTCGTGGTTGAGGGCAAAGGTTTCATGGTCGGCAAGAGTCATCAGTGACCTACGCTGGACCTAAAGAGAAAAAAGCAACAAAAAAAAAAAATTCATGTAGGACGTTTGGTCGGAAATGGCACTTAAGTGAGCAGTTTTACTCCGATGTGACTCTTAAGTGAGTGAAAAGAAAGTTTTGGCAATTAAATGAAGACGTAGAAAAGTTTTAGCACTCCCACTATTCTTATCCCAGCTCTGATACCATGTGAAATTTTGTAGGATCATTGTTAACTGTTCCATAAGTATAAGTTGTCAAGGAATAAATCTTTGGTTTGAATGCTCTCCATTCTTTTAACCATAGACTAAAGCTCGAATTCTTAGCCACTACATCAACAGACACCTCTTTTCCTTCAACTAGCTTCATTGCATATGCTTCAAACTCATCGAGTCTATCTCGAAGAGAAGCCAGGTTGTTTTGGTTGCTCTCCCTCTTGATTTTGTCTAGACAATCCTTTGCTTCCTCCACCTTTGCCCAGAAGCAAGTGTCTTGGGTTAAGTTTGCATACCTAGTCCTCCTATTACCCAGTTTATGGGTAACAATTCTCTCAGTCCACCATTGATTAAAAATTTCATGCCTCCTCTCTCTTCCATTGCTTATGTAGTGGCCTTTCTTAAGGTGCATCCCCGATCGATAATACTCTGCGATGTCCAATGGCTCCACAAGAAGCATATAGAACTGCGACGCATTTACCCATTTTGACCTTCTGTGCAAATCATGTGGGAGCTCTTTCTTGTCCAACATGTCAATAACTTCATTCCAAAAGGCCGCAAGCTTGAACCTATTCATGTTAATCTTAAACTCTCTCTTTGAGGCCCCCCTCTGCTTGAAAGAATCATAGTATCCTCTTTGCTCGTCGGACTTATCGCAACAAGCTTTATACCACTCTATCTCCGCCCTATAAGGAGTGATTTTGGATAGCCTAATGGCCAAATTAGCAGCGTTTAGGTTTGGCGCGAGCCCCATTCGCCTTGCCCTAGTCAAGCAATCTCTTGCCACAATGAATACCTACAAAGTAGATGAATCATAGAACATTTAAACTGGAAGAACAGCACTTGGGAATAAAAGCCTAAATCGATACATTTATAGAACTCAATCACTCAACAACCAAAGGTGCCATGTTCCTACCTGTCGATGAGTCCCCGAGGAGTTCAAAGCCATAGTAAGACTTGCTTCATAGCTTGATTTAGAGAGATCTCCTTCCATGAAGCTTCTTATTAAAGACTGACGAGCTAGTCTTTCAATATACCACCCATACTTAAGGTGCTCCTCAATGGTACAATTCGAAGAGCTTGTCCTTAGTATTAAATGCATCATCTTGTTGACCGATACAGCGTTGTCCAAACAAATCGCACCCTCGTCTGAAAAAAACAAGTAATTCCCAGATGACCAGAATGACCTCCCTCCCGAGCCTTCCCTTGCCTGCGCCAGGCGCTCCATGTCAGCCGCAGCGAAGGAAAATAACCAAGCTTTCTCTTGTTCAGTTAATTGGAGGTTAGCAAAATTCATAGAGTTTGGTAACATCATAGACGTGTGCCAGAAATTTATGAGGGCCTGCCACTGGGGAGTCAAAACAAGTGATTGGTGGAGAGATAACCTCGGCATAATATCATGCATCGACACGACATTGCAGAAGCTGCCGGCCCATCTTTCGCGGAGGATGGCTTGGGAAAGCGATTCGTTGCCAAGGAAAGGAGAGCCGAAACCAATGCATAGGACCGAGTAGGGTGGGAAGATGGATTTGTGGTGGGAGAGGAGCGAAAGAGCTGTGAGGAATGCGAGTGATCCTCCTATGGAGTGGCCCGTGATCACTATTGACTTGGTTTCAGCTAGCAAGCTACAAATCTGCATGCATTCACAAGATTCCGAAAATCTAGTTAAACGTTTCCTGAAAAAAAATCATGCTTACAACGATTCAAAAGCTTCATTGAAAAATCAATTTACACCTGATCATGTCGTATTAGAAGAGTTACATGAATAGAGCTGGTAGAAAATCATTGGTCATACTGCAATTGCTAAACATACAGGATTGTTTATTTGACAAGTTAAATAAGCCGAACATTTTCAGCAAAAAATAATATGTGGAAATATGTTTAATACGTGTATAGAATGTAACCATGTGCATTTGGTTTAGTTTTGGGTAAAAACCTTTGGGAAAATGCAAAAAAGGTGGTAAAATGAGCCTTTCAAAATGCAAATAGTATTTGATGAAGTGTAATTTAAAAACATATTAGGAAGCAATTTTGACATAAAGGTCATTGGGAAAAAGTTACAATTCTCAAACCTTTTCAACAAAACTCAATTGATGGCCAACTACCGGTAGCCAAATCTAGCTGCCAGCTAGCCTCGCTAGCAACTTAGGGTTTTCAAGAACATTTCTATAATTATGAGATATAGCGAGGGCAAAATTGAAATAAAAATACCTATTTGCATTCCGGATATGCACAAAGTTCAAAACACCTCCAAATTTGCCTTAGACTAAAGGCCAAGAGGCCTTTGAAAATGCAATTGTATTTTTCCAAAACTCTCAAAAAAATTTATCAAACGCTATTAGCATTTGTCTTGAAATCTCAAAAGACTTTGCAAGTATTGTCAAACGCATCTACATACGCAACATTGCAGACATCAGCCAGAGATAAAAGAGATAGATTATTACTTGAGCCTGGTGCAGGTACACTGGCAGTAGCAATTTAAAATAACCACTAAGCTAACGGGGATTAAGATATAAGATGTTGCGTTTCATTATCTGTCCATTTGCTAATCTGTGGAAAATTTGGCAATGGGACAGCATCCACTAACCCTTTTTCATTTTTTATTAAACTCGTCATCTGATGGATCAACAGTAGATAAAGTAGCTGAGCACTAATTGAGCACTAAGCTTAGAGGATCCACTAAAATCAAGCAAAAGTTGTTGGGTAGACCGAACGAAGTGCGGGTGGGGTAGCTTCCTAACTATTTCTCGAGATGATTCATTCACCCGTAGAAGTAAAATCATGTAAACGACTCTTTAAGCACTAATGAATCCATTAAGTAAAGTTGGCTAATTGTGTTTCGTGGACCTACGAAGATGGAAAAATCATCATGATAACGATTTCACATCTTGTATGCCTCCAACATAATCTGGCAAGCAAAGCCACAGCACGAATATTTGAGAATTATACCGCACAGATTGATATCTATCCCCTATTTCACTATAGGGTTTTTTACAAACAGTTCTACCATTACCCACGGAAGGAGACATTTTATCAATAGGATCAATTAATTTAGAAAGACGGTATGTTGACATGGGAATTACAAATTAAGTTCGAAGACCATGTTCTTAATATGATTAAAAAAATTGATTACTTCTATAAGTTTTTACTTGCTAGTTACGAATTAATCACTTCTTAGACTTCGTATGCATGACATATCTTCTATATTATTTCATAGATGACCCGTTCGGATTTAAATTCTGCTATATTTTGTGATACCCACCTCTATTAATCATGCTAGACAGATCTGTTTTGTAGATTTTACTAATTAACTGAGAAAAATGGAAGAGACGATCTTGAGTAAGACTGCAAGCTACAACTTGTAATCATAATAAATTAGCAAAACGTGATGAACATTGAGGTTAATCGCAAGCAAAAGTTGAAAAGGTTCTTTGGCAGGCGGTCAGAGGCACGAACATTCAAACTTGTCAAGCAGGACATCATTACAAGTAAGGCAAAATTCAATCTATGATATTGAAAAAATCGTCCGCTCAATCGATCTCTAGAGGACTCGGGATTTACCGACAAATTTTTTTTAAAAATTACAACTCAAAATGCAAGTTTGAAATGATTACATGGAAATGCATACAACTTATAACGTACTCACGGTATAATTCCCAATTATAAACTTTGAGGGATAATTATATTGAAAATCCTATAACTTGTAGAGAAAGTATAATTGACTTTAATTAAGTCATAAAACTTGTTAAGTTAGTGAAACTTAACAAACAGAAAATGCTAATAAGTTTTAAGATTTAATTATCAACTTGACAAGTTTTAGAATCTAATTATACTTTAAAACTTAAATATATTTTTATAAGAAATTTTTAGACTTAATTATATATTTTAAAAAATTTAGAACTTAAATACACTTTTAAGAATTTCTGTCCATTGATCCCAACTTTTCATTAAGAAAGAAAGAGAGCCCGGGAATAAAACCAACGCCCTATTTGCTATCTTGACTCTTTGGGTCTCAACTAAAGGTCAGTCTACAACAGATGGTCTAAAGTTCTAAAAGGTGGGGGATATGTACAAAAAAGGAGATGATAAAGGCTCTTTCCCTTCAGTGTCGTCCCCGTCGGGAATCTATCAACACCACTGACATGATATACGGATGTTACATTTCCAGAGACGCCAGAAATCTCTCTTCAATCGATTAATTGGCTATAGGAGGAAAATCTTAGTGGAAACCAAGTCCACATGGACCGGATCAATTATAGAATTTAATTATGCGGTTTTCATGTTGCACTTGAACTCCGGCAAAATTCGATAATCTAATTACACTCGGTCCATGAGCCCCGTTCGAGGAAAGTGTCTTGCCTTCTGTCTAAGTCAATGACTAACTAAAGACATTTACATGCAAGTTAAGTAATTGACAAGTGTACCATTATAAAGGATATGCTGAGGCAAGGAGACCCAGTAATATATTCAACCCGAGAAGTCCGCTTATAATTTATTAAACCGACGAAGAAGATAAGTAGGCAATAATTGTTCCATTACATAATGGACGGCAAATTAATTTATTAAACCGACGAAGAAGATAAGCTATAGAACTAGTTGGGGATAGTGCAGTATAAAATAGTAAGATTCGCCATCTAGCGAATCGTCTGGTGTTGGCCATTATATTCGTATGTGTTTGGATTGATCTGCCCTCAGGATGGTCGCGAGGAAGTAGACTTCTTAGTCATTTTTAAATGGACGCATTGCATTGCCTTCTTAGAACGATAGTAAGTTACAAACAATTAAGAAAAATTACCGATTGTAATTTTTGTTCAGGTTCCTATAAATTAAGGAGAATTACAATGCATGAGGATGATTCATAAGGACCCATAGGAAGAAATCAATTATTGAGGATTGTTAGCAATAATAGGATAATTGATTTCGCGCATCTCTAAGGATAAGACAATATTTCCTTTGATAAAGCATATCATTAATTAATTATATCTGACATTATGTTTATCATGTTACTTTAAATAATATATGGACTTATGTATTCCTCATTACTACATATCTAAATATATAGAAAAATCTCTATTTCTCTCTTCCACATTTAAATTAACTTGGTATCAAAAGCTCCTTTCTTAAGGCAACTTAGTGCACCGAGTGCACTTCGCAACTGGTGCACCTCATGCACTCCAGAAATTTCCCTAATCTTTGTGCTTCATCATTCTTTGCATCTGATGCGTCTTCGCACAGTAACCTTTGCTTAGCAATGCCTGACTTATTCTATTTATTGTAGTCATGCTAGTCGTATCAACTGCATTTGTAAAGTTACTATCTTGACAGCAAAGTCGACGGCAAAGGATGCATGTTGTTTGGCCCCAATGCCTCCGATTGTCGACTTTTCACTTTTCATTTTGAAAAGCCAACACCAACACCAAATTCACAGCCGCTAGACGAGCAACATACTGAAATCTTCTCATTAACGGAATCTTAGAGCCATCACATGCGCCACAACACACCACTCATCTTAGATTTGTTGAGCTTATTTTAATCGAAAAATTTTGTGATGTTGTTTGAATTATCTTTAAAACTCAAGTTAATTTGTTTCAACTTTGAAGAGGATGTTACCAATATTAGGATATTCATTTGATTCTACGTATCTCTCATATATATATATATATATATATATATATAGTGTGTGTGTATCCTTTAAGTGAACATATCCTTGATGGATTATATTTGGTAGTATGTTTATCTTATTACTTTAGATAACCGTCTCATATAACATATAAATAAGTTCATGTATTCCTCGTTACTACATATCAAAATGTACAGAAATTTTTCTATACCTCTCTTCTGCATTTTTCTTAAGTAGGACAATTTCCAAGTATCGATTTTGTCATTTACAATGGATTGAGCTATTTTCGATACTAAAGGTTAATAAATAAGGTTATGTCCGGTGATCAAGATATAAGTCAAGATAGGGTAAATGATATCATATTTGGTGTTTGGTTGCTATCCAAGATAGGAAAGGCTGGATAAGAGAGGGATATAAACTGGATTAAAAAATCTTATGTGTGGGATAAGATAAAGATGGATAAGAATTCTCATGACTATGATATGTGTTGGCCACTACGCTAGGAGCACCACTGCAACAAACAATCATCGTCGCCTTTAGCCACCGCTTTGTTGACACCTCCAGGTACCAGTGATCGGAATCATCGGCCAACCAATCATGTCCGCCAACCAAAGTTTCGCGATCATCATCTGCACCTTCGTCCAAATTTGGTGTAGTGGGAAAGCATTCATTCATCGTCCCTTCTCATTCACAACTTGGGCAACCTCCTCTCTGTTCAACATACACTTCACCGACTAGAAAAAATTTTCCACCTTTTTCACTGTTTTTCACTCAATCACGCATTATCCTCATGGTAATTGAAGAAATCGAGCGACGAAAGCATCTTCTGCTTTGATTCATCGATGGAAGCATGACGTGTTCGAGAACTTCAGAGGGGAGGACTCAAGGATGACCTTCGCGGCCGACCTTTTGAACGCTCTAGGGATCAACTATTCTGGGGACAATGACAAAGTGGAGATCGAGATAGAGCCCAAGCCGCTTGATGCGAATCGCCACTCTAGGATTACCCTCGTCACGTTCATCATTGACTAAGCTGGCTCGCGGTGATGTTTGAACATGCCAGCGGAGATCCTTGAATGCAACTAGAGGTTCAGAGATCATCTGGTGTCGCCTAAGGCCAACGACACCATCTGAGGCGATCACAAGGCTGCACGAATCGCGGTGTCGAGGATCTAAATGGGACGGAGACGGCGGCCGACAGGGCATCATGGGTCAGTGATTGGTGCCAATAGGAGACGCAAAGACGACTGGCGATAGCACAGCGAGGTGAGGCGATGTCGATGGCAGTTTGACAGGTGGCGGCAGGAAGGTAACAATGAGGTCGGGTTGAGGACAACGGTGCAAAGGTGGAGGGGGAGAGTGAAGCATTTATATTATATCCATGTTATATTCGGATATTTATCAAGTATTGTATGAAACATCCAACCTCTATTCCATCTAACAAAAAACTTCAAAGAACCAAAAGCAGTCTAAGTGTGTAGCATTTTTAATGTTAGATTAATCACCATATATTACGGTAAGTTATTAGTTATAAGTGCTAATAAGCTATGATTGTCAAGTTTATTAACCACAGGTGTAACTAGCCTTATGAAAGCTTTAGATAATCCAAGAAATTAATAAGAGAGTACAAAAAAATTCCTAAAATTTTTTATATTCAGATTAATTTAGTTTTAAATCTTTAAATTATATCAATTAAACTCTAATGATTTGTTAATGTAATCCATCTAACCGAATTTGATTGAAAATTATCAATGTAGAGATGGCCATTGTATATGGCGGCTAATGTGATGTGGACAAATTTTAATTATTTTGATATTTTTATAAATTGTTTTTATCTTCTTCTTTTTTTCACAACTTTTAGGGAAGAGTCAATAAAGCAAATGATAAGACGATAGAAATTGCTAACCCGGCTTTGAAAATCAGGGTGCGATTGATGACGAAGGAAGAGGTGAAGCACCCCGGAGTGGACCATGACCGGCTCCTCCCCATCGTAACGGTATTTCAACGGCGCGAACAGCCCGTGGCCTGCCGCTTCCAGCGACACCAGCATGCCGTAGTTCGGATCCCAACCAAGCATCGGCAGCTCTTGGACGCCCGAGAATGCCACGTACCCCACGCCCCCGACTTGCTCCACCACCAAGGCACCACACCCCATCGCGTTCGCAGTGCTGCACACCCTCCATGCCTCCTTCAGCAGTGGGGTCGAAGTCAGGAAAGTCCCCAAGATCTCGCTGGTCTCGAACCTTTTCCAGGATAACAGAGGGAAAGGAAAAGAGGAACAAAAACAGGGCAAAGAAGTAAAGGTAAGAAACGTAGTAGCTCAAAATGCCGGGAAATCGAGGTGAGGGGGAGTAGGCAGGAGTAGGCTGTTACGATGAAGCTTCGGCGTCCATGGTCTCCTCTTTTTGCCCGTTAAACGGGCAGTGAAATGAATATCGACCCTGAATTTATGATTTGAAGCCAGGCCGGGCGAGTTGGATATTTGCCGAAGATTGGACGATGATTTCCAGAAAGATAAGAGGAACCCGCAGGTAAGAGACAGAAGAGAGAATTGAAGAGCGTGAACGGGTCGTGGCGCTTGCGTTGGGGACTCTCTTTCGTGGACATCGAAGTCATGGGCCGCTCTGTCTTTTGTCCTTGTTTGGTGCGTGTCATCATCACTTTCCTTGACTCTTCCTCCTCTCTGTAATGTGGCGTTGCCTTTTTTTATTTAGATCCAATAATAGATTGGGAAATTACCACCAAAAATCTCAAATTTTGCCCCAAATAATCCGCAGGTAAGAGACAGAAGAGAGAATTGAAGAGCGTGAACGGGTCGTGGCGCTTGCGTTGGGGACTCTCTTTCGTGGACATCGAAGTCATGGGCCGCTCTGTCTTTTGTCCTTGTTTGGTGCGTGTCATCATCACTTTCCTTGACTCTTCCTCCTCTCTGTAATGTGGCGTTGCCTTTTTTTATTTAGATCCAATAATAGATTGGGAAATTACCACCAAAAATCTCAAATTTTGCCCCAAATAATTTACTCAAAAAAAAAAATTTTATAACGTGAAAAACTTCAGACTTTTCAAATTATGACATATTTGTATTTTTGTCTTATTTTTCTATTTTTCCTTTTTCTTTTTTTTTCTTTTTTTCTTCTTCTTCCTCCGTCGGCCCGCCATGGCCGGCGGAGGGAAGCTAGCATCCGACGAGGGCTGCCCTCACCAGTGTAGAGTGAGGGTCGCCCTCGCCTGGGCTAGCTAGGGCCGCCCTTGTTGGCGTCCAACGAGGGCACCCCTCGCCCGATCTAGCAAGGACGGCCCTCGCCCGACGCTAGCGAGGGCCTAGCGAGAGATGCCCTCACTGGACTCGGGCGAGGGGTGCCCTCGCCAACATCAAGCGAGGGCATGAGGGAGGCCCTCGCCCAACCCAAGCGAGGGCCGCCCTTGCCCGACGCCGGCGAGGGCGGCCCTAGCTAGCCTAGGCGAGGGTGACCCTCACTAGATGCCGGCTTCCTCCATCGGCCAACCGAAAGAGGGAGGAGAGAAGAAAAAAAAAGAAAAAAAGTAAAAAAACCAAAATATCCTATAATTTAGTGTAAATGTGTCACACGATAAGAAGTTCAGGTTTTTGTATAAAAAAAAAAAAAACTTTAAAAGGTAAATGTGTTACGATTAGTAAAGTTTTGTGATTTTTCACGTAAAAAAAAAAGTTTGAAAGTAAATCAGTCATTTGAAAGAAAATTTAGTATTTTCGTGGTTTTTTTCTAATAGATTGGCATGTATCAGCCCAGTTGGAAAAAAAAAAATTGTAACTTTTCGTTTCCTTTTTCTCCACCCACTTTCCTTCCGGATCCGGCCGTCGTTCATGGCTCTTCAATTCTGCCTTTCCATGTCCGCCGGCGCCGAACAAGCCGTCATTGCCCGCGGCCATGGCTCCAGATCTGGAAGTTCGGCCTGGCTCTTCCATTCTGCCCGTCCCATGGCGCCATAGTCGCTCGCGGCCATGGCTCCAGATCTGGAAGTTCGACCGGCTCTGTCGAATGGTTGCGATGAACTGACGATGTAGACGATAATGGGGAGTGACGGAGTGAAGAAGGTAATGCTAACGAGGAAGATGGTGATGGTGGTAGAGTGGAACTATAGGGATAAAAAGGTGTAAAGAGAGAGACTGTGCGGTCAAGTTCTTGTTTGAGAGGACCACAAGCTCCATTTTTGCTGGTTTTTATTTCTGAGCAAAAGCTTGAAAGGACCACAAGCTTCATTTTACCCGCCCACACTCGTTATTGTTTTTGTTTTTGGGACGAACCTCCATTGCCATAACTGCAGATCTGGAGATGAACCAGCAGCTAGTTCCTCCATTTGGAAACTTCCTCGCTTGTGTAGGCGGAGGCAATTGAGTGCCTGAGTGAAGCCTCTGCCCCACGTCAAACGACGACAAAGGGATCGCGTTCGTAGGGAGTGGCGCAGATTGGCGAGGCACGAGGAAGCTGTGCACTATGCATATGATGAGCCCCACGAAGGTGGAGGAGTTCACGCCAATGAAGAGAAGCAGCTAGGAAGGGTGGGAGCGGCAGCCTTGAGGCATACTCTCCACAATCCGAAACTATTCATCAAAAACCCCTTCTCTACGCAAGGAGTGAATTAGTAGGAGGGAGTATTGGTTTAGGATCAACTTTGAACTGACCCTAAACCGACTCAACCTAAATCAATCATGACTATATATATTATATATTATAAAGAGCAAACCCTAATTTAAATGGCGTACAATGGCATTAAAAGGTGCCCTCCTTCTCCGATACTCTTGTCTTGTTCTCCTCTCTTCTTTATCCTTTTCAATTTTTACTTAAAAAAAAAAAAAAATTCACTCGTGAGTAAACTTGCCCTGCTTGCCGCATGACACTCGCACCGCTTGGTGCTCACCGCTCAATGCCCGCGCCACTTGGTGCTTGTTGCTCAATGCCTGCATCGCTCATCTCTTTTTGTTGGCCTCGCTTGTCACCAAGTAAACCAAAAGGAAACAAAGCCCTAGTTAGAAACCCCCTTCACTTATGAGCAATATTTATTTGTTGTTCACCATTGTTTGCTCATCTTTTCAAACACGACTTAGCAGTTCCACTTTGTACTTGATTTTAGAGCTTCAACCTCATGTCTGTTCTTCATTTGTGCTAGATTTTTATTTTTCCATTTTTGCTTCACAATTTGCACTTGATTTGAGAGTTTCAAGGGTCGTTCTCGGGTTGACTTTGGAATTAGACCAAACTCATGGGGTCAGTCCGATCCTCGATCCTAGGCTCAACCAGATTGATTCTTAATCCCAAAAATTGGAAACTAATGTTGTGTGGGTTAATTCATGAGTTAGATATTAGATTGGCCCAATCTGGATAATGATCACCCTTATGAATTAGATTCACAAAAGTAGCTTTGCTCACAAGCAAGTCATCTGGGCATTTCATTACCTTTTTCCGCCTTCTCCCCATTTATTTTTTGGAAAAATCCATTGGACCAATGTGCTAAATTTCCTTGCAAAGAGCGTGAATTACACTAAGGTTGAGCGAGTCGGACCTATAGCCGCAGAGACAAGAGGTGGTCAAGGAGGAGGGCTTCGTTTATGTCCTGTCTAGGGTATGTGAACACAAGGACTTTCCTTTTTGATTCTCCATTTCTCTGCCTTTGGAGGGAGAATGGAGAAAAAGGAAGAAGAATAGGGAAAGTGGACGTGGGAGCCACAGGGAAGGAAACAAAAAAAGGGACAGGAGTCACTTCCTCAGAACAGCCATCGAGGGATGCTTTATAAAAAGAAGTGCGATCCAGAAAGGAATAATAATTGCCTTAAAAAAAACGTCCGTACGAGTTGGACGGTGAGTTGGGGGATGTTTTCGATACGGGCGACGACCTCACATGGACTCGCATGTTAGATATATTGAAAGAGGAGAAAAAATTATGTATCACAGAAAATGAAAGTTAGAAGATGATACTAAATTTTTCTTTCTTCTATATTTATCATTTTTATTATTGTGTTTTATTTTCACACACAAGCACACACATATATATATTAACCTCTATTTATTCTCAAGTGTCGGAAGTGTCAAGAACTAAGTGTTAGCTTTTCCAACACATATTGATCGAGTGTCAAAGAATGTTGAAGAGTGTCGAAGAGTATCGGACACATATCGAAATATCCGACTCGACACCAAAACTCTTTAAAAGTGTCGGTACTTCATAGGCCACTATATGGTCCAAGTGTTGCTTTTGTTTGTCCTCTTGTCTAGCTGCGCTGGCAACTCTATCTCTCCCTCTCTCTTTAAAGAGGGACCACAGGAAAAAATGAAAGTTTGCAACCACCACTGCTAGTCGTAGTAAAATTGATTTCGCAAATTAAAGTAGCAACCAATGTGTTAAATGATTATTAAAATAAAAAGTGACTCGTTTATCTAAATGTCAACTTTCAACTTGTTACATGACTTAAGCATGAGAAATATTATCTAAAAAAAATTCTAAAATTATTGCATTTTAATCAATTCAATTCTAAATCTTTTAACAAATTTGTCAATTCAATCAATTCAACCAATTTTAAATGACGTAGACACTGGTTATCCTATGCACCATATTAACGTAGATAAATTTTTGTATTGGTTGGATGAACTAATTTGGCAAATTATCAAAATAATTAGTACTCAAATAACAAAATTAAAAAAGGTCTAGAATTGAGTTAACCAAAGTATTATAGATTTAGATTTGTTTGGACGATGTTCCCTTTAAGCATGGGGTGCTTCGTATATTTTGTGGAGATCAATTGACTCCGCTCAAATACATCTTTCCAATTCATATATAAATTTAACTTTGAATCGAAGTAATTTTGATCGTGTTAAAAAGTTTGGACCTCAAAACTTTTAAAGTAAGCTCCTATCAATTTTGACCCTATCTTACATGCTTATCTGATCCATGGAAAGCTCGTCATCCCTTTCCAAAAAGATTAAAAATTGTCAAATCTCATCGCCCGCCCGCCACGCAAGTTCCACACAATTGATTCGTGGAATTCGGAAATGTGGGGCGGCCGGAGACCAAAGACTCGACGACTCCACAGTACTAGTCTTCCTCGTGAGTCGACGACTAAGTCTATGAAGCGACTTCGAGAAACGCATGGGGGAAGTATCGTTGCTTTCGGATTGTCCTCGGATTCATGCGCATTCGAAGGGCTTCGATATGCCAAAGCGGTAAGATGAGCAGCGCCGTAGGCTTGATTTCGCATGCATTTCGGTGCAAACGTGAAAGCCCATTCCATTCCATTTGAGGTGCACCCCAGTCCTGATACAGCCTAAAAAGCCCAACCCCACTCATCCGGCAAAGGAGGCGGCCCACTTCTTTATATAGACCAATTGCGCCGAGACTAGCACTACTGCTCATTTTCAGAGAACCGCCGGTCTGAACAAGCGAGGAAAATGACATAGATGATTTATAAACTTTGGCCAAATATATTATTTGATCCATGAGATGTAGCTCGATAAGTAATGTGGTCCTTGAATTTTTTAATTTGTTCAATATGATTTCAAGTAACAGTATCCGGAGAAAAGCACTCTTAATCCTATTGACATCTCATCTAGTTCTTACCAACCCCCGGGCAAAATAGGAAATGAACATCTTGAAGCTATAGAAGTCAAAAAACTCATCAAGGAATACAAGAGACAAAAGAATGGACAAGACTCAGTTTGGATGATGACAAGCCAATGCGCAAGAATGACCTGTAAAGAAACCTAAAAGTACCCTCACATGAAGAAGAAACTGAAGAAGAGGAAAGAAATCATAAGCAAACCAATAGAAAGTTTGACAAGCCACGTGAAGAAGAGGAAAATTTACTCATAGTATCACGGCAGAAGTACTATTCATACACCATTTAGCACTATTCATGTATTATTTGATGTTGTTTGGCACTATAATGCACTGTAGCAAAAGCGAAAAATAAGGTATAAGGGTCTGTCAAGAGCACTGCAATACACTATTCTTGTCTGTCTAAGGGTCAAATGATTGGTCATTGTTAGCCAAAAAGAGTCTATAGGAGTCCATCAAATTATTGGTGGCTTTGAGAACTATCACCAATATTCATATGTATAGCTTTAGTGTCTATTTTATGCTTATATAAGGCAATGCTTGTACAAGTTAGGGGGCAAAATGCACTCTCCCTAGAAATAATATTGTGTGAATCCCTAAAGTTTTCTTCTCTCTTCTTTTCTATCTAGTATGATTCTTTAAGATTAGGAATGTGCTAATCAATATTGGTAGTATACTTTGCACTTGTCACAATGTCTCAAAATTCTACTATTGCAAATTTTTTTATGATATAAGTCAAACAATGAAATAGGAATTTGATGGCTAACGGACAGATTACTATTATGAGATCGAAGAAGGGCCATGCGTGTGGGATATCATTCTTGTCACAAATTCTTTTTTTTTTTTCTCTGGCTCAGATCATAGGTAAATTTTCAGAACAAATTAAAAGTCCAAGGACATATCACACGTTGTGAAAAAAATTCATGGACCACTTGTGCCATTATCTTAAATCAGCGACGGAAATACTGGTACTGGGACCACCCATCGTGGTGGCTCCGTTGGGTAAACTTCAGACTTCCATTCGGGAGGTCTGGAGTTCGAAACCCCTGCAATGCAAGTTGCAGGGAGGCTGGCGGATCATTTGGCGACTTACCCGGGATACATAGGTGGTGGTTTCCTACGTGCCTCCCCATGATTTACTTCCAACTGTCGGCTGTGCAGAGTTACCTGGGTCACCAAATTAAAAAAAAAAATACTGGTACTGGGCAAGTATTTTTATAGACTAGCGTTAGAGCCCCCCAAGGCAACGACAGCTTGTCGTCCTGCAATGATTAAAGTAGCCATGCTGCTTTTTTGGGAGTAACATCCTCATGGGCTTTTTTTGGGGAGTACGCGAGTATCGCTTGAAAATGGGCTTATTTGTTTGATTCCTTTATTTTGGGCTTTGGAGTGGCTTGGATCAGGCCTCTCTCTCTCTCTCTCTCTCTCTCTCTCTCTCTCTCTCTCTCTCTCTCTCTCTCGGGATCCAAATGGCTTTTCTGAATGGATGGGCAACTGTTTTGCGGTTAAAATGATTGCTTGCATCATGTTATAGAAGTAAACTAGCAGAAGATATTCAAATCCTCTCTCTCTCGCTTATGCTAGAGTTCTCTCTCGCGACTTGCTCGAGTTCTCTTCTGGATCTTCGGTTCCAGTTCTCTCGGTAGACCAACTCCTTTCTTCTTCGCCTGTCCTCGCTTCCTTTATCTTTCAACTTGTAGTGACTTATGGGACTCTCAGTGCTACGCTTGCTTCCTCTCGAAGATCTTTAGTTTGCATGTGGCCGATCCTTGACATGCAACCTCTGAAATACTGTGTTATGGTCTGGGTCTCTCTCTAGTAACCTGCTTCTAGACCATCTATTTCTCCATGGCTTCGGAAGATACAGATGACTCCTCTCGCATTGCTTCTCTATGCCACCGACTCGGACGGCTCTGTTCCGACCAAGAACTAGAAGTCTGGGAAGATATACAAGGAACGGACAATATCAAAGAGTGTTGACTCATTTTGGTGGGTAATATCTATACAAACCCTACCATCAATTTACCTGCTTTTCAGATTGCAATGAAGAAAGCATGGCGTGTTGATTATCTGGACATATCCTCGAGAGATGATGGCATCTACATTATTAAATTTCGAACTGAGATAGAAAAACGACGTGCATTAGATGGAACCCCCTGGTTATTCTCTGGTCATCTAGTTAACTTACAACCCTAGAAGCCAAATACCCCTTTACATTGCTACGATTTTTCCAAATGCCGTTTCTGGGTGCATGTTATAGGATTACCTTTGGAATGGAACTCCCCACAACTTCTTAGTAGGGCAGTACAGCAGATGGGTAGTGTGTTGGAAGTGAAACATAATACATCTGGGAGAATTCGCCTTGAAATTGATCTGCAACAACCGTTAAAGTCAGGGAAACTCATTAGCATTGCTAGAAAACCCCTCTGGCTTGATTTTCGATATGAAAGACTATCCCACTATTGTTACTCATGTGGGAAATTAGGCCATTATGCAGCATCTTGCAAGGACTACCCTTATGACGAATCACAATTTGAGGGGCGTGATACAATGGTATATGGACCTTGGCTACGGGCAGAGATTAAACAACATAGTACCTATTGGGATGCATTTTACAATCCCCTATCTAATTCCGAACCCATGGAAGAGACCATACCTGAAACTCCACCTACTAAACACCCCCCTCTTCCAGCTTTACCTCCAATAACTCCTGCTCCTGAGATTTCACTCCCCTCCAATGTTATCTCTCCTGTTCCCACTACTACATCCCCCATAACCACTGATTTGGTTCCTGCAAATGCAAAGTTAAAAGGTATTCAAAGTTCTTCCCTAAACTCTCTGCAACAGAAAAAACACAAGACTCCCAGATCACAGATAGTAGTGGGCTCCAGCAAGAAACCTAAACGCTACTCCCCTTATGAGATTCGCACAAATCAGACTTCTGAGTTGGATGAAACCCACTTACTCGACACACCTGTCTTTGAAGCAACTGACCACTCTTCTTGGGCTTTGGCGGCTGGCCCTCAACAGCCCCCACGGTCCAAATGAAACTCTTAAGTTGGAATTGTCAGGGGTTGGGCACTCCCCTGACAATTCAAACTCTAAAGGCTATGGTAGCCTCTAAAAGGCCCGACCTTGTGTTTTTAATGGAAACAAAAAATGCAGATTCAGTTTTGAAGAACTTACAGCGTCGTTTTCATTTCGCTCACTCCTTTTTGAGGGCTCCTGCAGGTCTTTCTGGAGGCCTTGCTCTGTTCTGGAATGACCTCCTTGACATTACTATTCTGTCTTCTGGTCAGAATTTTGTAAATATGTTAGTTATGGATAATATGCTTTCTACCTCTATGCAAGTTACCTGTTTGCATGCTCCAGCTTCCTTCTCTGCTAGGCAGGAATTTTGGAATACGTTTAGGATAATTCACGCATCTACTAACCTAC
This sequence comes from Eucalyptus virginea, assembly GCA_014182375.1. NCBI lineage: Eukaryota > Viridiplantae > Streptophyta > Magnoliopsida > Myrtales > Myrtaceae > Eucalyptus > Eucalyptus virginea. The sequence continues at coordinate 63,866,527 of CM024521.1, forward strand.
CGTGGATGTGTATCGGGGATTTCAATGAGTTCCTATATCCCTGGGAGAAGATGGGTAGAAGACCGGCAAATTCTTCCAGAATGGCAGCATTTCGGAAGATACTTAATGATTGTGCTTTAATTGAACTGGATAGTAAAGGTTGTGAGTTTACCTGGTCTAACAACCGAGCAGGCGATGAGTTAGTAAAGGAGAAGCTGGATCATGTTTTCTACTCATTGGATTGGAGTTTCACATACCCATCCTCCACAGTGTTTGCTCTCCCATCGATTGGATCGGATCACTGTCCACTGGTGCTGAATACTCATTATCAATCTGTCAAGCCAAAAAAGAACTTCCATTATGAAGCTTACTGGGGTCAACATATTGAATGTACTGAAGTAGTTCAATCAGTGTGGGAGAGGAGTCACTCTTCCTTCCCCTCCAAACTGCAAGCAGTCTCTCATAAGTTATCAAGCCGGAGTCGATCTCGCTTCACTAATGCCAGCAGCAAATTCGGTATCTTCAAAGAACAGCTACGAGACCATTACAAATCAAAAATGCTATCGAAGGGAGAAAAAGAATTAGCAACTACAATTCGAACCGAAATACAGCAAATGTGGAATCGGGAAGAGCAGTGCTGGGCGATGCGTTCTAGGCTTAAATGGTTATCATGGGGCGACACGAACTCAAAATTTTTTCATGCTTGCACTGTGCAAAGGCAACAGAGAAACAGAATTTCATTACTAAAAGATGAAAACCAGAACTGGCAGAGAGAGCCAGAACAGCTTCAAGAAATGACAATGGCTTATTTTACTGGACTTTATCAATCAGTGGGACATCGAGATTTTCATCCATTCCTACTACAATGTCCACCGATCGTTACTTCACAGATTAATGCACATCTCATGAGTACAGTCACAGAGGAAGAAGTATATCATGCTACCTTTCAGTTGGGAGCATCCAAGGCCCCTGGTCCAGATGGCCTCCCTGGTCTGTTCTACAGGCACCACTGGAACACCATCAAAAAAACACTTGTCAAAACGGTGCAAGACTTCTTTGAATTTGGTAAAATGCACCCAAATTTAAACAGAACAATTTTGACCTTAGTTCCTAAAGTTCATCGTCCTGAAAGCATTGACCAGTATCGCCCTATTAGTCTCTGTAACTTCGCATACAAAATTATCTCTAAAGTTATGGCAAATAGATTGAAGTGTTGGCTCCCTGCACTAATCACTCCAGAACAAGCAGCTTTCGTTAGTGGCAGACAGATTCAAGATAACATCATGGTCGTTCAGGAAGTCCTACACCAGTTTAAGGTTCGATCCAAATCCAAAAAGTTCAACCTTATTCTCAAGACAGGACATGCGAAAGCCTATGATCGTGTCGAATGGGACATTATTGCAGCTTATTTAAAACAGTTGGGTTTCACAGATAGATGGGTAATGCTAGTAATGGCATGCATCACAACGGTTTCTTTTAGTATTCGGTTCAATGGAGAACAGCTACCATACTTTAAACCTACTAGAGGACTCCGTCGAGGTGACCCCCTATCCCCTTACATATTCATTTTAATGGCCAATGCTTTTTCCACAGTTATCCACCAAGCAATCAGTCTAGGTCACTTACAGGGGATCCAATTTAATCGTGCCTCGCCTTGACTCTCCCATTTATTATTTGCCGACGATGTTGTTTTTTCCTCAAAGCTTCAATCTACGAATGTCAAAATTTCACAAATCGTTAAACCAAGATCTTGCTATGCCACGGGTCAGCTTCTTAACAGAAATAAGTCTGCAATATTTTTCAGTCAAAATTGTCCAAGGACGCTACAGGATACTTTACAAAGGGAACTGAGAATACCTGTGGTGAGTAGATACGGTAAGTACCTGGGCATTCCATCAGATTGGGGGCGTTCTAAATGGGAGATGTTCTCTTGGATCCTGACGAAAATGAATGCGAAATTAGCTGGTTGGAAGGAAAATTTCTTATCCAAAGGAGGCAAGGAGATTTTATTAAAAGCAGTTGTTCAAGCCTTACCTCAGTATGCGATGTCTCTCTTCATGCTTCCCCTGTCTCTCTGCAGACAAATGGAAAACAAGATCTCAGCATTTTGGTGGAGTAAAAATCAAAGTGACTCAGGCATACATTGGATGAAATGGTCAGAGATAAAACACTCGAAAACAGATGGGGGTATGGGATTCAGAGATCTTATCTCTTTTAATCTAGCAATGCTCGGTAAACAAGCGTGGCGTTTACTACAGCAACCTACTGCAATTTGGAGTCAGTTGTTCAAAGGTCTATATTTTAATCGGTCTTACTTTCAGCATGCCACTTTAGGCTATAGACCATCATGGGGGTGGCGCAATATTTTAAAGGGCAGGGATGCTATTCTTCCCAACACTCGGTGGCTAGTGAAAGATGGCTCTCAGATTGACATCAGAGCAGACTCTTGGATTTCAATTGGGAAAATAGGAGGAATTGCAGCTGCCGGAGAACCCATTAAAGTATCGGAAATTATTGATTTACCTTCGGCAACATGGAAGCAGGAAATTATCTCTAATTTCTTCAATGAACAGTATGTACAGCAATCTTAACCACCCCTATAAATTCCTCACTTTGTTCTGATCAATTGATCTGGACAGCGACCTCCTCTGGATCTTTTACAGTTAAAAGTTGCTATTACTATTTACTTTCCAAGCAACACCACCCACCCACCAGTGCCTCATCTTCCTATCAGCCTCCTCATCAACTATGGAAAAAAATATGGCATATGGAAGCAGCTCCAAAAATCCGTGTATTCTTATGGCTAGCCTGTAAAAATGCCCTCGTGACCAAAGCTAATCTCTATTTCAGACATATCACTCCCAACCCCTACTGCACCCTATGTGACCAGCATACCCCCGAGACCATTGAACACTTATTTTTTTACTGTGACTGGACACGTGAAGTTTGGGCAAACGCCAAGATCAGAATACAAATCTCACTTACCTCAGTCCAGAGATTGGATGCTTGGTTGGCGGCCCGTGCCATTCATCCTCTTTCCTCCCCAAACTTCGAAGCGATTGCCAATCTATTATGGGAGATTTGGCGTCAACGCAACAATGCCACATTCCGCCAGCAAACTCCAAACTCGATCCAAGCAGTGGACAATGCTCTTGCTCAGTGCAGGATCTTCAAGAGTCTCCAACCCCCAAAACCTAGGGCTTCACAATCAAATGTCAGTACAGATCACCGATGGAAACCCCCTGCTCAAGGCACAATCAAATGCAACATAGATGGGGCTTTTATTCCAGGTAGTCAACAAGGCGCGATAGCATGTATTTTCAGAAATTTCAAAGGCGAACTCACAGATATGTTTACCAGCACTGTCCCGGCTCAATCGGCGTTTCAAGCAAAGATCTTCGCCATGATTCGGACGCTCCAGCATCTCATCAAGCAGCGGCTTCAGCTCCATCGCTTTCTAGTTGAATCGGACTGCCTTTTATTGGTGGAGATCCTTCGACAGAACCAGCCGCAACCATGGCAGGAACGACATCTCCTTGCCGTTCTCCACGAGCTGCTCTCTCAATGCCCTAATGTCTCTATTCATCACGTCTGTCGCGATGCCAACCTAGCCGCTGATTGGGCTGCCAAAGCCCATCGGGCCAATGGATCAGTTTGTAACTGGCTTGTATTCCCTCCTTCTGCTTTCTAGAACATTATCCTTACAGATGCCCTACTAGCTGGTTGTATGCATATTTTCGTATAATATATCAGGTTTTCTGACCAAAAAAAAAAAAAAAAAACTAGCAGAAGATGACATAAATTGTTATTGAATATAAAAAAATCTTCCATTGTCTAATTTTGTACAGAGTGATCCAGAAGGTGAATTTTAAAATTATATGTTTTTCCAGTAAGCTTATTCATTGAATCAAATGTCAATCTTTTCTCCTTTTCGATAAATAAGCCTCATTTTTATTTTCTTCTCCAATCTTTTGATCTCATCCCTGAATCACCAAGATGGAGAAACTGTTTTACGCGCCTGTGACATGATTGATGTGATATATAACAAGTTAATCAATAGATCACGATGTCCATCCGTTAATATCGACATTTATCATATATGCCCTTGACTAATCAAGCTCATGTACTATTTGAAAATGGTGTTTGCTTTGTACTCTTTTGAAAGTGGTATTTGTCTTCGGCTTGTGTATGCATGATGTGACTTCTAATCCAGCTCGAATGATCATGCAATTGTGATTGCTATTCTCATGGAATAGACTCATTCGTGATAACAAATATGGAATCTCATGTTTGATCTAATTCAATTTCAATCCAAATCATTGTGTGAATGCAATTGCTATTCTTATGAAATAGACCCATTCGAGATAACAAAGAGGAAACCTCATGTCTATTTTAATTCAATTTCAATCTGAACCACCGCGGTCCCCATTCTAGCACGTCTAGTCTACTCATAGGACAATGTAGCAATCGAAAGAAGCCAAAGAAGTTAACGTATGAAGTCGAGATCAAGCACTATCGAGAGTTTGTCCTAATTTCTCACTCCTTCATTTTTCGTCCAAACAAGATAGACCACGATTAGAGTACACCCCCCCCCAATCTTCTTGTCTCTATCTCCCTCTCTCTCTCGTCCTTCCTCGTCCACCATCCTCAGCTTTTTGGCACGTGCGCGGAATACGACTGTTTCGCCAAGTCACGTGCGGAGATTTTACCTCTCTTCTCCTCGGACTGGTAGGTCTCCCTTGGCCTGAACTGAATTAATGACCGTCCTTTACTGTACTTCACCCGCCCCGGTTATCTAAATCACCCGCTGGAAAAAGCAAAATGTAAAATGTAAAAAAAAAAAAAAGGAAGAAAAAATGGGTCACCGCAATCACAAGGCCCCGACAAATGTGCTCCCACGAGACACGGCGCGTTTGGCGTTTTCCATCTAAAGTCTAAGACTTCGGCTGTATAAATCACCACCACGTCAACCCTAAAAGTGCTTTGACTTTTTAACTTTTCGCTTAATTCAAATTCTGTTGCCCCTACATTATCGCTCGGCTCCAAATTCGAGAGTGTCGAAGCTTTCACAAAAGTCAATTATTGGCACGTACGTTCACCAACAAATTTTGTCATAATTTCTTACAACGTGCCGATTGTAATGTAATATCAACGGGAAAGGACAAAAGGTGTCATAAAAAAAGTGATAAACAAACATGGCCCCGTGCAAAAAAAAAAAAAACATGGCCCCGTGCATTGTCGCATTATTCTTTGCCCGAGACATTTCTTCATTGTCCTCGATCACATGTAAAATGGGGGAACCAAGGCTCGCTGTAATGCTCGAATCCGCTGATTCCTCTGCTTTAGTAAGTTACTTGAAACACTTGGGGATGGGAAAAATACTTTTAAGACCTCTCAGTTGTGAACTCGTCTTTCATTTTTAGAGAGATAATAGCATAAATAGTCCTTAAATTTTGATCTTAATATATAGTATCGTGCATGAATTTTTAATCTTTTTGATGTGATCTCTAAGTTTTGAATCAAAATGTAATGTTATTATTAAACTTTTAAGTTGTTTATTGTGGTTCTAAATTATTGGTAAATGTTCAATCTAATCTCTATACTATATAAAAATACTTAAAAGTTTATGGGCCACATTAAATATTGAAAGAATAATGAACACAAATGGTCCTCAATTTCGATTTAATATGTAATGTGATCCATAAATGTTTAATTTATTCAATATGATCTTTGAATTTTTATTTAATATATAATGTGATCCCTAAACTTTTGATACATGTTTAACTTAGTTTTTTGAACTATAAAAGTATTTAATTTTATTTATGAACTTGAATTAATCAAAGAACAATTTCAAATATGTTCATATAGTTCAAAGACTAAGTTGAACATGCACCAAAAGTTCAGGGACCACGGATGAATCTAAACATTGACATTCCAGGACCTTCTAGGACACATGAACTTGAGCAAAGATCCTCTTCAAGTGGTCTAGGCATGTAGTTGTAAAGGTTTGCCAGTCGTGGCAAGAATCGCATTGTTAGATACCAGATTTTTACAATACCAGCATGCTTGCATCGGTACTGTTCAAACCACTTTGAATGTTGGAACAGTCTTTGTGACTTTGTATCCAAACTTCAACATTGCTCTTTCAGATCCCCAACTACTTTCTTTTCTAAAAGTTCAAGTCCAGCTCACTAGAGCCCCTCAAACTGCTGACTTTGTAGCTGCAACATTACATTACCAAATGGTTTATCGAGTGCAGAACCATGCTCTTGACCTCAACTTCAACAATAGTAATGAAAATGCATTGTTCATCTCCATGTATAATGATCAGGCGTCCTACATCCATGTTCCTAGACAGATCCCCAAAGATACGTTGACCAAGCTCCTTCCAGAGACTTGGATCACCAACTATGAAAAGCTACATCAACGTAACAAGCCTTTCCAGTCTACGGACTCAGAGTTTGTATGGAAAAAAGATGGAACTGTTTCCATCAAATTTGGCAAGAAAAAGGAAGAAAGTCCCTCTATCTTCCAGACCCTCTTATGATTGAACCATGTGTTCCTGAATCTATTTCCGAATCAGATCCAAAAAAGCTTGTTTGACACTTCAATGGTGATGGACATCCTGTTCATTACTATAAAGACAATTATGGTCATTGTTTTTGGGATCCTTTCTGCCAATGTTCTTACTGTACAAATTCTCCTGACGAGGTAGACCCTCTTGCAAGACCTCCATCTCGACGAAAAAGGCCTAAGGATAAGGTGTACCAAAGGTACTTAGACGGAGATTCCTCCGTTGATACTCTTCGTGAGTGTGACAAATACCAGTTCATGGTTTCTTATGCGCCACCTCCACCACCAGAGTCCAATACTACATCTCAAGCCTTACCAGATCCACCAAAAACACCTCCACCATCTCCTCCTCAGAAAAAACAAGCTCTCTCCCTATTCTACAAGCCAACCCTAAAATGGGCTAAGAAGCACTCTTACCCCCTTGATGTCCCAGCAGAAGCACCATCCACTTCTTCTATCGCCATGTTCCAAGATACTGACTTTCCTCCTCTTGTTAAGGAAAGTTATAAACTCTCGTTTTATGCTTCAAAAGAGTTTATTGATCCACATGGCAGATACCGCCACGTTCCCAAGATTCCTACTCCCACTGATGTGGATGAACATGGGAGACAAAAAAAAAAAATCCCGCTGCTGAAGCCATTCTAAACTGGCAATCAGAGACCCTGTTGGCACAAAACAACGCATTTAAGGCAATTGATTCCAAAATTGGAAATGTGCAACAAGATCTCCAAAGGTATGATGAAAGTACCAAAAAAATACTTTCTGAGTTCCAGAAAAGGCTTCATGCCTTGGAATCAGGACAACATCTTGGGTATCATTATCTTGAAAGTCCAAAGCCAGAAATAGAAAAGCTCAAGAGGCAAATCCAACTTCTTGAAGAAGCAAGGTTGAGACATTTCAATCCATTGGCACCTCCCGTTAGAACCGGGTATTTACCCCCACCTCCACAGACGTCTATTTTTGCCACTATCCCGGAAGATCCCTACAGAAGAGAACCAGATATGGCAGAAATACGAAATCGCCTCAAGGCCCTACAGAAGGAAAAAGGAAAAGAAAAAATCCCACCTACAGAATTGAGTTCGATTGTTATAAGAGACAGGCCAGATCAGATGATGTTATCAAATCCATTAGAATCTTTTCTAAAGGATTTGGGTACTCAGGAACCTGATCCTGTTATCCAACAGCCTGAGCCCGATCTTGCCATTCCAGAAAAACAGATTCTGTTCCCAGCTGAACAAACTTCTCTTAATACTGAATGAGATTCAGCATCTCTTTCTTCTTCTTCATCCTTCTCAATTCCTACAGTTGATTCCCTCCCCATTGCGCCAGTAACCTCATCAATATTCATGGCTGATCCTCCAGATGATGAAATGGAATCAAACTATTCTGACCCAGAAAATGGTCAGACAAGCAATCCTGCTCGGCATGTGTCCATTGCATCAAAACAATTCTTCACCATCAATGATATTCCTTATCCCAAATAGCCAGAAAGACTTGAAGAATTTCATACTTTGTGGAATACCTAGTCCATCACCAATCATTTATAACTTTGTTACAAGATTCACATGAAGCCTCAAACTCTGGTGGCAATCAATTTCAGAACAAAACCAGATCCATTTTCTGATGTCACCTAATTTCAGCCATGCCATTACTCTCCTCTATCATGTTTTTGTGGGAAAACCCACTAATCTCATAGAGATAAAAAGAAGAGAATTTTTCGAGAGAAAATGCTGCTCCCTTCAGGAGAAGCATCTTTATAAGCATTATCGAATAATGCTTCAGCTCTTTTACCAAGTCGGCGCAGATCCAAATCTGAAGCATGTTTTCCTTACCTCCATCCCTAAAGAACTATCCCAGATGGTTGAAAGATCTTTCTTTGGAAAACAAAGGAGAATACAAGATATTCCCTTAGGAGAAATGCAGCAAGAAGTTTATTTATGTCTCGAAGAATGATGCTTAAAGCGCCAGATGGTCCGTACCTACATCACAGATGACAAACGCCTTGAATCAGCTTGTTCTCGGCAGAAGTTTAAAATCAAATGCTCCAAGCAAGACTGTGATAGTACTTGTGGCAAGTATTCCCGGAAGAAGAAACACTACAAGAAGTTTTGGATAAAAAAAAATCCAAACATGGCTCCAAGCACTTCCGGAAAAAGAAAAAATGGCGATACCTACACAAAAGGAAGGATCGCATAGGCCATAAGAAATCAAACCGTTGCTACATTTGCAACCAGAAAGGACATTTTGCCAAAAATTATCCTTAAGCGAGAAAAGGTCAGAATCGTCTAATTCATCACATTGAGAATGAAACAGGTATTTCTCTTGAAAATGATGATATTGAATCATTATTCTCTACTGACGAAGAACCATCTGAACAAACTCTTTGTGTCATTCCTTCTTACTAAACTTCTAGTGAGACTGAGTCAGACTCGGAGTCTAAAGACATTTTTCACATATCCCCCACATCTTCAAAACCACATCTTAACATATTTTCAAGTCAAACTCAATGTCCCCATTTCCCTATAAAAATTTTCACCTCAAAGCTTGCCAAACCCATCAATGTTATTGCTCTCATTGACACAAGAGCAAGTTGTTCAATATTGGACACCAAAGTTCTTCCTGAAGAATTTTGGACTCCTTATATTCGATATTTCAATTCTGCTTCAGGAGATACTTTCTCCACGAATGTCAGAACCACTCCAATAACTGTCTAGTTTTTTCCTCAGTGTTTCATTACTACAAAAATCTTTGGATCAAGCCTCCCCAACAAAACCTGATAATTGGGTGGGATATTATGACTCAAATCAATCAACTCCGCATCATTCCTGGAAAAGGTCTTAGATATAAAGACCAATTCTCAGAGTTTGTCAATATTCATAGACTCATTTCCATTCAGATGAGTTTATTAGATCCAATCATGCAAAAGTTGCTAGAATCTTGTTCAAAATCTCATTCAGAATTTGCTCAAAAGTGTTCCCATCATTTATGGGAAAATCCTGAATTCTTTATTCGCCTTCCCTTAAAAAAGAATGAAGACATAAATCCAACCAAGGCGAGTCATATAGGAATGAAGCCAGAACATTTGGCTCTAGCTCAAAGGGAATGCTCAGAACTATTGCAGCAAGGCCTTATTGAAATCTCCGATTCTCAATGGGCTTGTGAAGCCTTTTATGTCAATAAGCGCGCCGAGCAAAACAGAGGAAAAATGAGACTGGTGATCAACTATCAACCTCTTAATCTTTTTCTCCAAGATGATAAATTCCATTTACCATCCAGAGATTCTCTCTTTAGTAGTCTAACCAAGGCCCATATCTATTCCAAATTCGACATTTTGGCAATTGGGCATCCATCCTGAAGACAGATCCAAAACAGGATTCTGTATCCCAAACCAGCACTTCCAGTGGAAAGTTCTTCATTTTGGCCTAAAGGTAACACCATCCATTTTCCAAAAGTTCATGTGTCGTATTTTCCAACCAATCTTGTCAAGTGCAGCCGTATACATCGACGATATCTCGCTCTACACCCCGACGAGCAGTCCCACTGTCAACTCCTTAAGCAGTTTGCAGAAATCGTGAAAAAGCATGGTATTATGCTTTCTCAAAGGAAAATGAATATTGCCCAGACATAAATCGAATTTCTTGGTATGCACCTCAACAAAGGAATATACTATCTAGGGCCACATATCGCTCAAGAATTATTGAAGTTTCCTGAAGATAACTTCACAACAAAACAAGTTCAACAATTTCTTGGGATAATCAATTATCTCAGGGTATTTGTCCCAAACATTGCAAAGCTCCTGATTCCTTTGCAATCCATGCTGAAAAAGAATTCCCCACCGTGGGGAAAAACTCAGACCAAGGCAGTAGCTAAGCTTAAGGAGATTATGCAGAATCTCCCACCATTACAAATACTATCAATAGGAAAAAGAATTCTTCAAACTGACGCCAGTGATGAATACTGGGCAGCCATACTGTTCGAAGAAATTGATGGTAAGAGACAGATTTGTGCTCACAAAAGTGGAAAGTTTTCCCAAGCTGAAATGCATTACCATTCCACTTTCAAAGAAATCCTAGCAGTAAAAAATGGAATCAAAAAATTTGAGTTTCATCTCATAGGTCATCACTTCCTGGTAGAACTAGACATGGCATCTTTTCCCCAGATGACCAAGTTTAAACAAAAACAGATTCCAAATTCTCAACTGCTTCGATGGGCTGAATGATTCTCAAAATACTCTTTTGAAACCAAACATATTCCTGGAAAAAAGAATGTACTTGCTGATTTTTTGTCAAGACCCAAAGTACCAGCTGAAATTAACATGTACATCAAGAGACCTGCTTTCCATATGCTCAATCATGGCGTGAAATACAAGATTGGGAAGATCAAAGATTTGCCAAGCTAGAAATATCCCCAGGAGATTATTCAGCAAATCCAGAACGATAGTCTTACTGAGAACCTGGAGAACCTCATGTGGCAATGCCACACAGACCTATTCAAATTCAATGGAGGTTCGATTCCTTATCCTTTCGGATTAAATTTGAATTATCCTTTCATTTATCCTTTTTATCTGGAAGGAAGATGATTTCCCTGACCAGCTCAAGACATTGTTATGGTACTTAACTAATAAGTACTTAATAGCTATTGAAATTCCCACCAGAAGATTCATTGCCAATCTCACTAGGATATTCTTACTCGGAAGAAATGTGGAAAAAGAAAGCGATAAGAATCTCTTAGACTTTCTTAATTGGTTCTATCATCCTACATGTTGGAAACAAGACTTGGAGAAAGAACTGAGAACCATGACACCGAATCCTGAGGTCCACACCATCCTGTTTTTCCGACGTCCATGGAATTTTTGTAGAAATAATGGTAGTATTCTCGATGCACCACTAGAAATAGGAACCACATCCTATAAACCTCACTTGAACAACCGAGAAGCCCGGATTCACAAATCTTATCCAAGATTTGTTAGATTTTGTGAAAATGAGTACCGAGAACTCCAGAGAATCCTATGCTAGGAAAACAAAACCATTCCTGAAGATGTTTGGAATAATGTACCCATTACGTAGGATCATTATAACCTAGCACCAGAAGCTAAGGAAGCACTCAGGCAATACAGACAAGCTGCATCATCCCAAGAGCATGAAATGACAAGTGAAAATGACATTGTCCAATCTACTCAAGACCCCTACGCACGCTTTAGAGGTCCTCTGTCCCAGAATCCCTATGAACAGGGACCTTCGTCCTCATTTCAAAACATGGACACATCCTTTTATACACAGCCATCCAATTGGCCTCAACCAAGCATTCTTGCCAACACTACCAGTGAAAATACAAACTGCACAGAAGAAGAAGCATCACATTGGGCTCATGCACAAACATCCTCATCAAGAAGGCTGAATCAAATCCTCTCACCTAAAGATCTTGAAGCCCTTCAACAAAAGTACGAAGCACATCTTCTAGAAGACAGCTCAAATGACTCAGTATGCAGCTACAATGCTCGTGATGGACGAGACCGCTGAGTCCGTACAATTTCACTATAGCAAATTCACTGTTCACTTTTACTGTAGCACTAGGCTAGGGAAAGTACTGTTCACAGTACAATTACTGTTCATAGTGTGCGAATAATTCCCTCCCAGAAGTTTCCGGTGCCTCTGTTTGTATCTGGACCCGTGAGCTTGGTCCCTATGTCTGTCTTCGTGACCTCTTATTGCTTACATAAGGCAAGGAGGGTGTATTGTTTCCGGTAGAGTCCCCTGTGTGCTTTGTGAAAAAACCTCTCTATGGCTTTCTAAATTCCTCTTCTTCTCCAGCCTGGTAGGATCCTCCGAGAAATGCAGCTTGGGTAGATTAGAAACGCTTCCATCCTGACATCTCTAAGTGTCTCTAGGCTCTGAACTAAAGGGCTGAGTGGTTTTCTGCTAAAATGCTGTCCCTGAAGGGCTTGAACGAGAGTTGTTCGCCCACTGAGGGATGCATACCTGCAGGAAATTTACTCTCCTTCCCTGGTTCTAAGTCTAGGTCCATTCATGATATCAGAGCCAGGGAGAACGCTTAAGGCTCAGAAAGTCCTCCTGCTCCTAACATTGACCTTAAACTACATCACATGGAAGAACAGTTTGCATATCACAGCTCAAATAGTTCAAATTATGACTATAACTCCATATGGAGATAATTTTGTAATAAAGTTAATGTTGTACTAGTCACCATTCACTACTGTAGCAAATAGTAGCTAGTACTTGCCTAGAATCCTAAGTTTGCAATAATTGAGTCAGGACCTTTGTCCATTGTAACCATGTCAAGGACCCAGTCTATTGTGATGTCTTGTCTTGTCTTTATTTTCTATTGCTACTTTAAATTTGTTGTTCTCATCACCTATAAAAGGCCTTGTAATGGTAATGAAGAAGTAGGAGGCTATGTAGTAAATTTCCCTATCTTCCAAATCTCTCCGTGTTTCTCTAAATACTTCTTCTTCTCCAACTTGTTAGGATCCTTTAAGAAATGCAACTTGATTAGTTAGAAATGTTATTATCCTGGCATCATCGCTCGGTTCCAAATTCGAGACTGTCGAAGCTCACAAAAGTAATTATTGGCGCGTACGTTCACCGACAAATTTTGCCATAATTTCTTACAACGTGCCGATTGTAATTTAATATCAACAGGAAAGGACAAAAAATATCATTAAAAAAGTGATAAACAAACATGGCCCCGTGCATTGTTGCCATATTCTTTGCTCGAGACATTTCTTTGTTGTCCTCGATCACATGTAAAATGAGGGAACAAAGGCTCGCTATAATGCTCAAATCTGCTAATTCCTCTGCTTTAGTAAGTTACTCGAAATGCTTGGGGCTAGGAAAAATACTTTGAAGACCTGTCAGTTGTGAACTCGTCTTTTATTTTTAGAGAGATAATAGTATAAAAGGTTAATACTCTGAAAAACCCAAAACTGGTACACCTTTGACAAATTTACCCCAAACTATTTTTTTTACCATGAAAAACCCTAAATTGGTACACTTGTGACAATTTTACCTTAACTAACCATAAAAAAAAACCCTAAACTGGTACATTTATGACAAATTTACCCCAAACTAATTTATTCGACCATAAAAAACTTTAAATTGGTAAATTTGTGACAAATATACAATTCGCTAAATTAGATTAATACAACAAAAAAAAATCACAAAAATTGTAAATTGTGACAAACGAAGTGTAAAATCCCAAATTGGTATATCAATCAACTGTCACGTGTCATTTAACTTAATAATTTGGCAATAAAATTTAATAAAAACTAACGAAGGGTAAATTTGTCACAAGTATACCAGTTTAGAGTAAATTTATCAAAGGTATACCAGTCTGGGGTTTTTGGTGGTCAAAAAAATAGTTTGTGGTAAATTTGTCACAAATGTACCAGTTTAGGGTTTTTTAGAGTATTAACCCTAATATAAATGATCCTCAAATTTTAATCTCAACGTACAATATCGTGCGTGAATTTTTAATCTTTTCGATATGATCCCTAAGTTTTGAATCAAAATGTAATGTTATCCTTAAATTTTTAAGTTGTTTATTGTGGTTCTAAATTATTGGTAAACGTTCAAGCTAATCTCTATACTATATAAAAAAACTTAAAAATTCACGGGTTACATTGAATATTGAAATAATAATAAACACAAATGGTCATTAAACTTTAATCTAATGTGCAATATAATCCATAAATTTTTAATTTATTCAATATGGTCTCTGAACTTTCATCTAATGTACAATATGCCCCTAAACTTTTGGTACATATTTAACTTAGTCTTTGAACTATATAAAAATGTTTAATTTTATTTATGAACTTGAATTAATCAGAAGACAATTTTGAATATGTTCATATAGTTCAAAGATAAGTTGAATATGCATCAAAAGTTTATGGACCACAAATGAGCTTAAACATTGACATTCCAAGACCTTCTTGGACACATGAATAGTAAAGATCCTCTTTAAGTGGTCTAGGCATGTGGAATGCCTTGTTATCACAAAGGGAGAATGCTTAAGGCTCTAATTGTCCTCCCGCTCCTGACATTGACCTTGAACTACATCACATGGAAGAACAACTTGCATATCACAGCTCAAATAGTTCAGATTATAACCATAACTCCCAATGGAAATAATTTTGTAATAAAGTTACTGTAGCACCAGTCACCATTCACTACTATAGCAAATAGTAGTCGGTACTTGCCTAAAATCCTAAGTTTGCAATAATTGGGTCACCTGCAAGTCCCATTTGTTGTCTGACACAAACTGAAATGAGAAGTTTGTCGCTAGGCTGTGTAAATTTTAGGAAAAATGTCATAAATTGTCCTTATACTATTACTTAATGTGCAATTCCATTCCTGAACTTTCAATCGGCTCAATTTGGTCCCTGAATTATTGATAAATGTCCGATTTAGTCCCTGAATTTTCGATCGGCTCAATTTGGTCCCTAAACTATTGATAAATGTCCGATTTAGTCCTTTGTTACTATTTTTCTTTTTTTTTTTTTTTGCTTATAGTAACGAAATTGAAAAAAAATAACAAAAAAAAAAGAAAAATAGTAACGAAAAAAAAAAAAAAAAAAAACCCTAGTGGGTACTGTTCATCTTCCTCACGGAAGCAGCCTTACCCACACCAGCCAATTATGCATGGGGAAATATCTCAAATAAAATAAAATAAACTTGCCTAAAAGAATAAATATACCTAATTTAATTTTTTTCTTCTTTCTTTTTGAAAAAAAAAAAAGAAATCTTGGCCGGTTCGGAACTCCGACGAGGGGAGTGGCCGACGAGGGTTTCCGGTGAGGGCACGACGAGCAGCACGTCCGGCGCGAGAAAGCGAGGGTTGACACTAGCCGTGGACTCCGGCGTGGCGGTGGCACCGGCGAGAGGCGTCGCGGGGTGCGAGGCTTGTTGTCGGACATCGGGAGAGGCGAGCAGCGGCGGTGTGGGCTCCGGTGGCGTCAAGTCGCGGCAAGGACAACGGCACGGCAGCAGCGGTTGAGCGTCGGGCGAGGCGAGGGGGGCGTTCGTGTCGTGGCTGCTGCGGGGCTCTTAGATCTCGCCGGCGTCGGACACTCGAGCGGCGAGATCGGGACAACGATGGCGTCACAAGTCGGCACGGGCTGGAGCGGGGACGTCGAGCGGTGGGTCGCGGCAAGGATCGGCTTAGCGAGGTAGCGAAGCTTCAGGTCGTCGCGGTCGTCGAGCGAGCATTGAGGTGCGGCGGGGACGCGGAGGTCACGGATCTGGAAGTTGCGGGCGACTAAGGCGTTGCAAGGTCGACGGGCGGCGGGCGAGACCGGTGGAGCGGTGGTGGAGCAGAGAGAGCTCGTGGGTCGGCCGGGCGCAATCGAGGCCCTGGCTGGCGCAATGGCCGGTGCAGCAAGGCCGCTTCGCAAGGAAGATAAACAATACTCGCTAGAGTTTTTTTTTTTTTTCGTTACTTTTTTTTTTTTGTTATTTTTTTTGTTACTATTTTTTCCTTTTTTTTTGTTTTTTTTTATTTTTTCAATTTCGTTACTATAAGCAAAAAAAAAAAAGGAAAAATAGTAACGAATGACTAAATCGGACATTTATCAATAGTTCATGGACCAAATTGAGCCGATCGAAAATTCAGGGACCAAATCGGACATTTATCAATAGTTCAAGGACCAAATTAAGCCGATCAAAGGATCGATTCTTTACCCAAAAAAAAAAAATTAAGCCGATCGAAAGTTCAAGGACGAAATTGAACATTAAGTAATAGTATAGGGACCATTTGTGACATTTTCCCTAAATTTTAAGGGTGCCAATCCTCTATCTAATATGCAAATTTTCTGTCTCCTGCAAGTCCCATTTGTTGTCTTCACATTCTAATCGCAGCATATGTCCCCACCAAAAACAACACCACCCAACCCCTGCTCTCTTTCTCGTCTCCTAAGCCACAGCCTCTCGAGTCCCTCGGCTCCCTCTAATCTCTCTCCCTCTCCCTCCCTCCCTCCCGGCGAGCATGCATGTAAACTTGGTGCTCTGTTGTCGTCAATCTCAGTGGCTTGTCGATCTCGGCAAAGGTTCCTCCATCACATCAATTTGTGATTTCGTTGCTCTCCATTCTTTTAACCACAGACTAAAGCTCGAATTTTTAGCCATTACATCAATTGACACCTCTTTATTGTCAACCAGCTTCATTGCATAAGTTTCAAACTCATTGAGTCTATCCCAAAGAAAAGCTGAGTTTCTTGGGTCACTCTCACTCCTAATGTTGCGCAACCACTCCTTTGCTTCCTCCACCCTTGCCCAAAAGCAAGTGTCTTGCGTCAAGCTTGCATACCTGGTCCTCCTATTGCCTAGTTTCTCGGTGACAATTCTCTCGGCCCACCACCGGTCGAAAATTTCATACCTCCTCTCTCTTCCATTGCCTATGTAGTGGCCTTTCTTCAGGTGCATCCCCAACCGATAATACTCTGCGATGTCCAATGGCTCCACAAGAAGCTTGTAGAACTGTGATGCATTTACCCATTTCGATCTTCTATGCAAATCGTGTGGGAGCTCTTTCCCATCCAGCATGCGTATAACATTGTTCCAAAAGGCCGCAAGCTTGAACCGATTCATGTTTATCCTGGACTCTCTCTTTGAGGCCCCCCTCTGCTTGAAAGAATCATAGTATCCTCTTTGCTCGTTCAAGTTATCACAATAAGCTTTATAACTCTCTATCTCCACCCTATAAGGAGTAATTTTGGATAGCTTAATGGCTAAATTAGCGGCATTTAGGTTCGGCGCACGCCCTATTTGCCTCCCCAGAGTTGAGCAATCTTTTGCCATTTGTGCAATATATTCCTGCAAAGTAGATGAAACATAGTAACTTTTAAACTGGAGGAATAGCACCCAGGAATAAAAAGCCTATATCGATACATTTACAAAATCCAATCACTCAACAACCTAAGGTGTTCTGTTCCTACCTGTCGATACGTCCCTGAGGAGTTTAAAGCCATCAAAAGACTTGCTTCATAGCTTGATTCAGGGAGATCTCCTTCCACGAAGCTTCTCTTTAAAGACTGATGAGTCAGTCTTTTAACATTCCACCCATACTTAAGGTGCTCCTCAATCATACAATCCAGAGAACCTGTCGTTAGCATAAAATGCATCATCTTGTTGACCAATACAGTGTTGTCCAAACAAATTGCGCCCTCATCTGAACAAAACAAGTAATTCCCCGACGGCCAAAATGACCTCCCTCCTGAGCCTTCCCTTGCCAATGCCAAGTGCTTTATGGTTGCCTCAGCCAAGGAAAATAACCAAGCCTTCTCTTCTTTAGTTAATTGGAGGTTAGCGAGATTCATAAAGTTTGGTGACATCATAGACGTGTACCAGAATCTTATGAGAGCCTGCCATTGGGATGTTGAAACAAGTGATTGGTCAAGAGATAACCTCGGCATTATATCGTGTGTCAACACGACGTTGCAGAAGTTGCCAGCCCATCTTTCGCGGAGGATGGCTAGGGAAAGTGACTCGTTGCCGAGGAAAGGAGAGCCGAAACCAATGCATAAGACCAAGGGGGGTGGGAAGATGCAGATGTGCAAGGAGAGGAGCCAAAGAGCTGTGAGGCATGCGACTGATCCTCCTATGGAGTGGCCTGTGATTACTATTGTCTTGGTTTCAACCAGCAAGCTACGAATCTACATGCATATATAAGATTTCTTGAAATTTAGTTAAATGCTTCCTTAAAATATCTCAATTACAACACTTCGAAAGCTTCACTAAAAAATCATCTTACACCAGATCATGTCAAATTTGAAGAGTTACATGAATATATCTAGTAGAAAATCATTGGTCCTACTGCTATTGCTAAACATACGAAACTAATTGTTTGACAAGTTAAACAACCCTAACATGTTCAGCAAATGATAATGTGAGCAAATACATTTAACATGTGTATAGAATGTAACCATGCGCATGATGTATGTTGGGAGCACATAGCAAAGAGAGAGTTGATCCTGTGGATATAACAAGTTGGATCTATTTTCACTCAAAAACTTAATTTAATAAATCATGAGCTAACTATACAGTAATTGCTCAGCACTACAACAATTTCTTAATGTACAACTTATTTAACACAACTCTCATCTTGAATCTTCTCGTTCCCTTTTGAGAACCGCAAAAATAATAATAACGTCCACCTTCATCTGTAGTTTTTTTTCTCCAAACCAAACCCTAAAGCTTGTTATTGGAACCACGTTACTACACCACAACGCACACAATTACCCCAAATCCCTTCTGCCAAAGCAAACCACCATCAAGGCTGCCATCGAGATTGTGTTGCTATACAATAATGCCTATTTTCACCTTAGGTCTCTTTCCTAGGCTAAACCATGAACGCTGCTCAGAAACTGCGATGGTCATAAGATTCCTTACTTCGTGATATTCACCAATAACCAACAATATATTGGTAATGGGCCATCATCGCCTTTGATATCTTTGTTGAGAGCGCGCAACAAAAATTTGATACCTTCACTTGAAAGATTGCTAAGGGAGAGCTCAAGTTCAAGCTTGTCAACAAATCCAGTTTAGACCCACTTTAACTTATATACTTAGACCAATGAATTTTAAAGCAACTACAATATCTCAATAACTCCACACCACACCGATCTCCAAAATAAGATTTTTTTCTAACGCAACTCACACACTCATTTAAACGGCGTATGTGTTAAGATAATCTATGAGAACAATACCATTCATGCACAGAAGACTATTTTCTGAACGATATGATTTGATTTGTGTGGACTAATGGTGTCAAAAGCCCTGAACCGAAAATATTGGGCCTTTTCGAGTCGGGTCTCTTCCGGTTTGAGTAGCATATAGAAAAGTTCAGGCCTAATGATGGTTTGGTTTAGTTCGGATCATAATCCTGAACCGAACCGAAAGAAAATAATCTCTAAACACTTCCCTAGAAAAGAGTTTTAAGATTTTTTTAACCCAATGTCGTACGTTTTGCTTCTCCGGTTCTTCTTGGCGTTCTCGCAGAGTCCTTCACTTCTCGTTCAGATCTCCCTCTTGTTAGTCGCTGATCGTAGTTGGTAGCTTAGATGGGCGACCACTTTGTCCTGCGTCGACAAGGGCTCGGCATTTGAACGCTGTCGCTGTTGCTCAACGACAACAAGTCCCAAAACCACCGTAACTTTGAAGATCCAGTCGAGTTGCTCCTCCTGCAAGTCCACGGCCCGCCATCGACGCCTGCTTCCACAGACAGTTTCTTCATAGGCGGCCTAAACTATCTTCTTCGTCTTCTTTCTTGAGCTGTGGGTTGCTCTGCAGATTCGGTTTGGGAATCAGAGTAATCGGGCTTGGCTTTGGGTTTGGAGACGTCCATGGCAAGCTGTAAATCCTCTGTCAATTTGTAAAGACTTGTAATTTGTGGTCGACTCATGAGGATTGAAGGGAGAGATGGATGCCATATACGCTTGAGTTTCTACAAAATCGATGGCCACTATGCAACGAAGAAGAAGATGAAAGGGCAAAAAAAAGAAGCTGAAACTCGAAAACAGTATCTCAGCAAATTGTTTTATCGGTTCGAGTGATATTCAGTTAGCGGGTCAGTTCAGGTCACTATTTGCGTTTTTCCCTTCATGTGCGGTTCTGTTCGGGTACCGTGGATGCCCGACATGAATCAAACCATTAACACCCCTAGATACTGTGAACCATATTTTTTTTTATCTTAACTCCAAACAAAAATCAGTGGCCTGCAGAATGTCGAAATTTGAACTTGGAAGTTATCATAGACCTAACAGGTCATCAGACCTGCCCATGCCAAATCAACGTGGATAGGCTGAAGGAAAATATGGTGAGTCTAAGCAAGCAATTCTCTTCTTGAGCTTGCCCGGCCCATCTCCACCCATCCAAGCCTTAAAAACATCGAATTCTATCCCCATCGAATAAAATATGTTAAGAAAAGTGGGTTAATTGAAAGAAATCAGATTTCTTCATTTCTTCGATTTTTTTCTGCAACAATGGGCAAGCTTGGGGTTTGGTTCATACAAGATAGCATAGGAGTTGTAGGAGGCAATGGCCCTGTGACACCCAAGAGCTTTTATAGTTTAAGCTCACATTTTATTGTAGTTTAGGCTTGGGTCTATAATAACTATAGAATATATATTCTCTTTCTTTTGTAATGAGGGATGTAACTAAGAAATGCGTTGTGCTAATTATAATGGAATCCTCAGTTGGACATACCCTAGTTTAAGGATGAATTCAAATAAAACCTTGCATCTCAAATTCTTTTCTCACTTTTACTCTCCATTTTCTTTGTGATTATGTGGCAAATCCTAACATATGATTTTGGAGCTTGGTTTGAGGTTAGGGTTCCTTGGTGAAGAGAGATCCAAAAAAAATCAAACCTTGGGAAGATGTTGTCAACTAGTTAATCGTGAATTGAAGTGGAGAAGTTTGGAAGAAAGAGTTTCGAGTTATGAAAAAAGCTTTGGTCATGAACAGAGATTTATGGCACGTGATTGAAGAAGATAAACGAAAGGAAAAATCCAAGAAGAAAGCGAAGGAGTCCAAGTCCATGTCTAATGAATTGAAGGCGTGGAACAGCAACGATTGAAGGCTGCGAAGCTTGAGCTGGCCATGCCTTGCTAATAACATCCTGGTGAATATAACCTCTAAAAGGACAGCAAAGGATCTCTGGATGAAGCTAGAAAACCTTAATTTAAGCAAGTTGCTCGTAAACACGCTATTTCTACGGAAGCAACTATACAACCTTCGCATGAGGGAAGGTTATTCTTTTTCTGCACACTTAAATGAGTTTAACACTATTTGTGGGCAACTTGCATCGATCGATGTCAATCTAGGTGAGGAAGATAAAGCATGTACTTTGCTATGTTCACAATTGAATTTATGAGAACATATAATTGTTTCGATTGGTGCTGATGTTAGTGCTTTATCCTTTAAGGGTGTTGTAGCCCCTCTATTGTCTAAGGGGATGCGGAAAACATATTCTAATAGTGCAACGCAAGAGACTCTTTTCATAAGAGGCAAAAATAGTGAATGATTCAAACCCAAATTTGGTGACAGAAATAAGTCTAAAGGAAGATCTAAAAGCCTAGATTGATTGGAAATAATGTGCTGGAGGTGCAAAAAGCCTTGAGACTTAAAGAAGAATTGTAGAAGCAATAGTGTGGGTCTAAAGAAGCGAGATGAGGCATCAACCTCTATTACAAAAAAGGATAATGACAGTAGCACCAAAGACATGTATCTCATTTGCAATTCATTGTAGGGTGACCATAGTGCATGGATAATTGATACCGTGGTGTCATTCCACATGATGCCTTATAGAGATTGATTTGCGGTTAAGAGCCACATCAAGAGATACAATGTGAATGGGAGATGAAAAGACGCTTGATATTGTTGGTTACGGAAAAGTGAAGTTGAAAATGAAAGATGGGACAATCAAGAATCTTTCAGATGTGATGCCTATTCCTGATCTTACTAGGACTCTTATATCTATGGGAACTATAAGCTATCCATTTGGTAGGTTCGATCTGCAGAAGAAAAAAAAAAGAACTAGAAAGGCACTTCAAATGATGGAAGAGTGTAAGGGTATTACTTTCACTAGTGACAAGCATACATGCAAGTTAACCCATGGATCTATGGTGATTGCCAAAGGCAAATGGTATGGAAAACTGTAGAAGTTATTGGGAAGCACAGTGATCAGTGGTAAGAATTACATCTCAAAACAGGTGAAGAAAAATCTTTTGATGCTATGTCTTTGGAGATTGGGTCATATCGGTGAGGAAGGGTTGATGAACCTTACCTCAAAGAAGATGATGGATGGAATCCCAAGCTGTTTTATGGGTTTTGGATTTTGTAAAATTGTCTAAATGGAAAATAGAATCGAGTATATTTTGAATCCATAGAAGGGAAAGCTAAAGGGATTCTAGATTTAATCCATAGTGACACCTTCAGTTCTACACTTGTGGCATCATTTGGAAAATCAAGATATTATGTTTCTTTTATTGATGATTATTAGTAGCCAGAGTTCTGGAGATGATATGATATGGGCATGTGTTTCTACTTGTTCTTTGCCTCTATTCAGCCGGGAAAGTTACATTTTCCGATATAGCTGAGATTTCTATAATTAAGTTGTAATATTAGGATGAATTTTTCCCCTCTATAGCACATCTTTGTCACTTTATGAACCCCCATTTTAAGCATCATCGTGGGATTTATTTTTTTTTTTAGAGGAAAGCCAATGTGTTTGAAAAATTTCGCGAGTTCAAGGCTTTGGTGGAAAATCAATTTCAAAGAAAAATCAAAATTTTCCAAACTGACAATGGAAGAGAATTATGTTCAGCAAAATTTGATTAATTCTATGCAACTAATGGCATTACAAGGCAGAAGACAATGCCCTATTCACCTCAACAAAAAGGATGGTAGGGAGACTTAATAGATCTCTCTTAGAAAAAGGTAAGATGTATGCTAAGTAGTGCAAGCTTAGCAACTTGATTTTGGGCAGAAGTAGGACTATCACATGTTATCTAAAGATCAGGTCTCCCATATCAGCCTTGAAGAATCAGACACTATTTGAGACACTGTTCGAGAAGAAGCCATACATATTTTGGTGTTTGGCTGTGAAGTGTATGCACACATGTCAAAGCAAAAGAGGAACAAACTTGAGAGCAAATCAGAGAAGTGCATATTCATTGGGTACAAGGATGGTGTCAAAGAGTATAAGCTAGGGAATCCCAATACTAAAGGCATCATCCATAGTAAAGATGCGATGTTCAAAGGATCTACTGCTTGGATTTTGTTTCGAAAACAAGAACATGTGCATGGGTAGAATAGAATCAAAGTCTAATTCACAACGAAAGTAAAAATGCCCATACACGTATCCCCTTAACATTGTTCGTGCATTTTAATAAAATACATAGAAGTGATAAAAGCGCTAATCACATTACCCTTGTACAATGCTCAAAAATTTTGGTTTTGACATTCTTCAAATTCTAACTGCAAACGTTTGATCTCCTGATGACACTAATTTCACCATTCTTAGAATTCAAACCATGAACATCTAATGCTTTCTGGTAATAGTGGTTTTGACATTCTTTAGATCCAGATCACGATGGTCTAATCTCCCTGTAACATAAGTTCTAACGTTCTTCATCCAACCTCACAAATATCATGCCTCTAGTTCAAACACACTATCAATCTCACGTTGAACGGTAGAGAGAAAATAAGAGATCTGCCACTACAATTATGCTAGCAATTGCTCTGTGTGTAAATGACTTGGTTGATTACTATCAACATTCTCAATTGTCAATTGTTGATCAGCCTATGATCTACTCTCTCAATCGCCTTTTATACCCAGTACCAAATCACATTTAAATAGAATAATCAACTGTAAAACCATTTTAGAGAATTAATATGGTCATAACATCTAAGGGATGTAAATTCTAAGACTGTTATAGATATTAATTCGGGCATTAATTCTGTAATCTTTACAGAGTATAATTTCAAATAGTAATTTGTACTCGTTACAAGTCTTTATTCTGAGCATTAACTTTGTACCCGTTACAGAAATTTAATTTGATTGTTACATCTGAAAACGTTGTAAAACATTAACTGGTCATTTGAATCTGAAACCATTTCAGATCATTAAACTCTCTATTAATTCTGAAACCGTTTTAAATCATTAATGTGACCGTTAAATCTAAAACCATTTCAGATCATCAATGTGGTTGTTAAGTCAGAAACTGTTTCAAAACTTTAATTTAGCCATTAAGTCTGAAACCATTTCTTATCCTTAATTTGGTTATTAATTTTGAATTCACTTTAGAATATTAATACGACCATTAATTCTAAACTCACTTCAATTCATAAATGCAACTATTGATTCTG
Source organism: Eucalyptus virginea (assembly GCA_014182375.1). Classification (NCBI taxonomy): domain Eukaryota; kingdom Viridiplantae; phylum Streptophyta; class Magnoliopsida; order Myrtales; family Myrtaceae; genus Eucalyptus; species Eucalyptus virginea. The sequence goes on from CM024521.1 coordinate 63,890,961, forward strand.
AACTCACTTCAAATTATTAATATGGCCATTAATAATTTTGCCATTTGAACTGACCATTGAATCTTCATATAATAATTTGGTGTTTGAAACCATTTTAGAAATTAAATCTTCAGCCTGGCTCAATCTAATTGCCTCAAGTGCAAACTCATTTGCAATATTATCTCTCACATTCAAACGCCATTTTGAATTGATTATGGTTTTTGATATCCTTAGGTTTGTCGCTAAGCTAGCAGTACAATTTGTACTACCACATTAACACAATCAAGAGAACTGAATATATTGATCAATTTTCAATTCCTACAAACCATGAGTGACATTTAGTAATATGTCATAATTACCTAAATAGTGTGAATGGTTCAAGAACATAACGAACATGTCAGCTTTGGCAATCGTGTAATTTGATCCTTTCGTTTTTCTATGTCCCGATCAAACAAATGCCATGAAATTATTTGTCAAGCAACCATTTGATCATATATGCCCAAATCTAATTGACATGTGTTTTACAAGACATGAACCATTCATTCTCGATTATAACTCCAATTGAAGATTTCAATATAATGTCATGATTAGATTGCATAGGATATCAATCTTGTATATTTGCACATAACAAGAAGATAGATTCCATATTACGCATGCATGAGCCTTCATACGTGAATAAACTATTGCCATTAAGTACAAAGGCGATTCGACGAAGCGTCAATATGCACACTTGTGACCCACAACCATCCAACATACAAGTTAGCATCATGCCTCAAGTCTAACGATCTTACAATAGACCAAAGTATGAACGATTAGTCATTAACCCCACTAAAAGCTCCCGTGTTGCCAATCGTTTAATCTACGTCAATGCAGTGAATTTATCCGAGACAAGCAATTGTATTCTAGCCCAGATATCACAATACCTAATAACTTCTGACTCATCATCCCCTCAGGTATCCATTACTAAATGGTCAAGTTTGACAATATATCAGTCTCAACAAGATCATCAATATTCTCTCAATAATTCATCAACCAATGAATTATTTAAAGATTTAGCATAATTGTAAACATGTCAAACATATTCTTAACACTTTAAGAATAGGTTCAATCATAATTGATTTTATGAACTTATTCATATAAGTAGAATGATGAATGAATATTTCTATAATATGTAACCATTATGTGGTTACTTTAGGGCATATACAGTTAACATTTACAACAAATAAGATGGTCCCATGAAATCTTGAAAAAACAGATCTCAGCTAGAGTTGATGATTACTTAAGCCCGATGCAAGTACTCCTGTAGCAGCAATTTACAATAAAATAGATCAATAAATAATGCGCGTTGTTTTTAGTATATGAAAATATACTAAGCTAATGGGGATTAAAATATAACGTTTTGCGTTTTCATTATCTGTCCATTTGCTAATCTGTGGAAAATTTGGCAATAGGACAGCATCCACTAACCCTTTTCAATTTTCTATTATGCTCGTCATCTGATAGACCAACAATAGAGAAAGTAGTTGAGCACTAAAGTCCGTTCGTTTTGCGAAAAATATCATGTTTCTGAAAAACATTTTCCTGAAGTTATTTTCCAGGAAAATAACTCTATTTTCCGGCGTTTTCAATAAACCTAAACTTTCATTGGAAAATATTTTCCACCGTTCATTAGCTAATTTAATTGTTTGGAAAAAATTATCAAAAATTAAATTTTAATATTTTTGATTGACCAAAAATTATTTTTATTTTTTATATTTTTTAAAAATGAATTTTTAATTATTTATATTTTTAAAAATCGAAATTTTTATTATTTTTTATTATTTATTTCTTTTTCTTTTCCTTCCTCCTTCCTCCTCCTTCTTCCTCCTACTTCCTCTGCCGTCGCATGCTTGACAATGGCCGGCTACCTGGCGGCCGACCAAGACCCGGTTGCTATGGTGGCTAATGTGATGTGGACAAATTTTAATTATTTTTATATTTTTATAAATTTTTTTATCTTTTCGTTTCTCTTTTTTTTCACAACTTTTAGGGAAGAGTCAATAAAGCAAATATCAGGAAACAGAAATTGCTAACCTGGCTTTGAAAATCAGGGTGCGATTGATGACGAAGGAAGAGGCGAAGCACTCCGGAGTGGACCATGACCGGCTCCTCCCCATCGTAACGGTATTTCAACGGCGGGAACAGCCCGTGGCCGGCCGCTTCCAGCGACACCAGCATGCCGTAGTTCGGATCCCAACCAAGCATCGGCAGCTCTTGGACGCCCGAGAATGCCACGTACCCCACGCCCCCGACTTGCTCCACCACGAAGGCACCACACCCCATCGCGTTCGCAGTGCTGCACACCCTCCATGCCTCCTTCAGCAGTGGGGTCGAAGTCAGGAAAGTCCCCAAGATCTCGCTGGTCTCGAACCTTTCCAGGATAACAGAGGGAAAGGAAAAGAGGAACAAAAACAGGGCAAAGAAGTAAAGGTAAGAAACGTAGTAGCTCAAAACGCCGGGAAATCGAGGTGAGGGGGAAAAGGCAGGAGTAGGCTGTTACGATGAAGCTTCGGCGTCCATGGTCTCCTCTTTTTGCCCGTTAAAACCGGCAGGGAAATGAATATCGACCCTGAATTTACGATTTGAAGCCAGGCCGGCGAGTTGGATCTTCGCCGAAGATTGGACGATGATTTCCAGAAAGATAAGAGGAACCCGCAGATAAGAGACAGAAGAGAGAATTGAAGAGCGTGAACGAGGCCGTGGCGCTTGCGTTGGGGACTCTCTTTCGTGGACATCGAAGTTATGGGCCGCTCTGTCTTTTGTCCTTCTTTGGTGCGTGCCATCGTCACTTTCCTTGACTTCTTCCTCCTCTCTGAAATGTGGCTGCAAAGCACCTCATATCTGATTGCTGACGTCGCGTCGCCTTTTTTTATTTAGATCCAATAATAGGTGCCCCCTTTCTCTGATACTCTTGTCTTGTTCTCCTCTCTTTATTATCCTTTTCAATTTTTACTTAAAAGAAAAAAAAAAAAAAAGCCTTAGTTAGAAACCTATGTAGACGACACGGACACGCGACACACGACACGACACGACACGACACGCCGACACGTCATTTCTTAAAAATAGAGAATTTCGACACGTTCCGACACGTTGTATTTTTATATATAAATACATAAATAAATAATAACAAAAATAGCCTAGAATTAATTTACACGAAAAATATTAAATAATATCATTCATTATTTTAATTTGTTACAATAATACACAAAACTTAGAGGAAAAAAACATTGTTTAAAGAAAAATGCTGAAATGATATTTTTTAATTTATTTATTTATCATATATAGCATTTTTTATTACTTCTTTCATAGTAAAAGACTTTTTTAAAAAATAAAACAATTCTAAAAAACAAAACTGAAAAAAAAAAATTGACCTCGTGCATGTATATTTATAGCAATTTTATTACTTCTTTTATTACTTCTTTTGTGTATATTTATATTTTGACCACTCAAGTATTAGAAATTTTAAAATTGACCCCGTGCATGTCGGTGCGTGTCGGAATTACGGACTCGCGTGTCGGAGCGTGTCGGAAAGAGTTGACCACGTGTCGGATTTTTCGACACTCGTTGACCGCGTGTCGGAGCGTGTCGGGACGTGTCGGAGCGTGTCGGACACGTGTCGGAGTGTCTGACATGACACGAAGGCTTCCGGAGAGTGTCCGTGCTTCATAGTTAGAAATCCCCTTCCCTCATGAGCAATGTTTGTTGTTCACCATTGTTTGCTCATCCTTTCAAACACGACTTAGCAGTTCCACTTTGTGCTTGATTTTAGAGCTTCAACCTCATGTCTGTTCTTCATTTGTGCTAGATTTTTATTTTTCCATTTTTTCTTCACAATTTGCACTTGATTTGAGAGTTTCAAGGGTCGATCTTGGGTTGACTTTGAAATTAGATCGAACTCATGAAGTCAGTCCGATCCTCGATCCTAGGCTCAATCAGATTGATTCTCAATCCCAAAAATTGGAGACCAATACTGTGCGGGTTAATTCATGAGTTAGGTATTAAATTGGCCCAATCTGGATAATGATCACCCTTATGAATTAGATTCACAAAAGTAGCTTTGCTCACAAGCAAATCATTTGGGCATTTCATTACCTTTTTTTGCCTTCTCCCCCATTTATTTTTCGGAAATATCCATTGGACCAATGTGCACTAAGGTTGAGCGAGTCGGACCTATTGCCGCAGAGACAAGAGGTGGTCAAGGAGGAGGGCCTCGTTTATGTCCTGTCTAGGGTATGTGAACACAAGGACTTTCCTTTTTGATTCTCCATTTCTCTGCCTTTGGAGGGAGAACGGAGAAAAAGGAAGAAGAATAGGGAAAGTGGACGTGGGAGCCACAGGGAAAGAAACAAAAGAGGGGACACAAAAAGAAAGGGACTCACTTTCTCAGAACAGCCATCGAGGGATGCTTTATAAAACGAAGTGCGATCCAGAAAGGAATAATAATTGCCTTGAAAAAAACATCCGTACGAATTGGACTGTGAGTTGGGGGATGCTCGAATCGACTCGCATGTTAGATATATTAAAAAAGAAGAAAAAAATTATGTATTACAAAAAATGAAAGTAAAAAAAAAAAAAAGAAGATCATACTAAATTTTTCTTTCTTCTCTATTTATTATTTTTATTATTGTGTTTTATTTTCACACACACACACACACACACACACACACACACACACACACATATATATATATATATATATATATATATATATTGACCTTTTATTGAATTTTTAAAATTGGTCTCAATATCGAAATCACTTATCAAAACTTATATATTAAAATTTTAACTCGAGTGTCGGAAACGTCGAGAAAGTTAATCAAGTGTCGGATTTTTCAACACATGTTAATCGAGTGTCGAGAAGAGTGTTGAAGAGTGTCAAAGAAAGTGTTGAAGAGATCGGATATGTATTGAAGTGTCCGACACAACACAAAAACTCTTTAAGAGTGTCAATCCTTTATAGGCCACTATATGGTCTGAGTGTTGCTTTTGCTTGTCGCCTTGTTTGGCTGTGCTGGTAACTCTATCTCTCCCTCTCTCTTTAAAGAGGGACTAGAGGAAAAATTGAAAGTTTGCAACCACCACTGCTAGTCTTAGTAAAATTGATTTCGCAAATTAAAGTAACAACCAATGTGTTAAATGATTATTAGAATAAAAAGTGACTAGTTTATCTAAATGTCAACTTTCAACTTGTTACATGACTTAAGCATGAGAAACATTATCTAAAAAAAATTCTAAAATTATTGCACTTTAATCAATTCAATTCTAAATCTTTTAACAAAATTTGTCAATTCAATCAATTCAACCAATTTTAAATGACATAGACATTGGTTATCCTATGCACCATATTAACGTAGATAATTTTTTGTATTAGTCGGATGAACTGATTTGGCAAATTATCAAAATAATTAGTACTCAAATAACAAAATTAAAAAGGTCTAGAATTGAGTTAACTAAAGTATTATTGATTTAGATTTGTTTGGACGATGTTCCCTTTAAGCATGTGGTGCTTCGTATATTTTGTGGAGATCAATTGACTCCGCTCAAATACATCTTTCTAATTAATATATAAATTTAACTTTGAATCGAAGTAATTTTGACCGTGTTAAAAAGTTTGGACCTCAAAACTTTTAAAGTAAGCTCCTATCAATTTTGACCCTATCTTACATGCTTATCTGATCCATGGAAAGCTCGCCATCCCTTTCCAAAAAGATTAAAAATTGTGAAATCTCATCGCCCGCACGCCACGCAAGTTCCACACAATTGATTCGTGGAATTCGGAAATATTTGGCGGCCGGAGACCAAAGACTCGACGACTCCACAGTACTAGTCTTCCTCGTGAGTCGACGACTAAGTCTATGAAGCGACTTCGAGAAACGCATGGGGGAAGTATCGTTGCTGTCGGATTGTCCTTGGATTCTTGCGCATTCGAAGGGCTTCGATATGCCTAAGCGGTAAGATGAGCAACGCCGTAGGCTTGATTTCGCATGCATTTCGGTGCGAACGTGAAAGCCCATTCCATTCCTTTTGAGGTGCACCCCAGTCCTGACACAGCCTAAAAAGCCCAACCCCACTCATCCGGCAAAGGAGGCGGCCACTTCTTTATATGGACCAATTGCGCCGAGACTAGCACTACCGCTCATTTTCAGAGAACCGCCGGTCTGAAAAAGCGAGGAAAATCACATAGATGATTTATAAACTTTGGCCAAATATATTATTTGATCCATGAGATGTAGCTCGATATGTAATGTGGTCCTTAAATTTTTTAGTTTGTTCAATATGGTTTCAAGTAACAGTATCCGGAGAAAAGCACTCTTAATCATCTTGACATCTCATCTAATTCTTACCAACCCCCGGGCAAAATAGGAAATGAACATCTTGAAGCTATAGAAGTCAAAAAACTCATCAAGGAATACAAGAGACAAAAGGATGGACACGACTCAGATAGTTTGGATGATGACAAGCCAATGCGCAATAATGACCTGTAAAGAAACCTAAAGTATCCTCACATGAAGAAGAAACTGAAGAAGAGGAAAGAAGTCATAAGCAAACCAAAAGAAAGTTTGACAAGCCACGTGAAGAAGAGGAAAATTTACTCAAAGTATCACGGCAGAAGTACTATTCATACACCATTTGGCACTATTCATGTATTATTTGATGTTGTTTGGCACTATAATGCACTGTAGCAAAAGCGAAAAATAAGGTATAAGGATCTGTCAAGAGCACTGCAATACACTATTCTTGTCTATCTAAGGGTCAAATGATTGGTCATTGTCAGCCAAAAAGAGTCTATAGGAGTCCATCAAATTATTGGTGGCTTTGAGAACTATCACCAATATTCATACGTATATCTTTAGTGTCTATTTTATGCTTATATAAGGCAATGCTTATACAAGTTAGGGGGCAAAATGCACTCTTCCTAGAAATAATATTGTGTGGTGTGCTATGAATCCCTAAACTTTTCTTCTCTCTTCTTTTCTATCTAGTATGATTCTTTAAGATTAGGAATGTGCTGATCAATATTGGTAGTATACTCTGCACTTGTCACAATGTCTCAAAATTCTACTATTGCAAAAAATTTTATGATATAAGTCAAACAATGAAATAGGAATTTGATGAATAACGAAGAGTTTCTATTATGAGATCGAAGAAGGGCCATGCGTGTGGGATATCATTCTTGTCACAAATTCTTTTTTTTTTTTCTCTCTGGCTCATATCATAGGTAAATTTTCAGAACAAATTAAAAGTCCAAGGACATATTACACGTTGGGAAAAAATTCATGGACCACTTGTGCCATTATCTCAAATCAGCGACGGAAATACTGGTACTGGGCAAGTATTTTTATAGACTAGCGTTAGAGCCCCCCGAGGCAACGACAGCTTGTCGTCCTGCAATGATTAACGTGGCCATGCTGCTTTTTTGGGAGTACCCTCCTCATGGGCTTTTTTGGGAGTACGCGAGTATCGCTTGAAAATGGGCTTATTTGTTTGATTCCTTTCTTTTGGGCTTTGGAGTGGCTTGGATCACAGGCTCTCTCTCTCTCGGGATCAAAATGGCTTTTCTGAATGGACGGGCAACTGTTTTGCGGTTAAAATGATTGCTTGCATCATGTTATAGAAATAAACTAGCAGAAGATGACATAAATTGTTATTGAATATAAGAAAATCTTCCATTGTCTGATTTTGTTAGGGTGATGCAGAAGGTGAATTTTAAAATTATGTTTTTCCAGTAAGCTTATTTATTGAAACAAATGTCAATCTTTTCTCCTTTTCGATAAATAAGCCTCATTTTTATTTTCTTGTCCAATCTTTTGATCTCATCCCTGAATCACCAAGATGGAGAAACTGTTTTACGCGCCCGTGACATGATTGATGTGATATAACAAGTTAATCGATGGATCACGATGTCCATCCGTTAATCTCAGCATTTATCATATATGCCCTCGACTAATCAAGCTCATGTACTATTTGAGAATGGTGTTTGCTTTGTATTCTCTTGAAAGTGGTATTTGTCTTCGGCTTGTGTATGCATGATGTGACCTCTAATCCGGCTCAAACAATCATGCAATTGTGATTGCTATTCTCATGGAATAGACTCATTCGTGATAACAAAGATGGAACCTCATGTTTGATCTAATTCAATTTCAATCCAAATCATTGTGTGAATGCAATTACTATTCTTATGAAATAGACCCATCCGAGATAACAAAGAGGGAACCTCATGTTTGATTTAATTCAATTTCAATTAAATCGCCGCGGTCCCCATCCTAGCACGTCTAGTCTACTCACATGACAATGCAGCAATCGAAAGAAGCCAAAGAAGTTACCGTATGAAGTCGAGATCAAGCGCTATCGAGAGTTTGTCCTAATTTCTCACTCCTTCATTTTTCGTCCAAACAAAGATAGACCGCGATTAGCGTACACCCCATCTCCTCGTCTCTATCTCCCTCTCTCTCGTCCTTCCTCGTCCACCATTCTCGGCTTACTGTTTCACCAAGTCACGTGCGGCGATTTTACCTCTCTTCTCCTCGGACTGGTAGGTCTCCCTCGGCCTGAACTGAATTAATGACCATCCTTTACTGTAAATCACCCGCTGGAAAAAGCAAAAAGTAAAGGTACGTTTGTTTTCATTTCTTTTTCAAATTTTTTTATTTTTCGACGGCTTTGCTCGAATCGGTGATTTTGTTAAAATTATATTTTGCCCGTAAACAAGCGGAGGCGACGGCGTGTTAAAAAAACATTCCACTTTTTGCAGAACAAAAAAACACTTTCTTTCTTCTTGGAAACTTTTTGCTTTTTTTTCTTTTTGAGACATCTGCCACAATGAACTGCCGCCTCGGTGAGCCGAAATCCGGGCGAGCTTTGATCGAAGAATGCAGAGAGTTGTTTGGCGGGCGTTGCCCTAATCTTCAGATCGTCCATTGCATGGGAGGGGCGAATGACCAAAAAGAAGAAAAAAGAAAAAGGAAAAAGAAAAAAAAAAAAAAGGAAAAATAAATAAGAAAAATAAGAAAGAAAATAGAAAAAATAAAATAAAAATATTAAAAAATAAAAGAAATAAAAAAATTATACAAATTCCTACTAAACTGTTTTTATTTATTTTTTATTTCGAAACATGAATTGTTGTCGTTCGATTTTATGCAAAATGCATTTTTTCCTTTTACTTTTCGGTAATAATTTTTTTCGTCCTAAAATACAAAAAAAAAAAAAAAAAATGGGTCACTGCAATCACAAGGCCCCGACAAATGTGCTCCCACGAGAAACGGCGCGTTTGGCGTTTTCCATCTAAAGTCCAAGACTTCGGCTGTAAATCACCACCCCGTCAACCCTAAAAGTGTTTTGACTTTTTTAACTTTTCGCTTAATTCAAATTTTGTTGGCCCTACAGTATCGCTCGGTTCCAAATTCGAGAGTGTCGAAGCTTTCACAAAAGTCAATTATTGGCACGAACGTTCACCGACAAATTTTGTCATAATTTCTTACAACGTGCCGATTGGAATGTAATATCAACGGGAAAGGCCAAAAGGTGCCATAAAAAAATGATAAACAAACATGGCCCCGTGCATTGTCGCGTTATTCTTTCCCCGAGACATTTCTTTATTGTCCTCGATCACAGGGGGAACGAAGGCTTGCTGTAATGCTCAATCCGCTTGTTCCTCTGCTTTAGTAAGTTATTCGAAACGCTTGGGGATGGGAAAAATACTTTTAAGACCTGTAAGTTGTGAACTCATCTTTCATTTTTAGAGAGATAATAGTATAAATGATCCTTAAATTTTAATCTCAACGTATAGTATCGTGCATAAATTTTTAATCTTTTCGATGCAATCTCTAAGTTTTCAATCAAAATGTAATGTTATCCTTAAACTTTTAAATTGTTTATTGTGGTTCTAAATTATTGGTAAATGTTCAATCTAATCTCTATATTATATAAAAATACTTAAAAATTCATGGGCTGCATTGAATATTAAAAAAACAATAAACACAAATGGTCTTCAAACTTTGATCTAATATGTAATGCGATTCATAAATTTTTAATTTATTCAATATGGTCTCTGAACTTTTATCTAATGTATAACGTGATCCCTAAAAATTTTATACATGTTTAACTTAGTTTTTTGAAGTATATAATAATTTTTTTTTATTCATGAACTTGAATTAATCAAAGGACAATTTCAAATATGTTCATATAATTCAAAGACTAAGTTGAACATGCACAAAAAATTTAGGGACCACAGATGAATCTAAACGCTGACATTCCAAGACCTTCTAGGACACATGAATCTGAGTAAAGATCCTCTTTAAGTGGTCTAGGCATGTGGGATGCCTTGTTATCACAAAGGGAGAATGCTTAAGGCTATTACTGTCCTCCTGCTCCTAATATTGACCTTGAACTACATCACATGGAAGAACAACTTGCATATCACAGCTCATATAGTTCAGATTATGACTATAACTCCATATGGAGATAATTTTGTAATAAAGTTACTATAGTACTAGTCACTGTTCACTACTGTAGCAAATAGAGTAGATAGTCCTTGCCTAGAATCCTAAGTTTGCAATAATTAGGTCACGGACCTCTGTCCATTGTAACCATGTCAAGGACCCCAGTTTGTTGTGATGTCTTGTCTTGTCTTTATTTTCTATTGCTACTTTAAATTTGTTGTGTACTCATCACCTATAAAAGGCCTTGTAATGGTAATGAAGAAGTAGGAGGCTCTATCTTACAAATCTCTCCAAGTTTCTCTAAATACTTCTTCTTCTCCAACTTATTAGGGTCCTTTAAGAAATGCAACTTGATTAGTTAGAAATGTTATTATCTTGTCATCATTGAATGTCTCTATGTTCTTAATTAAATCTTTAGGTAGTATTTAGCTAAAAAATAGTCTCCAAAGGGCTTGAACATGTGATTCGCCTATTGTGAGATAGCATACCCCCTGCAACTGACTTAGTTTTCCCTTGTTCTAAGCATAAATCCCTTCATTGGTATCAAAGACCACATTGCACATTAGGCTTAGTTCATGGATCATATTGAATAAATTAAAATTTCAAGAATTACATTGTACATTGGGTCAAAATTTAGAGATTGTTTGTATCATATTCTCAACATTTGACCAAATTCATGGACTAAATCAAATTAATTAATAGTTTAGAGATAGATTTGAATCAATATTCAAAGATCATTCATGTCATTTTCTTCATTATTGTATAATATAAAATAAATTGGATTTGAGCATGTTCTTAAAAGGTTCCATCTAAACTTTGGGACATAAAAATACCAAGGTTATTCCCTCCTAGGTGGGGGAAATAAATAAACACCTAGGAACAAGAGGAGCCTTGAGGGAAGGTAGACTCTCCATCTCTTCTTCAAAAGAGGCTACCTATGCCTAGTCTCCTATGCCTACAGTAATGAGGTGGAACTTGCAAGGGTTCCTACTGGGTTAACCAATGCTTGTGCAATGTCTTATAACTAATTTATCAACCCAGTATCCCCGATTACAAACACTATCGATAGACATGCTTATATGAGGGTGGGGGTTTTGTCTTGACATCATAGGGAAGGCTATTGCAAGAATCGACAGCATGCGATTACAACCATTGATCTCCTCTTTGATGGAAAAGTGCATGGAATTCGCACCAACAATCAAATGATCAAGAGGTCAAGACAAATTAGATACACATGGTTACAGGCATGGAGAACAATCTCCTGGGCGCCTTAGTAGACAGCGGAAATGAATGACGCTAGTATTGGGCTTGACTGCCTCTATTTTCTCACCTCCCTATCTCACTTTAGAAGAGGCTACCTCCAAATAGACAGTTATAGCAACATCCTGTGCCTTGGGATGTTGCTATAAATCAACTTACAGGTGGAACTTGTAAATTAGCTTGTGCTTCGCCTCGGTGTCTTGTAATTGATTTGTCAGCCAAGTATCCTCAATTACAAGACACCATCATTTTCTTCATTATTGTATAATATAAAATAGAAACGCTTATAGGAGGTTGGGGCTTTTGTCAAGATATCGGAGGGGGGAAGACTATTGCCCAAACTAACAGCAAGCAATTATAGTCATTGATTTTCTCTTCGATGGAGAAGGGTGTGGAAATCGCACCAAAAGTCAAACAATCAAGATTTCATGACAGATTTGATACCCTTGAGTCGGGCACAGGCGATAATTTTCAGGCGCCCTTAGCTGCAAAATAGTTGCCCATCCATTAAGATTGGGAATGCATTTATCAATACCGGTAGTATGATTTACACTTGTCACAAAAATGGAACCCATACATCAGAATTTTACTATCCTAAAATTTTATATGATATAAGTCAAAAAATGAAAAATAAATTTAGTGGCTAACAGGCAGTTCCTATTCGAGGTTAAGGAAGGACTGTGTGTGTAATAACATACTTATCAAAAATTCTATTTTCGTTTTCCCTAAATCGTATCATAGGTAAATTTTTTGAACAAATTAAAATTCCAAGGATCATATTGCATATTGGCAAATTTCATGGATCATTTGTGTCGTTATCACAAATCAATGATGGAAATACTGGCATTGAGGAAGTATTTTTATAGACTAGCGGTAGAGCTCCCTGAAGCAACAATAGCTTGTCGTCCTACGATGATTAAAGTGGCCATGCTGCTTTCATGAATATCCTCCTCATGGGCTTTTTTGGGAGTTCGTGAGTACAGCTTGAAAATGGGCTTATTTGTTTGATTCCTTTCTTCTGGGCTTTGGAATGGCTTGAATCAGGCTCTCTCTCTCTCTCTCTCTCTCTCTCTTCCTCGAGGGATCCAAATGGACTGTTTTGGGGCTAAAACGATCATTTCATCAATGGATGGGCATTTGTTTTGTGAGTTAGCGTTATCCAGTGAAATAAATATCAGTCTTTTCTCATTTTCAATAAATATGTCTCATTTTTGTTTTCTTGTCCAATCTTTTAATCTCATCCTTGAATCACTAAGATGGAGAAACCATTTTACACGCCTGTGACACGATTGATGTGGTATAACAAGCTAATTGACAGCTCATGATATCCATCCGTTAATCTCAGCATTTATCATATATGCTCTTGGCTAATAGAGCTCATGTATTGTTTGAAAAAATGTTTGCTTTGTACTCTCTCGAAAGTGGTATTTGTCTTTGGCTTGTGAATGCATGGTGTGACTTTTGATCTAACTGAACGGTCATGCAATTGCGATTGCTATTCTTATGAAATAGACTCATTTGGGATAACAAAGACGAACCTCATGTTTGATCTAATCTAATTTCAATCCGAGCCATCATGTAATTGCAATTGCTATTCTCATGAAATGACCTTCCCATTCGAGGTAATAAAGACAAAATCTCATGTTGGGTTTAATTTGATTTCAATCCGAACCGTCGCGGTCCCCGTCTGAGCATGTGAAGTCTACTCACAAGACAATGCAACGATCGAAAGAAGCCAAAGAAGTTACCGTACCAAGTCGAGATCAAGCACCGCTGAGAGTTTCTCCTAATTTCTCGCTCCTGCATTTTTCGTTCAGACTGGATAGACTGCGATTAGCGTACCCCCTCGATTCCCTGTCTCTCCCTTTCTCCCTCGTCCTTCCTCGTCCGCCATTCTCGGCTTTTCGGCACGTGCGCGGTATACAACTGTTTCACCCGACAAGTCAAGTGCGGCGATTTTACCTCTCTCCTCCTCTGACCGTTAGGTCTCTCTTGGCCTGAACTGAATTAATGATCGTCCTTTACCGTACTTCACCCGCTGGAAAAAAGTAAAAAGTAAAAAAAAAAAGGAAGAAAAATGGATCATCGCAAGCAGAAGGGGTGAGCCAAAAAAAAAAAAAAAAAAAAAAAAAGTCGCCCCGACAATGCTCATGTGCTTCACGAGACAGGGTATTTGGCGTTTTCCATCTAAAGTCTCTTCCCCTTAAGGCTGCGTTTGGTTGTGTTTTTTTTTTTGAACATTTTTTTCTGTTTTTTGTTCGCAGGAACAAAAGAAGCAGAAAGCGTTTGGGTGCGTTTTTTCCTTTTTTGTTCTTTTGTTCCCGGGAGCAAAAAAAGAAAGCAGTAAAACACAAATTTTGTGTTTCTTATTTGAAAACACTTTTGAAGAACAAAAGAGGAACAAAAACAAAAGCGAGCTGTTTCTTTTCTATTTCTTGCTCAACCCTTCGAACACCGCGCGTCTCCTCCTGCATCGTCTTCTCCGGCGCCTCCCACTCTCCCGGCGCCGAAGCGGCCTCTGTCTCGAGACCATCCGGCGTCTCCACCGTCAACGGCGCTGCTCCTTCACAGGTGGCTCCTCCTTCATCGTAAATCACTGGGGCGCCACGTCAACCCTGAAGGTGTTTTGACTTTTTAACTTTTCGGTTCTAAATTCCAGACTGTCGAAGCTCTTACAATCGTCAATTATTGGCACGTACGTTCACCTAATAAACAAAAAGTAGAAATTTTGTCATAATTTATTACAACGTGCCGTTATTTTAAGGTTTGAGTTGTCTTTCATTAATTTAATATCAACTTTTTGGTGTCATTATCATTAAGAGTAGAGATTAGTGTCAATAGTCGGTCGTTTCTTTTATCATAGTAGATACGAATAAAGAGTACCGGTTTATTGCTGTTGAACTTTTGCGTAGATGCAAATTAATGATTCTGCCTTTTGCTGGTGGGGATGGGTTTTGTTCGTTAGACAAAGCTATTGCTTCACAGATTGCTTAGTTTTCTTAGTTGTGAAGTACCGGTTTTCCAAATGCTGGCTATGGTGATTTGTTCACTAACCAATAAGTGGATTTCATTGGTTTGGCTTAGAAATCTTAACCTAATTTAGCATTGGAGAGCAAAGAATGACCTCACTCTAATATAATCTCATTAATCAGTTTAGCAACTCTATTCAACTATGGTGCGTTGGTAATAATGCAATGTGTCAACAACAATGCGATGTTTCACTATGCCTACTTTTATGCAAATCTGGTCGAGCTTGTCATGACATAATTCCAACCTTTTATCAATTCTCAAGCACATGATTTTCCTTCCTATATGTCTTTTGATCATTTCCTTCCAAGACTTGAATGAACCAAGCACCTCGCCCTTGTACTTAAAAAATCAAATTCAGATTTTCCTCAAAACATCATCAGTAAAGGATCACATGCACCCCTCACCACTCTTAGACAAAACATGATGAGATGATAAATAAATAGAGAAGGAGAGGGAGGGAGTAGTTTTGGTACTAGAAAAAGGCATGTTTTAGCCAAAATGGTTGCACTCATAACCCCACCAATTCCTTTATCTGGTTTGGACCCACAAAATAACAATAGAGTAGAGATAAAATTTCAAAAATATATTGTCCTTTGTGATTGTATAATAATCATGATTTCATAAATTAGGCATGCTTATGATAACAATCAAAATTATAAATGCAAGTTTCGTCCATGATGTCAATGAGTAAGCGCATTTTTAGAGGGGTTACTTTAGTTGTTGTAACACTCGTTCACCTATGTTCACCCTTAATTTTACTAAAGTTGAAGCCTTCTAGCTTTCCCTTTTGGCTTGTTGAGCTGTACAATCTCTACTTTCAGCGTTTTTCTCATCCTATGCGAACCTTTTATTTTTTGGTCAAATCCCATGTGAACTTTGTCCCACTATGTTACTTGTAAACAAGAAAATTATAAAATAAGATAAGTAATGACTAATTTGTCTCATAACTTTTAATTTCGTATATATGAGTTTGTTACACGTGAATTAGACCCAATTTGTCTCATAACTTTTAGTTGTTGCCTTATTGCTTCTTGTCTTGAATTTTTCTTTACTTAAGGTACATCCTCACTCTATCTCAATTAGTTGTCTCCTTCCCAGGTGAACAATACTGGTGTTGGTGGATCCATTATCGACGTTGATGCTTTGAGAACTTCGGTGGATCCATCCAAAGTTTCGCCTTGCTGGTGCCAATCAAGATGCGATGGATAGAAACTTTTCCCTATATGGAGATCCGGAATATCCATGCGGACCATGGAGGTTGCAGATGATACATTGCATGATTGGAATAAACATGCTTAGGACAAGGATTGCAAATAAAATGGCGAGGGATCATAATATGCCTGAGATTTCTTGACTTTGTGTTTCCGACTTTTGTAATTTTGTTTTTAAGTATTCACTTATCAAATCCAATGTGATGAAGTTGAACAATGAACTATATTACTTCATTATTGTGATGTTATGTATGAAAGGGTCTACGTAGAGATCTATGAGGTATTCTTCTTTTAGGTAGCTCTTATTGTACAAATTTTACTTACGAAATTTTGTTCGAAGTATGCACATGACCATGTTCAGAATGTTTGTCTTCGCCGACCATGAACAAAATTAAATTGATGAGCATTTCATTAGAATGATAATGCAATACCAAGTTTACACTTTATTGAAAAAAAAAGGCACGTGAGAAAAATTTGATACAAAGTTTATTTATAAAATTTTCTTCGGAGTATGCATGTTCAGAATGTTTGATTGTACTCACCATGAACAAAATTAAATTGATGAGCATTTTATGATAATGAGAATTCAAAACCAAGTTTACACTTTATTAAAAAAAAAAAAAACCAAATGGGAAAATTTAGGTACAAACTTTAAAAAAAAAATTTCCCGAGCAAATATGATCAAGTTTAGAATGTTTGTTTTCACTTAATATGAACAAAATTAAATTGATGAGCATTTCATGAGAATGATAATTCAATACCAAGTTTACACTTTATTAAAAAAAAAAAAAAACAATTGAAAAAAAATTGGAACAGAAATTTTGTATGCATTACCAAACGTGTTTACGTTCTTTTTCTATTCCGAAACAGAAATTTTTGCGATTACCAAACGCGTGTTTCTGTTCTTTTTCTATTCTAGAAACAGAAATTTTATACGATTCTAAACGCGTTTTTGTTCAGAAATTGTTCTAACGAGAAACACTTTTTTCTATTTCTGTTTCAAACAATTTTTAAAAGTAAAAACACAACCAAACGCACCCTAAATCACCACCACGTCAACCCTGAAGATGTTTTGACTTTTTAACTTTTCGTTTAATTCAAATTTTGCTGCCCCCACGACATCAATCGGTTCTAAATTCCAGACTGTCGAAGCTCTTACAATGGTCAATTATTGGCACGTACGTTCACCAACAAATTTTGTCATAATTTCTTACAACGTGTCGATTGTAATTTAATATCAACGGGAAAGGACAAAAAGTGTCGAAAAAAAGGTGATAAACAAACGTATGCCCCCGTGCATTGTCGCGTTGTTCTTTGCCTGAGGCATTTCGTTATTGTCCCTGATCACATATAAAATGGAGGAAGGCTCGCTGTAATTCTCAAGTCCACTAACCCCTCCGCTTAAGTAAGTTATTCGAAACGCTCGACGGTGGTCCTTAAATTTTGATCTCAACATGTAGTGTTGTGCATGAATTTTTAATCTTTTTAATGTGATTATTAAGTTTTGAATTAATATATAATGCTAGCCTTAAACAATTAATTTGTTCATTGTGGTTCAATTGGTAAATGTTCAATGTAATCGGTATATTATATAAAAATGCTAATTTGTTGATGAATTACACTAAATATTGGAAGAATAATGAACACGAATAGTTCTCGAACTTTGATATAATATACAATATTATCCATAAAGTTTTAATTTATTCGATATGGTTTATGAACTTTCGTCTAATGTACGATATGATCATTAAACTTTTGGTACAATTTAAACTTAGTTTTTTGAACTACATGAAAATATTTAATTTTATTCATTAACTTTAATTGATCAAAGGACAACATTGAACATTTTCATATAATTTAAAGACTAAGTTAAACATATACCAAAAGTTCAGAGACTATATTGCACATTAGACTTAGCTCACCGAACATATTGAACAAATTAAAAATTCAAAGACCACATTGCGCATTGAGCTAAAATTTAGAAACCATTTGTATCATATTCTCAACATTTTACCAAAATTCACAGACTAAATCAAATTAATTAAAAGTTCAAAGATAGATTTGAATCAAAATTCAAAAACCAGTTATGTCATTTTTCTTTGTTATTGCATAATATATAATAGATTGGATTTGAGCATGTCATTAAAAGGTTCATTTGAACTCTCGGACGTAAAAATATCGAGGGTATTCCCTTCTAGGTAGGGAAGATAAATATACACCTAGGAAAAAGGGGGGCTTTTGGGGGATAGTAGACTCTTCATCTCTTCTTTGAAAGAGGTTACCTCCGTGTAGGCAATTATAGCAGCCTCCCGCACCTAGGGTAAGGAGGTGGAACTCGCAAGGGTTCTTGTTGGGTCGGCCTATGCTTCGCACAATGTCTTATAGCCTACTTGTTGGCCCAATACCCCCCATTACAAGACACTATCAATAGACACACTTAGGTAGGGTTAAAACGGGTGGGTTGGGTCGGGTTTGGATCAAGTCATAAATGGTCCGACCCGATCAATTTAACCCATTTATGATCCATTTATTCCAATACAAAATTTTTGACCCATACTCGACCCAACCCATATCCGACTCATTTAACTAAACTTAAAAAGCTTATTATATATAAATATAAATATAAATAATGGTATTGCTAAAATAATTTTATATAACGCAAATTTAATGGACAATTTTTATAATTTAAAAAATATATTTTAAAAAATTGAATTTTAATTATTTTTATTTTTAAATTAATTTTATTTTTGTTCTTCTTCTTCTTTGGTGCCACATCATAAGCTCGCCTAGCTAATGCGGTGAGCTTGAGGCTTGCTAGATCCGGCGAGCTCGAGCTCACCCAATGCCGGCGGGCTCGAGTCTCGCTAGATTGATGAGGCTCGAGCTCACTGGATCCAGGCCGTCGGGCGAGCTCAATTCGTTGGGCGAGCTTAAGCTCGCCCCTTCCCGGATCTAGTGAGGCTTTAGCCTCATCGGACGTTAGCGGGGCCTGCGCCTCGCCGGATCCAGTGAGCTCGGGCTTCAAACAGATGTCAACGGGGCCTCCGCCTTGCCAAATTTGCCAAGCTCGAGGCTCGCGGGCGTCGAGTGAGCTCGAGCTCGCCCCTTTGATCGGCGAGGCTCGAGCCTCACCCGATGTTGGCCATCGCGTGGGCGATCGGAGGAAGAAAAAAAAAAAGAAGAAAGAAAATTAAAATAAAAAATAATTATAATTTCAGTTTTTTTTTTTAATAAATATTTTTGTAAAGTTAAAGAGAGAACAGAGAGATTGTAAGGTTTTGGATGAAAATAAATGAGCATTTTTAATGAGTTGATAAATGAATTTTAAATGGGTCGACTTTTTGAATGCATTTAACTATATCTCAATCTTGACCCATTAAAACCCATTATAAGTATTATAGGAAATAGGCTTGACCCATTAATGATCCATTTAAACATAAATGGGTTCATAAATGGGTCAATGACCCATTTTGACACCTCTACTTATAAGAGGTTGGGGGTTTTTTTACCGTGTCATCATAGGGAAGGCTATTGGAAGAATTGATAATGTGCGTCTACAATAATTGAAGCGCGAGGAATTTGCACCAATGGTCAAACAATCAAGAGGTTGAAATGAATTTGATGCACATGAGCGTGGGCACAAAGAACAATCTCTTGGATGCCTTAGTAGATAGGCATAATTGAATGCTACTAATGTTGGGCTCGACTGCCTCTATCTCCTCACCTCCTTGTCTCACTTTAAAAGAGGCTGCCTTCATATAGACAACTATAGTAGCCTCTCGCGTTTTGAGTGAGGATGTAGAACTTGAGGTTGGCTTATGCTTCGCACAATGTCTTGTCATCAATTTGTTGGCCGAGTATCCTTGGTTTTAGGACACTGTCATTTTCTTCGTTATTGTATAAAATAGACATGCTTGTAGGAAGTTAGGGGTTTTGTCGTGATATCGTAAGGGAAGACTATTACATGAATCGACAGCGTGCGATTATAATCATTGATCTCCCCTTTGATGGAGAATCGCGAGGAATCGCGCCAATAGTCAAACGATCAAGAGGTTGAGATGTATACACATGAGTGTGGACACATAAAGCAATCTCCTCGACACCTTAGTAAACAAGCGGAATTGAATGCCGCTAATGTTAGGCTTGACTACCTCTATCTTCTCAACTCCCTATCTCACTTCAGAAGAGGTTACCTCTGAATAGACAGTTATAGCAGCCTCCTGTGCCTTGGTAAGGAGGTGGAACATGTAGGTTGGTCAGTGCTTTGCACAATGTTTTATAATCGACTTATTGGTCCAGTACCCTTGATTATAGGACACCATCATTTTCTTCATTATTGTATAACACAGAATAGACTTGCCTATAGGAGGTTGGGGGTTTTGTCGGGACATCGGAGGAGGGAAGACTAATGCTCAAACCGACAGCGGGCAATTTACAGTCATCGATTTTCCCTTCGATGGAGAAGGGTGTGGAAACCGCGTCAAAAAGTCAAACGATCAAGAGATGGGGATGGATTCGACACCCGTGAGCGCGGGCACAGGCAACAATTTCCGGGCGCGCCTTAGGCGGGCAAGGCAAAGGCGGCATTCAATGCCGTTGGCGTTGGGGCTCAACTGCCTCCGTCTCTTCTCACCGGTCTTCCCAATTTATAAATTCCCGTTTTACCACCACCCGTCCCTTCTCCATCATCACCTTCTGCTTCTTCTCCTTCTTCTTCATCCCTCTCTCTCTCTCTCTTTCGCTTTCTCGCTCTGCGACTCTGAGAGGAAATGAAGAAGGGTGGAAGCGGACAAAAGAGAAGATGAACGGGCGATGTTAGGAAGACGCCCACGTGACGTGACCCTCCCGCCAAGTCCCACCACCACCTCACATCTCTCCCTTCATTAAATACTTCCCAGTCTTCCCTCTCTCTCCTCTCCAGAACTCGCGAGCGGAGCGCAGCGCCTGCTGCTCTGTCGATTGTTGACCGCCGTTTCAGTTCAGTCGCTCCCTCGCTGAAGCGAAGGCGAGCTCGTGCGCTCTCGCTCTCCTTCTCTCTTCTTCTTCTTCTTCTTCTTTGACGGAGAAGGAACAATGGAGGTGGATTCGGGTAGTGTCAGCAGCGGCGAGGTCAGCGCTCCCGTCCGGCGGGTGCTTCTCATCTCCGCCGGCGCCAGTCACTCCGTCGCCGTTCTCTGTAAGCCTCCGCGAACTCCCACTTCGCGCTTCCCCTATGGTTTTCGGTCGCTGTTTTTTCTCGTTTGCCGTACGGCGAAATGCGCGTTAATGTGGCTCGCCATCGGTGTTGTCGGTCCTTGGTTCTTTGGATTCGTTGGGTCGTCGGTGTGCAATTGAGCGAGTTTGCCGCCGCCTTGCTTACTAACGTTGCGCTCTATTGTTACGCCAACGAGCCACAAGCTGGGTCCTCCTTTTTTTTTTGGTGGGTATTTTGCAAAATGTGGGGGCGTTGTAATTGAGAGTGTCGCATGAGTTGTCGTATGTCTTCTGACATTGGGTGTCTTGGGCCCTCTCCTTTTGGCGCTTCATAGCTCTGGTTCTGTCTTCAGGCGTTTCTGTGCATTTTTAAGTGAATATAAGTGCGTCCCTGTTCCTTGTAGTGTTTGAAATGAGGGTGTAAACTAGTTGACCCATCTTTGCAATCTCAAACTGCAGATTACTTGGAGGACGGATTGGTCCGTCTCGAGTTCGAGTTCAGTTCTAGTTGCTCAAACAATTTATTGAGTCAAGCTCGAGCTTGATAATACTTGATCCGTGTAGCTCTCAGGTTCAATGAAGTCGTTGAATGTTTCTTGTCTTAATTATATGATATGTTTATGATATTTATTGAACTCAAAGTATTGGACTTTGAGCTTAACTCGAGCTTACAATATGGATCCGACATCCAAAACTTAATCAAGTTGAGCTTATTCGAGCTTGCAGTTGTTAAAAAAATTAAACTAGTCAAGCTCGATCTTGGGAAATAGAGCTCAGTCTTGAGAAATCAAGCTCGAGTGGAGCATCAAACTGCACATAGTTGATTGTTAAACTATTTCGGTTTGATTCGATTCGACTTGATTAGACCCCTAGTCTGAAAGGTAATCAAGGTGTTAATTGGATGCAATCAATGGATATAAACTTATGCCAGCCTGTTGATAAGAATTTCCAGAAAGCTTGCTTGACAGCATAGGATCTGGAAATCTGAGATTATTTTACCAGTACTCCTGCCAATGTGTATTGTTGCCTTCCCTTCATAGGTTGATAAATTGTGGACAAAAACCTTTGCCTGAAATTTGCTGATTGTGAGCCGGTGACTTGGTATGCAACTGCTTTACTTTTGGCTAGATCTAATAGAGTTTTAAGGGCTGGGAATCTAATGCACCTTCATTTGGTAAATCACTGGGGTCAAGATTCTGTGTGTGTTTCTAGTTCAATCATTGTTCCAGCACAGTACTGCTTAAGTCTGTACAACTGAGGAGAGCTTTTCTTTAAAAATATATTGTATTATTGATTGGTATAGACTCTTTCCAAATTCAAAATTCATGGATCATGAACATTAGTTTATGGAGAAAATAGAATGGCAAGATACAGCACAAGTGTTAGAATCTTTGTTTACTTTTGGATTGACTCTGTGATATATGACTTCTAGGTACTCTCTCTTCGTGTTTTTGTGATAAAGTCATTTGAGAAAAGAAGTATAGTGTTTTTCATGGCCCGATTGTTTTGCTCAGCTATAACTTCTTGAATTTAGGTTGGCATCATGCATTTTTAAAACTTACTCTATGTCGTTTGCAGCTGGAAATGTCGTTTGCTCATGGGGACGAGGAGAGGATGGCCAACTAGGCCATGGGGATGCTGAAGATCGTTCATTACCTACACATTTGAGTGCATTGGATGGTCAAGAAGTAGTATCTGTTATTTGTGGAGCTGATCACACTAATGCATATTCTGAGTCACGTAGGGAGGTGTATAGCTGGGGATGGTCTGTCCAAATCTTTTAATTTTACAGTATAAAAGTTTTATTTTCTAATCATTCTGCTGTATAGTAGTGTCGTATTTTTTTTACCTTGGGCAGTCGTTTGGACTTGAGTAGATGGTTTTGCTTTCGGATTGGCTTTAACTTTTATTTGGCCGTTGCATGAATTTCTGGTTGAGGTAACTACTGTCGAGAGGAATTTTCTTAATGAGGTTATAACAAAGACGGGAAAAAGAATGGGTCTAACACAAAATAAAATTAAGGACCTGTCTTATCCTACAAAATGTCTTATTTATCCTGATGGAAAGTTAGTTATTGCATAAGCAACATTAATACTTACGAATCTAGTCAGTCGGAGGAGAATCAAGGTTTTCATTGATTGTGCAGGGGTGACTTTGGGAGGTTGGGTCATGGCAACCATTATGATCTCTTTACACCTCAACCCATCAAAGCTTTACAGGGTTTGAGAATAAAGCAAATTGCTTGTGGGGACAGCCATTGTTTGGCTGTGACTATGGAGGGAGAAGTCCAAAGGTTTATTATCTTCTCTATTTATGTATGTTAATGCTGTGTTTATCAGTGACTTGGTAATTGTTGAAGGTGACTAAGATTTAAACCGATTTTGAACTTCTCTTGATCCTCACAGTTGGAGGTGTGGATAACCTAGCTGTTTAAATGCTTACTGTCTTCAGTTTCTTTTTGCTGAATTGCTCTACTTGTGATTGTGATTCACGGGAATTTCGATATCGCTTGACTTGTGTTTTCATCGTATTTTGGTTGTATTTCAGTTTGAAATATATCACTGCTGGTAGACAAGTGTTAAATTCCTTAATTACACAATTACTTGATGGAAACATCTCTGATGAGCGCACGTAATAATTTTTTTCCTTTGAGCAGATATTGTTTGGTCTCTCTCTCTCTCTCTCTCTCTCTCTCTCTCTCTCTCTGTCAAAGCGTG
The DNA here is from genome assembly GCA_014182375.1 of Eucalyptus virginea. NCBI lineage: Eukaryota > Viridiplantae > Streptophyta > Magnoliopsida > Myrtales > Myrtaceae > Eucalyptus > Eucalyptus virginea. The sequence continues at coordinate 63,914,829 of CM024521.1, forward strand.
GGGGCACACACACGTTACTTCTCTATGGGAGGAGGACTAGTGTGGAACTTTTGGGCCAAGTGAATGAGTGATCTTTAAATTGGTGGCTTGTTTCATTCTCATGTGATGTGGATTTAACAAAAACCAAAAGTTGTGGGGATTGAACTGAATAAGAAAAGAATTGGGGTGCTAACGAGCATATACACAAAAGAGCTCACATATGATGGATAGAATCTAATGTATCTGAAAGTTACTCACACATGAGCTTTATTTCCTTCTAAGTACCTACAAAAGTTAAATTCTGTATCTTCAGTTCTGTATAATGCCTACTGCCAAGCTAGCATAAATACTCTAGAAATGGCTGGCCCATTTATAAGTTTTGGTGATGGATGACACAGAAGTTGTCTGGTGATATGACGTGTGTTCATCTTGGACTTTCCAAAACCAGTGCTCCAGTGCTTGCCCAGCGTAATACATGACCATCAGCATTAACCCTTTCACAGCTTCAGAGTAGGGCTATCAATTTTCAACACCACCCTCTTGCTTAACATGTAGTAAGCATGTTTTGGTTGAGCTTCATCGTGTTCATGTCATAAACAGGTCAACCTGTTTACACATGAACAGTAAACATGCCATTCGCAGGTTGACCTTTTAACCCTGTTAATGACAGGAATGCGTTATTCGTTCAATTCAACATGTTTAGCCATATTATTAAGGCACATTAATATGCTTTTAAAAACATTTTTATATGTTTAGATAAGAGATTGTATCACTTACTGTTCGACATCTGAACATGTCAATTGTATAGCCCATTAACTAAATTTCAGTTTACGTTTCAAAAATATTTAGTGCTTGCTAAATGTGGCGATGTTTGGATTAGACCTAAATTTGACATGATGCAATTGGTGACACAAAAAATGGAATTGCCAACTCTACTTTAGAGGTTATTGTAACCATCTCAGTAAAAGGTACTTCATCAATCTAAAGTATGATTTTCCTACTGCTTTTGTGTGTTTTAAAAGAAACTTATCCAGTGTGTTTCCTCCATGTTGATATTGTTTCGTGATAGAATGCTGTACTTTAAAAGTCACCAATGTAAAACCAGACAAACACCTTATACTTTTCCTTACAAGTTCTTTGCTCGATTGAAGCTGGGGGAGGAATCAAAATGGTCAACTTGGTCTTGGCACCACTGAGGATTCTCTCCTGCCACAGAAGATACGTGCATTTCAGGTACTGGCAAGTTATTTCTTGGGAATAATGTCAAGAAAAATGTTTGTTGCTTAATGCTTAGACGAGCTGTCTCTCACCAATATCCTTTTTAAGAAAGATTTCTGTGTTTCCTAAAGCCAGAAACTAAGCTTAATCTTTCTTCCAAGGCAACATCAATGTTTTCAATATTTGAGGCCTTTACAGTGAGCCTCCATTTGTGTCCCATGCAAATTAATGACATTAAGGAACATTTTACAGTGTATATTGTAGAACAATAAGCGATTTACTGAAATAACTTGTTTGCTTTGCCATGGTGATGCAACTTCTAGGGCATCCCTGTTAAAATGGTTGCAGCTGGAGCTGAACATACTGCTGCAGTAACAGAAGCTGGAGAACTTTATGGATGGGGTTGGGGCCGCTATGGCAACCTGGGCCTAGGTGACAGAAATGATCGCTTAGTTCCTGAGAAAGTTTCTCCTATACATGTAAGTTAAGATTTTGGTACTTAAAATAATTTTCAGTCATCCCATGCTGTTTATCCTATGATGCTAACTTGTCCTTTAGGAGATCTATGCATGAAGAGTTATACTAATACTTGGAAGTTTTTCTCTGCTCACTGATCAGAATTTTAAGTGAGAAAAGGACCAGGCAGTTTTGACTTCTTTTAACAGTCATCACCACTGTGCTCATAAAATATATGTTATTTACTGTTTAACAGGCTACAATGTTTAATGTGAAGGCAAGCCACTGCTAGGCTATATAATTAATACTTCCAGTAGTCTAAAGTTTAGAGGACTTTTTTTTTTTTTTGAAAAAGAATAAAAAGACATAGGAAGCCATTTATATGATTACCTAATAAATTACCGTGAGAGAAATGTTTTTGTTTCTGTAGCTCCGAGTCATTGAGAAACCTCTTCTTTGTATATTTTTAGTTTCATCTTGGCGATTGTGCCAGCTTTCTTTGTCTTTCAAACTTCATGTGTGCTAGCTTCTTCTGGAACAGATGGTTTTTCACCAGCAACTAGTTTACTCTTTAAGTGACATATTGCCTTGTGGGGCACTGTTTTTGTAGATTGAGTGATAATTCTTGTAGCCAAAGCAAGCAGCATTTTGCCAACCCAATATAAATTTTAGGGTAATAATTGTTTTCAGCTTTATGAAATTCCGTGCTATGTGGCATGCCATGCAGACCACAATAGTTTCCTGACATGGAGAGAACATTTTGTCATGCTGGTCTGTTGCTTGCTTCTGATGTGCATAAAAACAATGCTCCATTTGACTTCGAGGAATAAAACTTTTTAATTTGCTCTAGTAAACTTATCATAATGTTCTTATAACTGTTGGTTCTCATTTCATTGTATGGTATCGAGGACTATTGTTCTAATTTTCTTACGAATTCAATCAGTTGAATGGAGAAGCAATGGTTGTGGTTGCCTGCGGATGGCGACATTCAATATCAGTGTCTGCTTCTGGTGCCTTATACACCTTTGGATGGAGCAAATATGGTCAACTTGGACATGGAAATTTTGAAGATCACCTTGTTCCTCACAAGCTGGAGGCTTTGCATGGGAATTTTGTTTCTCAGGTGATACATCCTTCAATTGCAGCTGTCCTTCTGTCTCTCTTCCAATGTCTCTTGGCCTACTCATGATTATTGATGAAAGGTCCTTACAGAAAAAATGAAATGCCCGACTCCTAGAAAGTGCTTGTGAACGGATCCATGGGAGTGATCTTCTGAACTTAGCTTTGCTGGTTACCTGATTTTGATTTGGACATTGTATAAATAATATTCAACCTTCTCTTACAACCTATAGTTCACAGCTGATGAAGATGTGTGCTTTTGTAGGTCTAATCGTGATCACATTATCTCCTTTTCCGCACTCTTTCTTCCTCTAGTTTAGGCTTTTTATTTGTGCTAATACTTTTGATAACTTGTTTGCTAAATGTTAAGATAACCTTGCTGAATGTATCTGGTCAGCTGAACATGTTATCTCTGTTCAAATGTCCCAATGTCAATTTTCCAGATATCTGGTGGCTGGAGGCACACTATGGCTCTCACTTATGATGGAAAATTGTATGGCTGGGGTTGGAACAAGGTTGGTTATTGACTTCCTTTTCACCATCACTTGGTTTGACTTCTCCTTGCTAATCAGTTCAATCAGCAATTGCCCAGTCTTGTTTGCCCTGGGACATTATGAAGCCTTTTAGATTAACTGAGCTCCGCTCTCTTTCCATATATGGATATATTTTCCTTCATTTAATGGACATTTACTGAATGCTTGGGCATTCTTTTTTCGGCATGTGCAGTCCGGATCTGCCATTGCCTGTGGTATTGGTTGTGTTAGAGTGGGAGTTGATGTTCTTTGGATAAATTTCCCTGATTGACTGTTGGGTTTTGGCAAAATTGAAGGGAGACCCATGTGTTTTACAAAATTACATTGATACCCTCTATCACAGTTTATTGGATTCATTAAGTAAATAAGAAATACGATTATGTGACTTCAATATGCACTTTTTTATCATAGATATCAAAGTAGTTGAGTTGATGTACTTTTATAATATAACTCTAATGTGGATTGATGCGTTCCAAGTTATTTATTATTTTTTTTTTCAGTTTATCTAGATTATAGAGATATATGAATAAAAATCAGTGCATCATATGATTTTGATTAGTGGATGTACTGTGTTGAGGTATTTTTCCAAAGTAGAGGTACTCATCCTGCAACTTTGCCTAAACCTGAGGGATGTTGGAGTAATTCATGTATATTACTACTTTTTTCGTTTTCATTTCTGATTTTCCCCTCTATATATCTTCAACTTTTGCATAATTATTTTCTATAGCTAAAGCTTTAGTTGTGATACTGCAGATTACCTGATACTCTCTCCTCTTTTATATGCAGTTTGGACAGGTTGGAGTGGGCAATAACGTTGATCATTGTGCTCCTGTGCAAGTCAAAATCCCTAATGAGCAGGCACATCCTTATTTCCATATATTGGGATAACTGATGAGATAGTTCATGGCATTTATTTTCAGTTTTGTGGGTTTTTCTTTCCTGCATGCATGAGTGTGCGACTCATCATCCTCGTTGTCTTTTCCTACTTCTGGTGCTAATATGTTCTTTGTTCTTTTCCTTTGAGACAGAAAGTGGTTCAGGTTTCATGTGGATGGAGGCACACACTAGCTGTTACTGAACAAGGCAATGTTTTCTCCTGGGGTAGAGGAACTAATGGACAGCTTGGGCATGGGGAATCTGTTGATAGGTAAAAGTGTCTACATGCATTTTTCGGTTATTGCTGCTTATGCTTGTGGCATCATTTAAGAGCAATGAACTCTGTACCCTGTGGGTTGCTACATACAGTCATTATATGCTTTGATTTAACTTCATTGCTTCTTTCCTGAGAGGACTCTCACTGTTCATTTACAAACTATTGGGAAAATGGTGCGAGTGTACACCTTCCTTATGGCATCTATCGAGGAACTATTATTTGAATATGAAGAAGAATCTTTAATCTGGGCCTAGGAAATGATCATAAGATAGTATGTTTTCACCCCTTGCTGGGATGTTTACTCTGGCGATGAGTTGATTGAATTAAGAAGTCTTGAGTTCTCTTACCATGCCTAGGAAGTGAAAATATCCGGTACTAGATGGACATGGTGACTCTTGAGTGCGCCATCTGTTTATGTGGGTTCTTCTTTGGGTAGACTGAATGGCCGATACTATTGGAAGGATGCCTCTCTGGATAATAGGTCTCATAATTAGTATTCCTGTGATCGGTTTAATAGGTGTATTCTTTTATGATTTACAGTCCGAGTTGGGTTCATCTCTGTAATAGTCTAATAGTAAAATGCATTGAGTTGGAGACATGAAAGCTCAAGAAAAAACAAATAACTTTCCTTGGTTTCTTTTTTGGTCAGCTGACGTTTTTCAAAACTATATTGATTGATCTAGATCATAGTCACTGTTCTATGGAATATATAACGGTGGTAACAGTGAAGATACATGGTCGTGTTAGGGAGCTGATGATTATCTGAAAGAATGGAAAAGGAAAATGTAGGACTTTTATCTGCTGATAATGAGCATGGTCTACATTACTTCATGTCTGTGATTAATGAAGTTGTTGCCGAATCTCTGCTTACTGATGATAATTGCTTGAAAACGTGTAGGAACATGCCAAAGATAATAGAGGCTTTGAGTGTTGATGGATCTAGTGGACAGCAAATTCAATCCTCAAACCTTGATCTCTCATCAGGTGCTTAATGATCTTGATTTTCCCTGCCTTTTACCATGTGTTTACTCACTATTCACTCAATATTTTGCATCTTTTTGCACGGAAACTTTACACAGGAAAAACATGGGTCTCCCCGTCAGAGAGATATGCCCTTGTTCCTGATGAAACAGTAAGTCACTGGCTCTTAAAATTCTAATACCACAATTGTTGCCGATGTGAACATGTGGAGCCACAAATCTAGTGATGTACCTGACCATGACATCTCCACCATTGAGTCTGTTAATACAGAGACTAGTTCTACTTGTTATCTTTAGGATTGCAATCAGTTTACTTGACCAATAAAAGAAAGAAAATGCAGTTAAGGCTAGATAATGTAATTGGCAAAGCTATTAAGTTCAGCATAACAAGGTGCTAGCTTGTAATGAGACAGATTAGATCATTGATTTGCTTTTCCTATTTCTAGGTTCAGTGGCAGGAAATCAGAAATGATGTGAGTGTTCCCGAGACTGATGTCAGGCAGATGCAAATGTGATCGCTTGAAAGGTTGCACCATCTGCGTAGTTTGGTTTCAACTTCTCCACCTAGTTTTTTTTTTTTTTGTAAATAATCTCTCCTTGCAGGGACTTGCGCTGCTGGCCTTTGTTCTTCTATTTTGATAGTTGAATCCTCATATTAGAACTTAATGCCAATGTGAATAGTTTGGTTGGGGCTTGACTTTTGTGGCTAAATAGGCTTGTAAGGCTTGAGGGAAGCTTAAATCTTATTGCTGAACTGCTTCCCGTAATTGCTTCTGTTTAATGTACCGGAGCATTTATCATCCCTGGATGGGTTGGTGATCCTGTGATGACAAGATATGGAAAGGAAATATTACGGTGCCGGCACTAATTTGCGGCATCTCTGGTGGTTAGGGTTTTTATGTTTGCTCATGTCGATGCCGGGATGGTGAGTACAGGGGCTTTACATCGGCCTTTCTACAAAAGGCTCTGAAGCAACTCAAACTTACATTCCAGCATCAGTATTTTGTACCAAGGGGAAAACTTTTTTAAGCTGCGAGACAGACTTCAAACATAGTATGGACGAGTAGAGTCTCATGCAGCCTCTCATTAAAGATGGACATTGCATTGACCATTGGTTATGGTAAAATACTGACACCAAGATTTATCTCATAAATCTCCAGCAGATGGTATTTGCACGAAGGTTCTCATGTTATTACTTGGGAATGGTGTTATCGAGTGGTTCCCCTTACTAAAATGTAGTAAAAATGCTTCTTATTTTATCGATAAATCAATGTGAAATGTGTCCCTGAAAATTGTGAAATGTGGTAAATTAATTTATGATAAATAGGTTGTCCTAGTTCACATTAAAATCACGCTGGGTTGAATAAAGAAATCAAAAGTAAACAAATGAGGATATGGGTTGCCTCGCTAGAAAGACCTCATTTTGTCCAAATGAGGAAATGCTGAGTTTAAAGAACTAAAGTCAATAAGCTGAAAAAAGAATGCTGAAATCATCCTCTTGAAGCGTGATCGCCGGTGCCGCACCTCACCATGGTTTGCCGGCACCATCCCCTCAAGCTTACGATGGCCTCGTGCGGGTGCTGGTTGTGTCTGGATATGTGTGACGGCCTGTGTTTATGTGAGTGGTGAGAAGAGAGAGACAGAGAGAGTTCACTTATTAGATTGTCAAAAAGAAGTTGTAGATTTATGAATTTAACGGGTCAAATTCACCTCGGCAAAAACTACAACCGGAACAAGACGGCCGATGGCGCTTTTTTAAAAGGTAGAACGATAGTTTTAGGTAAAAAAAGTTCTCTTGAATGAGAATTTAGCAAACAAAAACGTAAAAAGCACGGCCCGGCTAAAACACGGTCTCGGAATTAATGAATAATGATATGGACAGGTTTCCCATTCATTAAGGAGGAAACTTCTCTGCATTTTCCAGATTTGATATTTCTTGGCAAATTAATTCTCTCTAGAAATTTATATAAATTAGAAAGCGATTTCATAGTAAAAGAATTAATTGGTAAGATGGCTAAGAAAGCGATTTCATAATAAAAGAATTAAGTGGTAAGATGGCTAGGAAAATTATGTTAAATGATAAAAATAGAAATAGAAATTTCACTAACACTAATAATGTAAAGCGAGTGAACTGAAAAATGCTATTATGTTAGAATACCATTATGGGCTTGAGCCTATCATTTATCAATTTCTTTGTACCTCCAAACATAAATTGAAAGCTTGAAGTCTTTCATTCTCGTTTTGCCACTTGGCTTTTTTTTTTTTTTTTTTTAATAACATGCATGTGTTAGAGTTGGCTTATGCAAATCAAACAAGATTGACATAAAAGGGGATAATCACAAATAATTCCTTAACTTTAACATAATATGCAATGCAATAGCTAAACTTTTAATTTGTTTGATATTATCCCCAATTTTTTTGTTTATGTTCAATTTAGTATCTAAACTAAATTGAATGTGTACTATATCGAACAATTTAAAAGATCACGAACAATATTGCATATTGAAGTTCAAAAATCACATCTTAAATGAATAATACCGTCTATATAAATTTAAAACCGTCACATATTAAACATAAAAAAAAAATAAGCATTTTGATTTTGTATGGAAAAAGTATTAGAAAGCTGACTAGTGGTGATAACATCACGAAAAATCAAATGGTAAAAGAAAATTTTAAAAGTAATTTTGCTAATAGAATATTATAACCTCTTAATAAAAAAATTAGAATTTAAAATGACTTAATCATAAATTACTTTAATTTATCCACCTCTATCTTATCCTAAATGGAGACTTTAAAGTTTCTGAAGTATTCGTTGAGATAGCAGTGGGTCCCTTAACTTCATTCTGAGCAAATATTAATCTTGCTCCAGTTCAACGTGGACTAGAAAAAGGGGAAAAAAAGGTAAAGACAAGAAGAGCGTCATTAATGGCACTCTTTAGCTCCACACGATTTCACTCTCTCATCGATGACAAAACATGCAGATGACAAGAGACGGAAAAATGACAATTAAAAAAAAAAAAAAGGCTTGATACCATAATTTTTTTTTTTTTTTTTTTACTTCAGTACATTTATAATAAATTTATGTCAAACTAATTTTTGAATCATCAAAAATCTCAAAACTAATAACAAATTTATACCAAACTAATTGCTAGTCACCACAAATTCTAAATCGGTGTCTTCGTCAAGTATTTACTTACCGTGAAATTGCTAAACTAAATGGCACATGACCATAACTCAATTGACAAGGCAAGTTCACGTGTAAATTCGTATCAACTGGAGGCAAATTTATGGGTTAATACTCTGAAAAATTTCAAATTTGTATACATGTGATAAAAATACCTAAAACTATTTTTTGATTATGAAAAATCCAAAATTGAATACACTTATGATAATTTTACTTTGATTGATCATGAAAATCATAAATTGGTATGTTATGACAAATTTATCTTCAAACTAATTTATTCGACAGCCAAAAATCCCAAATTGATACATTTATGACATTGTTAAATTAATATAACAAATATTGTAAATTGTGATAAACAGAGTAATATCTTAAATTAGCACATTAGTTAACCATGTGTCATTCGAACTTAATAATTTGTGTAAAATTTAATGAAAACTAACGAGAGAATAAATTTATTGTATCTTAGGTTTTGGTAAATTTATCAAAAATCTATAAGTTTGGGATTTTTTGTGGTCAAAAATTAATTTATGATAAATTTATCACAGATGTATTGGTTTGGAGTTTTTCAGAATATTAACTTTAAATTTATCATATGAGTATCAATACAAAATTTTTGGAAATCACAAAAATTAATATGCCTTAAATTTGTGATAAGTATATTAATTTAAGACTTTTGTTAGGTCAAATATTAATTTGGGATAATTTTGTGAGACGTTGGTAATATAAATCCGAAAAATTAAAGATAAGAGAGGAGGTGAATGAGACAGAGAGGGGACAACGTACCAAAGCCACACCACAAAGGAGAAAGAAGAGGTCAGATCCCCCTCCCCACGCGCCCATAAGGAAAAAAAAACACCCCACCACCTTCCTCAGTTTATTTCTTTCTCTTTGGATTTTTTTACCAATTCCTGCTCCACCCCCTCCCCCCTTCATTCCCAGAGAAGGAGCAAGCAAGCCCCAACCTCCTCTCTCTCCCCCTCTCTCTCTTTTTCTCTTTCTCTCTCTATCCCTCCCTCATCCTCCATCATCATCATCATCATCTTCATCATCATCTTCATCATTCATCAGATCTCAGCTTCTGCTCCAGCTTTCCCCCCGCTCCCCGGATCACCCGAGACCCCCTCCGTTGTTGCCGATTTCTGGCCGCCCGATCTCCCGGCGAGGGGGAGATCCGCCGATTTGATCGACCCCTCATCCCATCATCGTCCGAGGCCCCGATCGCCCGACCCGACCCGCCCCGGCAATGAACGACTTCGACGCCCTCCTGACCGCCGATTTCGGCTTCAAGCCCCAGGGCAAATCGGCCCCCATGAAACCTTCCCCCGCCGCCGCCGCCGCCGCCGCCGCCGGCCCCGGCCCCGGCCCCATGCCCGCCTTCGACTTCGATCTCGGATCCCGATCCGGCCGCGTCGCCAGTTCCGATCACGCCTTCGGCTCGAAGCCCAATGCGAAGTCCCAAACCCTAGACGACTTCGGGGACCTCTTCGGCGGCAATGCGGGGGCGCGACTGGATCGGAGGGCCGCGGCGGCGGGGGGTCGGGATTCGATTTCGACTCGATGTTCAGTTCGAG